>REGL01000026.1:357730-375154 GCA_004194395.1 Aurelia aurita complex sp. Pacific | reverse complement strand
GGGGGGGGGTTGGAAAATTTTTCAAAAATTAATAAGCGGGGGGGGGACGATTATTCGGTACTTGAGAGTACGTGAATTTTGATTTTATGAATTAAAGTGGGAGGACGTAGCCTTTGTCCAAGACCGTCCGGAAAGGAAAAGTCTGGAGTCTGGGACAAAGACTACGCAAACGAGGCAAACAAACTTGCTTTGAAAGATTGCGGTGGTCAGGTTCTCGTTCATGTACGTGCAAGTTTTCTTTCTGGTCATAAATCTAAATTTCTGACATCTGAACTGAAGGTATGGTTTCATCAATAGTAATATGGCCGATAAATGTTGAAAAACATGACCTAGACGTTAAACACTTTGCACATTCCAAAATCGTAAATCATGGTTAAGGAATATATCCAAAAATTACTTGTCAACACCTCACTTCATTAATCACAAAAAGCAAGGTCTGCAATTGTAAAAATAGTCAATTTCCAAGCCCATAAAATGCCAGTTAACCGAATAAATCATTTTTTCAAGGAATCGGCGTCTTTAAACGTGTCAAAATTAGTCTATGAATCATGCTGGTATAGGTTTTTCTCCAAAGCTATTAAAGTTGATATATAGCAAATACATGGAAATAAATTTTATGGCCTTGCTCATTCAAATTGATGAACTTTGCAAGTCTGTTATGAGTTCGGTGCACTTTGATGGTATCATTAAACCCAATTTAAATCTAATATCCAATAAGAGTTTTACGAAAAATACAATTTTAATTGCACACCTTTTTATTTTGGCGATATTGTTATGGCCTGTTCTGGTTCTGGTTTTCTACTTTTCAACAAAATTTTCCAATCTGTGTTATCCGTGCTAAATGTTTCTTTTACAGAGGACCTTGAAGGGGGAAAGTGAACTTTAAGATAGAATAAGCGTCAAAGCTACAAAGATATATTGCGTAAATTTGAAGGCAGAAACACCGCAATACGACAAAAAACAACAGCAAATGAGTGAATTAATTTTTTACCAATATTTCGTCCTGCCAAGCGAATTTGCTTAGGCCAAAAGGCCAAACCTCTGCTTTGCAAGAGGACGCAAATTTGAGCTTTTAAGATAGATATTTCTGCTCTCAGAGCACCAATACCAACAAACGAGGAATCTATGTTCAAGTTAACTATCGAGGAACATTTTGAGAGTAATTAGCCATTGATTAAAGCTAAATTCACTTCGCTGGAGTCAACCAAATCTGTATACAGTTTTTGGGACAATAGGAAGTTTATGCAGTTCTATAATATGGTTATAAGCACGAGTCGGTCGCTTTTCTACTTTACGATTTAGACATTTGACGACGTCACAATCTTAAAAAAAGTTCAAACATAAAAACGCTGTGATTTCGAAAATAATCAAGATAGCTATCACCAAGGCAACGGTAAAATGGCAAAATAGCAAAATAGCAAAATTCATTTGAAGCCATCCATCAACGAAAGTTGTAATAGATATTACAGCATCTTTTGAAACTAAATCTTCCCTGCACTTGCACCCATCTCTGAGTTAACGGGCCCAAAACGATGTTTTACTACAAATCGAACAATTCTTTGCCTGCAGTGGTGTTGAGAGCAAAATTAATCCCAGAAATCTTGAATGTCTTAGCAAGGGCTTTAGATTAGTGAAACTTGGTGTTCTTGTGAGTCTATTGACCATGTTGTGAGCCATCTGATTTTGAAGTCATTGCAAAGGAATTATTAAGAAATCCAATTTTTGTCAACGCCCAATAATTAACTGGCAAGTGTTGCTAAAATTTGCAAAATAACGTACCAGAAAACATTTGTAAATGCTTAGCTATGATTTCATATATTTTTCATGCACAAATGAGAAATTTCATGTGTAGAATTGCTTTTCCATTGACACAGTATGTCGAATTGGGTACTTTTGTATATGTAGGAAAAACGCTCCAGAGAAATTGAAGAAGAAGAGGCCCTGCATGGCCGGACGAAATGTTGGCAATATAATATACCGGGTGTCCCAAAAAACACAACAGATTTGAAAGATTCTAATGCAAACTATTTTATAATGACAAAAGGCCCTGGGGACGAAATTGTATTTCATATTCATTATAAAACAATTATTTTTATCCAAATCTACAATAATTAGATTAAATTTTGATATATTTTCCAATATCTTTGATGACTTGGTTGTAGAGTTAAAAATCAGTAAACTTCACAATTGCCCGTGGGTCAAAACCAGAGCTGCTGCATTAGCTAACAATGGTGAATTATCATGTCAAATTCAAAAACATGACAATCCCTGCAATCCCTTAGCATTGCTGACAAACACGCAAACACACAGGTTAATTGAACATTAAACAAACATTTTCGTAAAGATTTCTGTCTAAACACAGTTGTGCTTCTTTTGGTTCCCATGATGGTTCTTTGCTTTTTCTAAAATACCTAGGCCATTATTAGAGTTAGACTTTCAATTTGAATTAACACCTGAGAGCCCTCTCGAAATCAGCAAACTCATGAATCAGCAAGGGATTCCTCTCTTACAGTTTCTTAATCAAGTGGTGTGCTTAATAAATTTTGCCATGCTTTTAATGTTGTAGCGTACTCTGCACTAATGCTGGTGGCTCTGGTTTTGCCCTGACAGCAAATTTGAAGTTTGTTGATTTTTAACTCTGCAACCAAGTCACCAAAAATTCTGAAAAACGTATCAAAATTTAATCTAATCATTGCAAATTCTGATTAAAATTATTATTTGATTATCAATTTGAAACAGTATGCGTCATAGGTTTTTAAATCTGTTGCATTTTTTGGGACACCCGTTATACATTCTTTAAATTTACACACATTTGCTGCTGTTTCTTCGTCGTATTGTGGTGTTTCTGCCTTCAAATTAATTCATCCATTCGTCACCGCAAGCATTTTCGGAATCCGACGATCGACTCGACGCTGGTATAGTGGCCGTTCCTTTTTAAATCTGTTTAGCTATGCTACGAAAGAGTCTGGATTGAGCGATAAAAAATAATTTTCAAAGTTCAATTGAGTGGCGTTATAAACCTTCTTTCACTTGTGTGCAAAATACTTAAAACTATCGTTCCATTCAGATTTTTTCAGTAGAGCTATGAGGTCTATTGAAAGTTAAACAATTTCATTACTGAATTTTTGAAATGCTTTCCTTTTTTGGAAATTACATACTAAGGTGGTGTTATTTTTTCATGATAAAATAACGGCTTCAAGATGCCTTTAGAAAGTGATGAATGGACAATTCATCATGTCCCCGTGATCAAAAACGTCTGGAAAGGTGTGTTCATTACGTTATTGGAAGGCAATAGATCAAGTTTAGGCACGATATTTTACCGGAAATGTGGGCCAAAAACTGGCACTTAATATGAGTCATCGTGAATGTTTGTTTTTCTGGTGAATTTTGAAGTAAAATATAAACGTGGGAGGGGCTTTAATGGTGTCTTAACAGCAAAATAATGAACAACAAACCTTAGGAATGAAAGTAAACAGGAAACATGGAATCTAACCAAGAAATGATACGTGTTACCAATTTCAGCAGTCAAAACCGCAAATCTAAAATAAAAAACAATTATGAATAGTAAATAGATGGAAATACTTTTGAAAGCATGAGAATCAATTGCGTGAGAAATGTCTAAAAATAAATGACTGACGTGGCTAGAGACTCGACAAAAAAATTACTAGATGCAGGGTGAGGGTGAGCTGGAAAAATCATGTTAAATCATGTTAAATCATGNGTGTCTTAACAGCAAAATAATGAACAACAAACCTTAGGAATGAAAGTAAACAGGAAACATGGAATCTAACCAAGAAATGATACGTGTTACCAATTTCAGCAGTCAAAACCGCAAATCTAAAATAAAAAACAATTATGAATAGTAAATAGATGGAAATACTTTTGAAAGCATGAGAATCAATTGCGTGAGAAATGTCTAAAAATAAATGACTGACGTGGCTAGAGACTCGACAAAAAAATTACTAGATGCAGGGTGAGGGTGAGCTGGAAAAATCATGTTAAATCATGTTAAATCATGTTAAATCATGTTAAATCTGGGATCTCAATGTATTGACTTCGATGTCCTTTATCAGGCATGCGAACATCCACATTTATCAAAATAAACTCTTCATTCCAAGTCAGTTCTTTCCTGGTAAGCTAAAATGTCGGGGCATTTTTTTTATATATACCTTTAGAAATTTACAATATATGCTACAGATTATTCTACCTGCAAACTACTTAACAATACTACAAGAACTACACCATGAGGAGCAATAGACTATGACTACCCCATGGCGTTAAATAAAATATAAGAGTTAAACTACATACAATTTTACATAAATGCTACAGACATAAATGAAAAATACTTTACTGGAGACTGTCTAACATTAGATGTCAGGTTGGGGCTGTAATGACTCAAAAACAACTGTCGCAAGAAAAACCCTTTCAGGGCATTCGTGAGCTTGTCGTTTTGACAAATTGTAGCATCACTCGATTTAGGCCTATCATTGCAACTGGAAACAAAGCAGTTTTGCGACTTGTATGTTGGCCATACAGTGAAAAGTACAGTAATATCCTGGAATCGGTACAAACTTGTATCGCATCATGTCGATAGAAGTTACGATGATACACATATTTTCTTATGAGAAACTCAGCTCTCAGATCGCCAAAAAATTAAGAAATTCCAGTATGGGAAAATATAACTTAACAAACTATTTACTTTTGAAATGTTCAAGCGGGCACAGGTAGTGAACATGAAGATAGTTATGGAACCTTAAAGAAATTCGTAAGAAACTCTGAGAACTCAAAATCTGATAGCTTTAAGAAACTTTCAGACTGGCCCAAATTCTGAGTTTCTTATAAAATATAAGCGTGGATCGTTAACCAAGGGCCAGAACATTGGAAGAGTTGCAATGATGCAATATTTGCGAGACACAAAAGAAAGTCTCACATGTATAATGTCACTGATAAATGAAATGATATATCACAGATAAATATCACTTATTATCAAGACAAGAATCATATTAACACTAAATTGACCAGACGTACCTCAAAATGGAATTCTGACGCAAGCAAAGAACCACATCAAAGTTACCAGATCACTCTGAATAGAAAAAGAAACATATTAAAGTTGTCACTTAATTTAACAGTCTTTGGCACTTTTGCTCTGTACCCCTAGAAATTGCCTTCCAATTTTTTCATAAGGGCGTCATTAGGTGGTCCGTCCAACCCAGTTTTCTCCGGGTAGTATTCATCATTAACCAAAAACGGTGTAAAAATTGCTGGGTAGACCTTTCAGAACTGAAATCTTTACCAAGTTCACCTGAATTTTTAGGTCTGGCCCTGCTTCCTTCATTTAACAATTTCTTCAATTTTTCTTTTTTCCAAATCTTGCTGATTGACCACTCTTTGATCCACACTAGTCCATCTAAATAGGCAAAAACTTTATGAAAAAAGTCCATTTTTATCCTCAATTAATTGGGGATCATTCAAAGCTGTTACAAAATCAATGCTACGTAATTTCTACACGAAGACTGTCAGAAAAGTTGCAACAAAAACAAATACTTTTTAAAATTCTGCTCATTAATCTAAACATTCTTGAACAACCCAAAGTTTTTAATTATCATATGAGTGCATTAGTATTCTCTTTTCTTTGGCACAAAACAAGTCATCAAATATATTTATTGTAGATCTTATGGTAAATTTGATTTGGGTCCCTGGTATACTCTTGCTAAAGGGAAAAGGAGCCCGTTAAAATGCAAAGTTAGAATTGCGACCCAGTATCCTTTGCATGCACGCTATAATTTCAGACTGTCTGAAAATCAAATTTGTCCCTAGACTGATTATATGTTCGTAGGTTATCGCTATTGATAGACTGATGGACACTATAACTACGACTCATGGCCATACGCTTCCAGAAACGGACATGGCCATAAGGGCTTCACTGGAGCGACAGCAACAACATCAATTCACTTCAATTAGATAAGCGTAAGTTGAGGGTCCTTGTGTGTGAGACTAATTTATCCCAACGGAAACCACGACTATGCGGAAACTATAAATCCACAATGCAGTAGTTGGACTGATAAGACAGATGGATGATTTTTGGATCCTAAATTTTAGCTACAGCAATTTTCAATGAAAGAGGTTTACATTAAACTTATGTTTCAAGCCCGTACTGCTTTGAACCAAGGACTATTATATATCACAAAATGTTTTTCACAATCTCCTTGAAAATCATTTATCATGCACATAATGACGTTAACTCGCAGCCAGAGGAAAGACAACCTACTCAGCCTAATTAAAATGATGAGACCATGTCATTGCACATGTGCACTATAAAACACAAGAAAGGAGATTTACCGGAAAGGAGCGGCAATTTTCATCATGCACAAAATGTCAAAACGCCCTAATTGTAAAGAAAAGTTATTAGTTATTCTAACAATTGGTAATTTTGCTGCTATGATAAATTACCTAATGTGATAACGGCATTTCGTTACTATTGGTATTTGCAAATAATGTATAAGTGTCAGATTTACTTCTATCCTGAAAGAGAGTGATTGTTTATATGTTGTACTGTTTCCCTTTTCATATCCGGAGTTGCTTCAATTCCTTTCTTTGATTCCCAGCAACGGCCTAGAGATTCGATAGTACATGAATTCATTAGACATGACTCTTGATCTTACCGTGAAACCTCTATTTAGCCCCTTCTCTCTACTAAGCCCCTTCACAGCCAAAAGTTTCAATAAGCCCACACTCTTTTAAACACCCCTCCGGAGCTCCGAAATCAAGTAAGCTCCCCGGGGGCTTCATAGAGGTTTTACGTTACCCTACCTTCAAAATTGCTACATTATACATGCAAATCCTAGTCAAAACTGTCCTTAGCTACTTTTTTAACTCCCCCTAATTTCATTGCCCCTCCTCCTTTTCCTTTTCGTTCTTTCATGGTTTGTTCTCTTTGTTGTCTACGTTCTTCTCGTATTCGTTTCAGTTCTGCTTTCTTTGCTTCTCTTTCTCGAGCTTGAACAGCCGCCGCATCAGCCTCATTGTTAGGGGTGTCACCCTCATCCATTTCCCCCCAATCTCCCCCACCCCAATCACCCTCTTCTTCTACATTCCAACCAGATGTACTTTCTTCTTCTCTTTTATTACTATGCTTTGAAGATGATGAATTTCTTGTTTTTGGTTCCTGCTCATCGCCAAACGGTTTGCTGTGGAATGACGAATCTTGTGACTTCACTTTAGCTACAGGTTGGGGCTTCTGTTGAATTTTTGGGGGCTACAAGTAAAGGAGAAACGTGACTAAATCCTAAGCCAAACCAAAAAAACATTGTTCAACAAAAAGCGACAGTTTGCTTGTCAAAAAAAATGATGCCATCAAAGTTGCTTCCTTAGCAGAATTTGTTGTAAACGGTTTTTAACGAGTTCAAAAATATACATTACAGCCCTGAAGAAGTCCTGCATGGCAGGACGAAATATTGGCATAAAATAAATTCATCATATTTGCTGTTGTTTTTTGTCACATTGCGGTGTTAAATTTATTCATTTTTTCGTCACCGCAAGCATCTTTGGATCCGAGAATCGACGCTGATATCGTGGTCTTTACTTCTTCAAATTATTTTTCAAAAATATACTCTGCTTGTCACAAGAACATGTTTGGGTTGCAAAATGGACTCTTCACAACTATATTGAACAAAATGTCCTCTTTTTTTCAAATGGCTGTCTTTCAAAAAAATGAACAAATCTGTCTCAGATGATTTTCCAATAACGTTTTAATTAAAAAGCCATTGTCACCCAGGGTCCTTTGCGAGCACGCTGACATTTCAGACTGTCTGAAAATCAAATTTGGCCTAGCGGAAACCATGGATCCACACCACAGTAGTTAAACTGATGGAAAGTTTTACTTGAGCTGATTGATTGATTGATTGGTTGATTTGTTAATTGATTGGTTGGTTGATTGATTTGAACTGTTCCATCAGTTCAACTACTGCACTGTGCATCTAGAGTTTCCGTCTAGGCCAAATTTGATTTTCACACAGTCTAAAATTGTTGCATGCCCGCAAGAGCATAGATTCCAAATCTTTAAAAAGGCTGGTGTAAAATTGAGTGACCTATTTCTTTGAACTGAATGACTTCAAAGAAACTTTAACTAATTCTCTATAATTCTACCGTTGGAATTTTCTGAAATCTTCAATATTTTCAGAATAAGAGTGTTTTCCTTCTTTTTCAAGAATTGAATAAAAATTTTATAAAAAACTTAAAACCAACTTAATTTCTAAACTGTTTGACGTAACACAAAATAATTTCGAAGAAAAGCAGAATTTATGAATGCCTACAATATGGTATCAAGCAAAAGTCTGTCACTCATCTGGTTTATGATTTAGAAACTTGATGACGTCACATCCTCAAATGAGATGAAATGTAAGGTACGCTTTAATTTCCAAAAATTTTCAAAATTTCTGAAAAGTCCAACGGTAGAACTATTTATAAGTGTCTAGTTTCTTTCAAGGCATTCAATGAGAAGAAATATGTCATTGAATTTTACACCCACCTTTTTACGCCGAGATGAAGATTTGGAATCTATGCTGCCCGCAAGGGACCCTGGTGACAATGGCTGTTTACGCAACATATAATTCCTCAAAAATGTGGGCCTAATAAGGAATTCACAAAAGATCAATTTCAAAACCAATAGCAACATTAGCTGACACCTTCAAGCTAGGCTTGAAAATTAAATATCTTGCAGTTTTGGTTACATCTATTTGCTGCGCATGCGCTTACATTTTAATAAAGTACACATACAGTATTACCCCGCCGCTAAGAAACTGACTTGTAAGAAACTGCAGCCTGCCAGATGTCCAACAGTTGGTTTAATACAACATTCATATAATATTCATAAGAAACCAAGCGGCCTGGTTTTACAAAATGCGTTTCTTAGTGGCAGGGTACTACTGTATTCANATGAATGCCTACAATATGGTATCAAGCAAAAGTCTGTCACTCATCTGGTTTATGATTTAGAAATTTGATGACGTCACATCCTCAAATGAGATGAAATGTAAGGTACGCTTTAATTTCCAAAAATATTCAAAATTTCTGAAAAGTCCAACGGTAGAACTATTTATAAGTGTCTAGTTTCTTTCAAGCCATTCAATCAGAAGAAATATGTCATTGAATTTTACACCCACCTTTTTACGCCGAGATGAAGATTTGGAACCTATGCTGCCCGCAAGGGACCCTGGTGACAATGGCTGTTTACGCAACATATAATTCCTGAAAAATGTGGGCCTAATAAGGAATTCACAAAAGATCAATTTCAAAACCAATAGCAACATTAGCTGACACCTTCAAGCTAGGCTTGAAAATTAAATATCTTGCAGTTTTGGTTACATCTATTTGCTGCGCATGCGCTTACATTTTAATAAAGTACACATACAGTATTACCCCGCCGCTAAGAAACTGACTTGTAAGAAACTGCAGCCTGCCAGATGTCCAACAGTTGGTTTAATACAACATTCATATAATATTCATAAGAAACCAAGCGGCCTGGTTTTACAAAATGAGTTTCTTAGTGGCAGGGTACTACTGTATTCAAAGATGGCGATATTTACAAGAAAACTCACCCAAACATTGTCATCATCATTTCTCAGTCCAAATGGAGCACTGGCACCAATATCTAAGAATTCATCAGTTTTCTCTTGTCCCAATCCAAGGAGATCTGCAACGGATCGAGGTGACGGTTCTACTGGTTTTTCATTTTTCTGTTTAATCTTGCTAGGGGGCACTGCTTGCTTCGTCTTTACCTACAAAAGAAGATACAAGAAGATAATCTCAAAATATTTTTATGACAAATGCATCTTATGCCAGTATCAAACATCGTAAGCGACAAGTTAATTGCATGTAACCTACAAGTTTGCTTGTGCCAGTAGAAGTACCAATAGAAGATTCAAATCTTTACAACAGCAATAGCGTTTAAGATCTGATACCTTTGTAAAAATCATTATTTAAGCCTTGAAGGGAAACGAAATGTATTTCCATGTTGCTCTAATTGAGGAGTTCACTTTTCCCTGCACATTTCAAAGTAAAGAGATTTTCATAAAATAAATCCAATTTATCTGTATCTACAATGCTCAGAAAAATAGAAAAAAATTCACAAAAATACCTGACACATTCGGCTATTGATCAAACTTTAATTGATTTCAATAACATTGTTGAGAATACCGAAGATTGCTCCTTTTATCTGAGCCTTTTGTTCTGCTGGTAAAGTTCAAAGCAGATCAACAGCAGGGAAACCTATTGGCATGCGCAAAAATCTTTGTTTCCTGTTTCCTTGCTAATTCTTGTTGGATTGTGGCTGGATTATTTCTGCATTCTTTGTACTTTCCACAAACCGAACAAGCTTCTGCGCATGATCACAGGTTTCCTGTTTGGGGAATAACCGTTGCTTTGAACTTTGATGATTCGTATACCCAACAAGCATACATGTTTGAAATATGTGACGTTCTTTTTGCTGCACCTGATATGTTTCTTGAAATATCGAGTCTTACCTTTGGCTTTGCGGGCATTTTATCATTAAATCCCCAATCATCACCACCCCAATCACCATAATCACTGTCACTGCTACCGCCATCATCTTTTTCCTTCTGCAAATCGAAATAGAAGAGAACAACATTGACAATTTGGGCAAATCAAAATCAATAAGTTTCTAGCTTTATTTATACGAGCGAACGGCACGGGTTTCGTTACTTTTTGCCTTGAATTAATCTGTTACAAGAGAATTTTTTCACAAAGGCCTATTTACTTTATATTTCGTGAATATGTTTATTAGGTAACGGTTCCAAGAAAGGGAAACATACGCAAGTCAAAATCAAACAAGGGTAATATGAAGATTAGACCCACTGCATGGTTTGACATGGAAAAGCCAGTTTCCTTCTTTTCTTTTGACCGTTTGTATGTTGTCTTTTTTGTTCCTTTTGTGTCTTGAAGCTCGATTTGAAAATTGTGTAAGTACCGTTGTTAGTGGAGGCCAGATGACCTTGTGTCTTTCTACGCCAAGAAAAATGCAGTATCTATGCATTTACATTAGTTGGTTTTGGTTCATTATAAATAGAAAACGAGAACCATCTAAATTGGCTTACCACAGACAACTTGCTGAAGTTCGAAATCTCTTCTTTGGCACCAACGAGATCATTTCGCATGCTTGAAAATGTATCTTCATCCTGATAACGAAAAGCAACAGTTGAGATAAAGGGAATATTTCAAACAATCAAAATGGTCAAATCATCATCATCATCATCATCATCATCATCATCATCATCATCATCATCATCATCATCATCATCATCATCATCATCATCATCATCATCATCATCATCATCATCATCATCATCATCATCAACCCTTAAGCCACAAAATGCTATCTTTCCCACAACAAGTCTCCAGTCTTTTGTCTTTTGCTTTCTTAAATAATTCTCCAATATTCAATTCCGTCCATTTTTGACGTTATCTATCCATTTTACTCCAGGTCGACCTCTGTTTCTTCTTCCTGGACTGTCCCTTCCATAATGACGAGTCAAAATAATTTAACGAAATTAACCACTTACTTCATCAACTTTTTACATTTTTCCATATATAGTTCTGCTTTTTCACCGAACAAACAAAATTTAGACAAAAACATCGAGCATTTGACTCGATAATAAATATTCTCTTTCTACGATACAGAATGCAAATACCATCCTTAAATTTTTCCAGGTTCTGAAATGAGTTTTATCAAAGAAGATATTCCGAAGAAATTCAAAACAACTTACATTGACATCTTCCCAATTATCATCACTCCAGGCATCACCATACTCTGATTCTGACCGGTCAGTTTGCGCTTGCTTAGCTGCTGGTACTTCAACATTGGTTTTTTCTTTACCTGGTAAATATTCAGAAGGAAGATAGAATGGAATACAATAACAACAAAAATTTAAAATCAAGGACATTCAGTCTGCCATTTAATGGACATTTTACTGGCATTTTAACCTATTCTAAGAGAAAATCATTCTTTGCTCAAAATTTCAAACTCCGTTATGAGCCACTCGTTATAAACCACCATGTTGCATGTCCCATTTGTTGTTGTTGTGGATTTTAACGTCAATCTCAAATTAGATGCAATAATGCCTGAAATTACCGATCCAAGACACTTAGTCAATTCGATCGCAGATATTTCTCGTGGGATGCAATTTGAGACAGACTATCAAATGGCCTCGGGGTAATCACAACCTTTTGCTCCTCGGGGTATCGTTCCAGTAGTATTGTATAGTAATTTTGAAAGTAGTTTTAGTAATATATATTGCAATTCTTTAGTGGATAAAAAAAGTCATTCTTTAATGGAGACAAATCATAAAAGTTGCTATAACTTAAGTGCTAAAGTAGTATGTGTCAAATTCAAAGGACTTCTAAATATTTGAAAGTTGAAATATCCACTAATAATGTATGGTAACAGATTTGCGTACCTTGATTGATAAACAACTGACAAAATCTCAAAATGCTAGCTTTAAAGCTGACTTAAAATTGAAATCTTACTTGCAACAGGATTTTCATTATTTACTTGTGGCTTTACAACTTCTTTCGCTTGCGCCGGTTTCTCTTTTGCCTCCTGTTGACCGTATATTCTTGATGTCAGAGATGATACAGCCCAACCAGTCCATGTCGAAGAACCAGCCTCCTGGGCGCCCTCATTGCCTAAGAAGGATGACAAAAGAGAAAATGTAAGGATGGGATATTGTGCCAAAAGGCAGGGCAGATGATAGTTCTGTTAAACTTGCAAAAACAGGATAAAAAATGATCGGCAGACAGATTCTGAAACGTAGGGCTTGCAATGAAAAATTTCTTGATCTTTCTACATTTATCAGAGATGAGTTTCATCATCACCATCATTTTTGATGCCCTCAGGGGGAATGGAGTTCCTTGGGGTAATACTGCCTTACGCCATTTTTACTTCAGATTTTCGTCGAACAGTCACTGGAGTGCACTATTTATGAATGTTATTTTTCTTTGTTGACATTAATCAGTTTCTAAATTTGATGCTGGATTAGTTTATATGAAACACAAATTAAATCAACCACGGCAATTACTATTGATAGTTGCTCTACAAAACAAAACTCTCCAAAGAGAAGCTGCAAAAGATTGTGAGCACGTTCAAGATTGCAGAAAAAAGGACACGCTAATAACTGATAAAGAAATTTCGAAGGCGATATTTCAAGTGAAGAAACTTTCGAAAAATTCATGCTTTCGAAAAGTTAAAGGAATCCGATAATTGATTTCATTTGGAACTTTCCTGCTGTTTGACTGACATCTCCTTTCTAAAAAACCATTTATCCCTCACCTTTACTGTTCAGCCTACTTTCAGGATTTGTGGAAGCATCTTCAACTTTGCTCATGAATGTTTTGATGGCTTTAAATGTCTTGGGAGAGAAAATAAAAACAAAATTTTGATTATTGCTTCAAGCTGAACAGGTTTTCAAGACCAACGTTTCCCGAACACAAGCTGAAATCTTCCCAATGAATGCAATGCTGTGTATATTAGCAAGAGCCATCTGGTGAGGTGTCTAGATTGAAACCATAGCGAAATACTTTGCCAGGACGGCATACTGTATTCACTTACATTCTCAGATGAGCAACTGTCGACTAGTCTGAGTCGTTTGGGGCTGGGGCACCCATTTTAGAATAATGGGACATTGAAGTAGATTTCCCCTAGTTTCAATGGCAATTCTTTTCTCGTTAACTCGAAAGTGAGGAAGCTTTTAGACATGAACTCTCTTGGTAAGGACAGGTTTACAGATTATCTAGACTCAGGGCATTTTACCCCAAGTTATAGAAACATAGCTGGTTGTTTCAAAACGCTCATAGATGCTTCAAAGTTCTAAAGAATTCCAAATTTGGGGTAAACTGAAAGAAGAGCAGTTCCATCAATGGCAGACTCCTCTCTTTATGGCACATTTACCACATAACTTAGTCCAAAACTTCCCCAAATTGCCCCAAAGGCATGCACATTGANTCGTTAACTCGAAAGTGAGGAAGCTTTTAGACATGAACTCTCTTGGTAAGGACAGGTTTACAGATTATCTAGACTCAGGGCATTTTACCCCAAGTTATAGAAACATAGCTGGTTGTTTCAAAACGCTCATAGATGCTTCAAAGTTCTAAAGAATTCCAAATTTGGGGTAAACTGAAAGAAGAGCAGTTCCATCAATGGCAGACTCCTCTCTTTATGGCACATTTACCACATAACTTAGTCCAAAACTTCCCCAAATTGCCCCAAAGGCATGCACATTGATTGTATTGACAGGTTCATTATACCGTAACTTTTATTCAAACAAAAATACCGGGAAATTCCCTGCAGTTCGCTTTGTTTACATGCTGTGGTACTGCGTACAAACAAATACTGAAGAATGAATGAAATGCAACTTACATTATCTCTAACACTCTTTTCATTATCAATAGTAGCAGAACACAATGCTGGTAGAATCTTGCAAGCGATATCTTGTAGTGAGTAGAAATCTTGTGTTGCTGCGAGGGCGAGAATCCCAGCTGACCTCGCAGGGGGGAAAGGATCACGAAGAGATCGGAGGAAAGCTGGAATCAACATTTTCTGACGAGTCTGAAACAGAAATTCAAAATATCAATCTGGTATGAATATAAGTAAATGGAATCAAATGCATATGAACAGAGACCGAAATTCATTATGGAATGCATTAATAGTAGAATGCATTAACACAAATTAACGAACAACAGAATAAACTATCAATATTGTATTCCATGTATCGAAAGCATAGGTTCCAAATCTTTAAAAAGGTTGGTGTAAAATTGAGTGACCTATTCCTTTGAACTGAATGACTTCAAAGAAACTCTAGCTTTTTCTCTATAATTCTACCGTTGGACTTTTCTGAAATCTTCAATAGTTTCGGGATTAGAATGTTTTTCTTCTTTTTCAAGAATTCAAGAAAAAATTTCAAAAAAACTTAGAAGTATCGTAATTTCTAAACTGTTTGACGCAACATGAAATAATTTCGACGAAAACCATAGTTTATGAATGCCTACAATATGGTATCAAGCAAAAGCCTGTCACTCATCTGGTTTATGATTTAGAAGTTTGATGACGTCACATCCTCAAATGAGTTGAAATGTAAGATACGCTGTAATTTCTAAAAATATTCAAAATTTCTGAAAAGTCCAACGGTAGAATTATAGATAAATATCTAAAGTTTCTTTCAAGCCATTCAATCAGAAGAAATAGGTCATTGAATTTTACACCCACCTTTTTAAGCTGAGATAAAGATTTGGAACCTATGCTTGTATCGAATAAGGGTACTATTGTTAACATCCGAAGGATTATATGTGAGCAGGAAAATGTAAGAGAATTCGTGTCCTCTGGGTATCTTGAGCCTAAGGTAGAGAAACATACAGACTAGGCTTTCCAGCACAAAGCAGTGAAAGTCCGTAACCTTGTGTCAGTGCAACCAATGCAAATAAAACTTCACTGTAAAAAATTCACTTTCTGCTATTATCAAATACTTTTGTTAGGATTTCTTGACTAAAACACTTCCTAAATCAAACATTTCCTAAAACACTTCCTAAATCTACATTCATCAACTAATAGAAAACTTACTTCGATTAATTCAAAAATTCAAAACGTTGATGGGTTATCATGAAACTAATCGATCAAATAAACCTTTTAGATATTCTATGAAAGAATCTGGATCGAAAATATCTTTTCACATTTTGTAGAAATTTGTCGAATTTTCGAATGTGCACAACACAACAGTGCAACAACGATTTAATGCAACTCAATCGAAACTTTCTTTTCAAAATGTATAAAAATATATCGCTCAATCCAGGCTCAGTTGTAGAATAGCTAAAAGTTTATTGTAGCTTACTGCTTCAGGAAGATTTGTTGCTATCTTGCCAAGGCAGATGGTTGTGTTAGTTCGAATACCAGGCTAAAGAAAATTGAAAAAAGGATACTCAGTTAAAAAAATGTGATTTTCATTCTACCATTTTTATGCTAAAGTAGTGAATTTAATACTTTTATTAAAGTAATAGTTATCCTGACATAGCAATGTTATTCAATCCCATATCGCACAATCAACTGTTCTGTTTTGGTAGTAAGCGCCCCAGACTCAACTTCTGGGGCATATGAAATTAAATGAACTGATATGTTTTTCATGTACCATGATTTTATCATCATTATTAATTGATGATTTGGCTTGTCATAAACTTTTACTATTTGGATCTCATAGAACTGCTCAAGCCAGCAAATCGCTGTTTAAATGTTCATGCAGCAAGAAGAGACACTTGAGTACTTCTTAAAGAAACAATGTCAGAAGTTGAAACAAGTTTTACCGGAGCCAATAATAATAATTTTCTACCAAAAGATTTGTAACCCTTCACATATAAGGCAATTGGTCCTCTACACGTAAAAAAGACTTGAAAACAAAGTCAAGAACATAGCAAAAGCGCAATTGAGTGGAAAAGAAAATAATGGCAAGTAGACCTGATTTAGAATTTTTAAATAGACTTGGAAACGTTATCTCAAAATAACAAACCATTATAAAAAATGGAAGTCTTCCTACAAAACGGCAAGAATTTGCAATGTTGAAAGAAAACCAACCTGTTCATCCATTTGAAGCTTGGCAAAGTAACGCAGCAACTGATTGTTAATTGTCTTCTCAGATAATTTTGGAGCTAAAAGGATCATCGACTGTCAAGGCAAAAATACAATTATTACAAAACTACATGAAACTTAAAGGGGCTCCGTCGTCAAAATGTAAACAAAACGATGATTTTTGCAGTTTTTTGAAAGGTGATATCACACAAGATTTTCGTATTTTTTTCAAAATGAAAGTTGCTGTTTGGGCATTAATCATTGTACTTCACTAAGGAACAAACCAAACATTCATATCTTCTACGATTGCTCGGATATAAGTGGATTTTTAACGGTCACTTTTTGGTGGCTTGGGTGAAGCCACCAAACAAACTGCAGAAAACAATGGTTGAACAATGGATAATCCCCGACACGTGCGAGTTTACGGATTTGTTTACTGTTTGACGACGGAGCCCCTTTAAAATGAATTCAAATTTTAGCAAAAACTTCTACGCACCTTTTTGAACACAATAATGTACTCTGATGCAGTTTTCCGAGCTCCTGCATTTTTCAGCTTGTAATGTTACCATATCAGACAAGGAGACAGGTAACCACTAACCTTAATCACCAAAAATGGTAACAACTAACCTTAACCGTCTGTTCTCTCATAGCTGGCAAGGTGTCCCCAAACCCAGTTGCAACATTTGGAAATACTTGATCATTAACAAGAGCTGGTTGCAAATGTTGAACGAATTGATCCATCTACAGTCGAAGAAAATAGAATTAATGTTATCACTGTCATTCTTAATGGAAATCACCAACAG
>REGL01000026.1:328535-346095 GCA_004194395.1 Aurelia aurita complex sp. Pacific | reverse complement strand
ATCTTCGGTCAAATGCCTGGGGGCCGGGAATATTTTTCGTGCAAATGCCCGGGGGTTTCCCGGGGGATGGTCAGGGTAGGAATTGAACGAGACATAATTGAGGGAAATTGAGGGGAATTGAGAGAAAATTTGTTTATATATATTCCTGTTCATCTTTCTTTTTGTTCATCTTTATTAGAATACTGTATGTATATTGTGTCACCTCGTGATTTCTCAGCTAGAGTGTGCTGTTGTATTAATAGCAACCCTTATCACTTTCCATTGTCATTTACAAATAAAAAGAACTTGTTATTGGTGATGGTCATACCAAAAAACTGGACATGTCATGAAAAAAGATTCACTATCGATGCAAATGAAACACTTCAAATGTTTTAATTTATAAAAGAATTGTGTTATACCATAAAATTCTGAAAATGTTCATCTAAGAATGGCTTCATGTTACACTGATCTATTGTCTCAGCATACAAGTTTTATATTGTTTGCAACTCTCAATCCTCCTACAAATAGTACACCCCTGCCCTCCACCTCTGGGTGATGGCTGTCTAGGATCTGTGCAATACCGTTCCTAGTTGTACCCATTTTATGGTCAGCAATTTTTGTTTATGAAATTTTTTATTGATTGTTAGGAAGACAAGGTGGAAGACTGGATGGGTCATGGTGATGAGGCGCTAATTGGATTTAGTTGGAGAGGAGGAGCGGAACGAGAGACAACAGGTGTGCTGCTTTGGAACAAACCCTACATATGTACATTGCCATCAGGAGAAGAGGTGAATTGAACTTACAAGTTTATCCTCTTGTTTTATATGCCCTCATCAAGCTATGAAATGTTTCTGTGGTCTACAATTCTTCATTTTAGTAGCAGTGTTAGTCAGAATGTTGAACTGAAATATGTAAGAATGTAAAAAACTGTACCTGTGTATCCCAAGAGGTTTGGTTTTATCAGCAGAGAATATTCAGATT
This sequence comes from Aurelia aurita complex sp. Pacific, assembly GCA_004194395.1. Lineage (NCBI taxonomy): Eukaryota > Metazoa > Cnidaria > Scyphozoa > Semaeostomeae > Ulmaridae > Aurelia > Aurelia aurita complex sp. Pacific. Next base: position 345,135 of record REGL01000026.1, on the reverse strand, counting down.
AAACCTAATGATAAATTTCAATGGACGCTAAAACACGGATTGCACTCAATATTTTCAAGTATTCCAAAGAAAAGTTATCAGAATGGGAAGGATTTTATGTATTTTTTGTTTACAGATAAATGTACTAACACAGGTGACTGCAGATCTCTTTTTTTTGTAGAAGCTCATTAATCTTTTCAATAATAAACCGGCTGTTAGACCAGGCTTTGAATTTTTGAGAAGTGAGGGAAACTGACGAAAAAGTAATTTAAAACAACATTGTAAACTTTTTGTTGTTGTTGATATTGTGGGTGCCCCAAAAATTCTGACAAGCCATGATAAATCGTAAACAAAAGGATGATTTCAAAGTTTAATTGTTTGTCAAAATCTGAAATAGTACTCAGAAATTTCTTTGAATTTTGTCTGCCTACACAGGTTGCACTTGATTCTTGAACAACTTTGACCAATTCTAAAACCTCCACTTTTCTACTATTTACATTTAAAAGTCTACTGTTTATAAAAAGTAGTATTTTCTTATTGTTCAGGTCAGTCTTTTCTTCGATCAACACTTTTGACTGATTTAGGCTATTTCTACACCAAAGATATTTTTTTAGAAATTGCATGTAACTTGGGAAGCAAAAGATCAAAAAAGTTGACAAAAAATCACCATGAATTATTGTAATCTTTGAAATTTGTGTACTTAAAAGTATGTCGCTGAAATAATTCTTATTGCTATTCTTTNTCTTGAACAACTTTGACCAATTCTAAAACCTCCACTTTTCTACTATTTACATTTAAAAGTCTACTGTTTATAAAAAGTAGTATTTTCTTATTGTTCAGGTCAGTCTTTTCTTCGATCAACACTTTTGACTGATTTAGGCTATTTCTACACCAAAGATATTTTTTTAGAAATTGCATGTAACTTGGGAAGCAAAAGGTCAAAAAGTTGACAAAAAATCACCATGAATTATTGTAATCTTTGAAATTTGTGTACTTAAAAGTATGTCGCTGAAATAATTCTTTATGGTGGACTGACAACATTGCTATTCTTTTTATTTCGGATTCTAAAATATTTTGCTCTCCCAATTAGGTTGCTGTGCTGTTGATGGACACACAAGGAGCATTTGATAGTTCATCTACTGTAAAAGAATGTGCCACTGTATTTGCTCTTAGCACCATGACAAGTTCTGTACAGGTAATCAATTGAATCTCTTTATGCTACTTAAAAATTAAACCTTACTATCTATGGTTGAATTTAATGTCATCGAAGGGAAGAAGAGAAGATCCCTACAATTAATTTAAGATGATATGCCTCTCTTTTATATCATTTGTATTGTTGTTATTTATTAATCTAAAGCCTTGTCAGAATCTTTACAAAGAAACAAACAAAGATGGAATTTTTTTCAAAGATGATCAAAGCAGTATTATTTCATAGTAATGATGACAATGATATTGACAAATCCAGTTAGTTTTGAGCCAAAAATGTTACTAAAGTTATAAGATCATGGCTTTACTATATCTTATCAAAATGTTATGGAGCAAAGAGCATTCATTATGGATTTTTAGACGATCTCAGCTTTGGGTAGACAACATTAAATTTTAAAAATATTAACTTCCAGTTGAAAATTATGTACGATGATTATTTTCTTGCCGCTTTATCTCTGTGATATATTCAATCAATATAATTTTTTCTTTTTTATTTGTAGGTTTACAATCTTTCAAACAACATACAAGAAGATCATCTACAACACTTACAGGTAGATACTTATTTTACGCATCCTACCCCTAATAGGTCATATTTTGCATTAAATACCTAACACCCATTTGTCCAAGTTCAGTGCCATGAATATGACCTGGCTTTGGTTAATGCAGCTATTTTTAGATCACTTATTCAGTCTCAAATGCTATTCAGATGTGATTTACAGTATTTATTTACCAAATACGATTTTCAATTTCCCCTTCAGAGGAAATTGGTTTCGTTTGAAGTGGCACTCTTTATTCCTTAAAGTTAGTTGACGGAGCTAAGTAGAGGCAATCTATAAATAGGACAAAGAAACGCCTACGCACGTAATTGCTCCCCTAGTGAAAACATATGCACGCACGTTTTGAAATCATCAAATACAATAGGCTAATCTTAGACCTACATATGCAGCTCTTGAGTTAGCTATTAATCTCCGTCAACTAACTTTAAAATTCTGGGCACAATTTTTGTTTGCGTATTATCACAATCCTAAATTTCTTTAATTTACTTCCTTCATCAGCTTTTTACAGAATATGGAAGACTGGCTCTACAAGAGAATGATAACAAACCATTTCAGGTACATGAAAATAGAATTCGTTTGTCTTTTGCTTTAATTTCCTGGTTAAAGTAAGAGCCATTTCATATCCTCTATACTCACTTATTGCTTTCAGGAATTGGTAGTGTTTATAACAAGTGTAAAGTTATTCTTGAGGTCTGAAAAATGTCGTTTGGAATGGAATCAGTTCTTTTGCCTCGTCTTGTTGTATGCTTAGCCGTTTAAGTCAGATTCTTATGGATTCTTATGTCTTAAGTTTTATGGATCATTTGCCTCCAACTATGTTTGGTACAAGTAAGTGCTGTAATCGCGTATTGTTAGGCAAATAGTTAAGGTACTTTCCTTGTAAAATGAAATGTTTATATTGTGTTTCATATTCTGTTTAAATTCCAATTGCTCGTCCCTTAGTCTTGCAAATGCTAGACTATAGACCTTTTAGCTATTCTACAAAAAGATCCTGGATCGAGCGTTGTTTTTATGCATTTTCATATGCGACGTTCTATCGAGTGGCGTTAGAGCTTCTATCACTATTGTCCACATTCAAAAATTCTGCAAAATGTAGCAAAATATCGTTCGATTCTGATTCCTTTCAGAATAGCTGAAAGGTCTATGGAGTAACATCTGTTTTGCTCTTTCTGTGTGTTAACTTTTGAGACGTTCGTTATCATCCCTCAAGACAACTGTCCCGTTTCTAGTTTGTTCACATCGCAACCGATCAGATCAGATTAGTGTATTTCTCTTTATTGCAGCGATTGGAATTCCTCATCCGTGATTGGAGTTATCCGTATGAATATGAGTATGGTGATGGACAGACCCTTCTTGATCGCAGGCTAAAGGTTCGTTTATGAAATCCAATGTTTGTATTGTTCATAATTCAAAACGATGGCATTGCGACCATATACAAGAAAATACGTTGGTTTCATTGCTTTAACATTGGATGGCAGAGAAGTTTATCCCCAAGAGAGACCAGAAAATTGTCCTGACGTATATTTGAAAACATAATTTTTTTCCTTGATATTTCCATAATCAAATGTTTATGGTGATCTCTCTCTTAATTTTAGGTAGATGATGGACAACACGAAGAATTGAAACAAGTTCGTACTCACATTAAATCATGCTTTCAAAAGATTGGTTGTTTTCTTTTACCTCATCCTGGCAAGGTTGTTGCAACAAATCCTAAATTTGATGGAAGATTGTCAGGTAGGAACTATATTGCCAGCTGATTTGATTGGATTGAAATGCAAGATCATAATTTTTGATTGTTTCACCAAGATAAGATATCTTTTCTCTGCTCACGGCTTTTTTTAATCATACGTTTGTCACTGTCTGTTGTAAGAGCCTTTCATATCTGATTCATTTTAAGGCAAGAAATTGAAAAATTTCAGAGAAAGGCAAACCGAGCGATCACCAAATCAATCAAATCAAATTCTTCATTAATGTATCAAAATATTTAGCTTACAAGCTGATTGAGACACAATGAAAAGGTAAAGAAATTAAAATCAAAATACAATATACCGGGTGAGCCAGAAAAAAGTTCCCACTTTCGACAGACCAGGATAAATCACACACTAGGCCAATTTTAGTAGTTTCTGTTTTAATCTTTTGTCAATACCCTATATTATTCTGAGTTATTTTTTGTAGATTTTTCGGTTGCAAATTTACCNCAAGACAACTGTCCCGTTTCTAGTTTGTTCACATCGCAACCGATCAGATCAGATTAGTGTATTTCTCTTTATTGCAGCGATTGGAATTCCTCATCCGTGATTGGAGTTATCCGTATGAATATGAGTATGGTGATGGACAGACCCTTCTTGATCGCAGGCTAAAGGTTCGTTTATGAAATCCAATGTTTGTATTGTTCATAATTCAAAACGATGGCATTGCGACCATATACAAGAAAATACGTTGGTTTCATTGCTTTAACATTGGATGGCAGAGAAGTTTATCCCCAAGAGAGACCAGAAAATTGTCCTGACGTATATTTGAAAACATAATTTTTTTCCTTGATATTTCCATAATCAAATGTTTATGGTGATCTCTCTCTTAATTTTAGGTAGATGATGGACAACACGAAGAATTGAAACAAGTTCGTACTCACATTAAATCATGCTTTCAAAAGATTGGTTGTTTTCTTTTACCTCATCCTGGCAAGGTTGTTGCAACAAATCCTAAATTTGATGGAAGATTGTCAGGTAGGAACTATATTGCCAGCTGATTTGATTGGATTGAAATGCAAGATCATAATTTTTGATTGTTTCACCAAGATAAGATATCTTTTCTCTGCTCACGGCTTTTTTTAATCATACTTTTGTCCCTGTCTGTTGTAAGAGCCTTTCATATCTGATTCATTTTAAGGCAAGAAATTGAAAAATTTCAGAGAAAGGCAAACCGAGCGATCACCAAATCAATCAAATCAAATTCTTCATTAATGTATCAAAATATTTAGCTTACAAGCTGATTGAGACACAATGAAAAGGTAAAGAAATTAAAATCAAAATACAATATATAAAATTACAATCTATTTGTTAAAGCTATATTGCATCATCCTGGATACAACCTCCGGAATAAAGCCTACGACACAATTGATTGCCATATAGAAATATTATCGATTGTCGCAATTGCTTTTCAAAGGCTAGTGAGAAAATGACAGAATCAAACAAGCATACGTCTAAGAATAGTTGCTTCCAAGTCTCATTTTGTGGAGGCTACAGCAACTGAGCATGGCTGGCGGAATGATTTATGCTAACACAGTAGGCCAAGTTATTCGACTGTTTTTAGTCAATATCCTTCATGATATTTTTTAACATTTAGGAAATTATTGCAATAACGTTTATTGCACTACGAAAGCAAGCTATTCAAAGCTGAACATGCCACCCTAAACTCATAACTCATCATACACAATTTATATACATATTGTTTCTTTATCGTTTTAGTGAGTCACACTCTGATGATAACATAAGATTGAAAGGCCTCAGTGTGCTAAGAAAAGTTTCCGTTTTTTGCATCTGCCTCTTATAGTATCTATCTTTAAGTAAACAAATTTTACCAATATCTTATCTTTGTCCTATTTATAGATTACCTCTACTAGCTCCGTTCATTCGCTTTAAGCTGTCAAATAAATTATATTTTTGACCTAGAAAGCTCTGCTTCTTCTGGGGCGCATGATATATATGTAGTTAATTGTAACTTGTACATTCTTCAGGGACGTAGGCTACATAGGAAGCATCTCAAACTTGGAGGGGCACGACACTTCAAGGGCACTTTTTTCATAAGTACTTATGGTGCTACGAATTTTAGAAAGTGGGAACTTTTTTCTGGCTCACCCGGTATATAAATTTATATACATATAGTTTCTTGATCGTTTTAGTTAGTCACACTCTGATGATAACATAAGATTGAAAGGCCTCAGTGTGCTAAGAAAAGTTTCCGTTTTTTGCATCTGTCTCTTATAGTATCTGTCTTTAGGATTGAATGTAGATTTTTGAGGTTGAATAAAATTAAATCATCTTTTTTGCCCTGTAGCCATTGATGATGAATTCAAAGAGTGCATCCATGACTTCATTCCTGGTATTTTGGCTCCAGAAAATTTATTGATAAAAAATATCAATGGAAGTGACGTCACATGCATGGGTTTAGTGGAATATTTCAAAGCATACGTGAAAATATATCAAGGAGGCGAGTTACCAGAACCAAAATCTATGCTTCAGGTAATTTATTTTTCAGCCGTTTCCTTTATAAATTTGACCAAGAACTTCATCGAAGAATTTCCAATCTGACGAACCCTTTATTTGGAAATCAGAAGATATAATATGATCAAATAATGTTTACAAGATTGGTTTAACTTGTGCTATCTTCACAATTTCTCGTCCCAAGTGCTCAACACATAACTACAAACAAACAAGAAGATTTGTAAGGACCCTAGCAGCCTTCTTTTGAAAAAAACTCTTTCTTCCTCAGATGCCGGTTTTGACGCATTTGCTAGACTATCGTCTGTATTTAAAACGGCATCAAGTTCGATCTCATTTGATTCATAATCTACCACCATTAGACTCCAAGAACGTTTGTATCATGTTCAAATACATGCAGGGTGTTTGGCTTTCTGGGGCCCCTTCTGGTATGTCACCGTAACCATTCTGTTCTGTTCAATTTTCAGAAAAATGATATGATTTGAGAAGAACAATGTTTTGTCGAACATTAAATTACCAATTATTTCTTCCTTCTAGGCTACTGCAGAGGCTAACAATCTGGCTGCACTAGCAACAGCAAAAGATCAATACAATAAGGACATGGAAAAGGTAATTATCTTAAATAAATATGAAATATTGCTTTGTCGCCTTTCACATTTTACTTGTAGATTTATGGCTGTTTAGGAACAAAGGTTTCAAATCTTTTAAAAGGTTGGTGTAAAATTTAATGACCTATTACTTTAGCTACTTCGCTATAATTCTACCTTTGGACTTTTCTGAAATCTTCAATATTTTCATATTTGGAGTGTTTCTCTTCTTTTTCAAGAATTCAAGAAAAAATTTCAAAAAAACTTAAAATCAGCGTAATTTCTATACTGTTTAACGCAACATAAAATATTTTCCAAGAAAACATATATAATATCATGAATATCTACAATATGGTATCAAGAAAAAGTCTATCACTCTTCTGGTTTATGATTTAGAAATTTGACGACGTCAAATCCTCAAATGAGTTAGAATATAAAATACGCTGTAATTTCGAAATTATTCAAAATTTCTGAAAAGTCTAATGGTAGAATTATAGGTAAGTAGCTAAAGTTTCTTTCAAGCCGCTCAACTAGAAGAAATAGGCCATAGAATTTTACACCCACGTTTTTATGCCGATTTACAGATTTGGAACCAATTGTTCAATCTATCAATGTCTCAGGGGTTATTTCCTGACAGTTGGAAAATTGCACGGGTTGCACCTATTTATAAAGCTGGTCCAGCTGATGATCGGTCAAATTATCGACCCATCTCTGTTTTACCTGTTGTTTCTCGTCTATTCGAAAAACGTATATTTGACCAGATGTATTCTTTCCTTAACAATAACAATCTTCTTTACTCGAAGCAGTCAGGCTTTAGAAGGTTGCACTCAGTTCTAACTTGCTTACTAAAGTGCACGAATGACTGCTATCTGAACATAGACAAAGGCAAATTCACATCAGTAACATTCATAGATCTAAAGAAGGCCTTTGACACAGTTAATCATGAGATTCTTCTCAAGAAGCTTTCCCTGTATGGAATAAAAGATAAGGAATTACGCTGGTTTCATTCATACCTCTCGAACAGAAAACAATGTTGTAAGGTAAATGGGCAGATCTCTGAACTTGAGGACGTTACATGTGGCGTTCCACAAGGTTCATGCTTAGGGCCTCTCCTCTTTTTACTCTACATCAACGACCTACACCTATCNACCGCTCGTGCGACTGATTGTACGTAATCCATTTCCAAATTCCCTAGTCATTTCAAAGAGCACTCACTTTGTTCTGCCAAGTTAAATCTGTAGGAAATTTGATCACTGTTTTTCAACCTTTTTGGGCAGTCTGCAGGCCAAAAAATTTCAGGAAATCGTTAACATATCGATAAATTGGCATCAGAAAAATCTACAAAAAATAACCCAGAATATTATAGGGTATTGACAAAAGATTAAATCAAAAATAACTAAAATTGGCCTAGTGTGTGATTTATCCTGGCCTGCTGAAAGTGGGAACTTTTTTCTGGCTCACCCGGTATAAAATTACAATCTATTTGTTAAAGCTATATTGCATCATCCTGGATACAACCTCCGGAATAAAGCCTACGACACAATTGATTGCCATATAGAAATATTATCGATTGTTGCAATTGCTTTTCAAAGGCTAGTGAGAAAATGACAGGCTCAGACACGCATACGTATAAGATTAGTTGCTTCCAAGTCTCATTTTGTGGAGGCTACAGCAACTGAGCATGGCTGGCGGAATGATTTATGCTAACACAGTAGGCCAAGTTATTCGACTGTTTTTAGTCGTCAATATCCTTCATGATATTTTTTAACATGTAGGAAATTATTGCAATAACGTTTATTGCACTACGAAAGCAAGCTATTCAAAGCTGAACATGCCACCCTAAACTCATAACTCATCATACACAATTTATATACATATAGTTTCTTTATCGTTTTAGTCAGTCACACTCTAATGATAACATAAGATTGAAAGGCCTCAGTGTGCTAAGAAAAGTTTCCGTTTTTTGCATCTGTCTCTTATAGTATCTGTCTTTAGGATTGAATGTAGATTTTTGAGGTTGAATAAAATTAAATCATCTTTTTTGCCCTGTAGCCATTGATGATGAATTCAAAGAGTGCATCCATGACTTCATTCCTGGTATTTTGGCTCCACAGAATTTGTTGATAAAAAATATCAATGGAAGTGACGTCACATGCATGGGTTTAGTGGAATATTTCAAAGCATACGTGAAAATATATCAAGGAGGCGAGTTACCAGAACCAAAATCTATGCTTCAGGTAATTTATTTTTCAGCCGTTTCCTTTATAAATTTGACCAAGAACTTCATCGAAGAATTTCCAATCTGACGAACCCTTTATTTGGAAATCAGAAGATATAATAATAATATGATCAAACAATGTTTACAAGATTGGTTTAACTTATGGTATCTTTACAGTTTCTCGTCCCAAGTGCTCAACGCATAACTACAAACATTCAAGAATATTTTTAAGGACCCTAGCAGCCTTCTTTTGAAAAAAATCTTTCTTCCTCAGATGCCGGTTTTGACGCATTTGCTAGACTATCGTCTGTATTTAAAACGGCATCAAGTTCGATCTCATTTGATTCATAATCTACCACCATTAGACTCCAAGAACGTTTGTATCATGTTCGAATACATGCAGGGTGTTTGCCTTTCTGGGGCCCGTTTATAACCTACCACCATTAGACTCCAAGAACGTTTGTATCATGTTCAAATACATGCAGGGTGTTTGCCTTCCTGGGGCCCCTTCTGGTATGTCACCGTAATCATTCTGTTCTGTTCAATTTTCAGAAAAAGGAAATGATTTGAGAAGAACAATGTTTTGTCGAACATTAAATTACCAATTATTTCTTCCTTCTAGGCTACTGCAGAAGCAAACAATCTGGCTGCACTAGCAACAGCAAAAGATCAATACAATAAAGACATGGAAAAAGTAATTATCTCAAATAAATATGAAATATTGCTTTGTCGCCTTTCAGATTTTACTTGTAGACTGTTTTGGACCAAAGGTTTCAATTCTTTTAAAAGGTTGGTGTAAAATTTAATGACCTATTTCTTTGAATTGAATGACTTTAAACAAACTTTAGCTACTTCGCTATAATTCTACCTTTGGACTTTTCTGAAATCTTCAATATTTTCATATTTGGAGTGTTTCTCTTCTTTTTCAAGAATTCAAGAAAAATTTTCAAAAAAAACTTAAAACCAGCGTAATTTCTATACTGTTTAACGCAACATAAAATATTTTCCAAGAAAACCATAGCTCATGAATATCTACAATATGGTATCAAGAAAAAGTCTATCACTCTTCTGGTTTATGATTTAGAAATTTGACGACGTCAAATCCTCAAATGAGTTAGAATATGAAATACGCTGTAATTGCGAAAAATATTCAAATTTCTGAAAAGTCTAATGCTAGAATTATAGGTAGGTAGCTAAAGTTTCTTTCAAGCCGCTCAACTAGAAGAAATAGGCCATATAATTTTACACCCACGTTTTTATGCCGATTTACAGATTTGGAACCTATGCTCTGTTTTAGGCCAATTTTATTAATTTATGATAAAATCAGCACCACGTAGAAAATGATTGCGGGTGATTAAAATGAAAGTTGACACGTTTGATGGGCTGTGGAATAAACAGTACACGGCCGATATTCAAAACTGAAATGTTAATCTATCAGTCAATGACTAGATCAAATGTGAAAATTTTGTTTGGTAAAATCACTCATCATTCAGACCCTGAAGTGAGGAAAATGCTGGTACGGGGTTTGTATGGGAACGAGAATTCCATGTTCGATTCTGGTCCATGATTTACTTGCCATTAAGATTTGAATTCAATACAATTATCAATTTCAAAAATAGAATTCGAATTTCAATGGCAGGTAAATCATGGACCAGAATCGAATGTGGAATTCTCGTTCCCATACAAATCCCTTTTTAAACTTTTTCAAATCTCTGTGTCTAAATGAGCCCTTGACTGACAGATTGACATTTCAGTTTTGAACTTCGGCCGCAATCTTTTTATTCCACAGCCCCCCAAACGTATTTACTTTTTCTTCAATCACTTGGTGCATTCTTTCATGAAAAAGTTGACTTGCAGACATGTCAATTCATTTTGTCAAAAGCCTTTGAATGTCATTTCTTACTTCTCTGGGACCTTCCTGGCATTGAAATTGAGAGCTTGGATTCTAAGGACATCTGCGAATTACTTCTATTTGGTAGGCCAAACATAAATATGATTGTGAATAGAAAGATTCTGGAAGCGATCGTTTCCTATATCGAATCAACTCAGCGATTAGGCTAGAAATGAAATCTCACCAAATCACAACGCACCCTACCAGGTGAGTCAGAGAAATATTTCTTTGACGAACCTAGTACCTTAGTCCCTTCAAATTTTCGCCTGCCTTCAATTTTGGCTCCCTTTAATTTTGGCCCCTTTAATTTTCGCCCCCTGGTTTGGATTGATATGACGTAATTTGGATGGATACGGCCCCGAGGAAGAAAACACGGTGGATTTAGAAAAACAAAATCACCCCTTAGACACAGGGTACGACAATATAATTGTTATCGAAGAGTAATGCATGTCTTGTATTTCGTATTACAATAAAAACTAAAATTCTTTCATAGAAAGTAGATTTTTTCGCTTCCTCTAATTTTCGTCCCCCCCAAATATTTCCACAATTCGCCCCCTTTAATTTTCGCCCCCCTCCGGAGCGAAAATTAAAGGCAGGCGAAATTTGAAGGGAGTAAGGTATACCTTCATTTTTGTAGTGTATGTTTTTGTTTGTTAAATTAGATAGCATCATTGTATTAAATTATTGTAAGTGTCGTTCGTAGTGGGAACTCGATCACCTTGTGTCTTTTCTGACTACCAACGACACATGTTTATTTTCCTATTCTAGTTTAACTGTTGTTGTTACTTTGTATATTTTAATATTTTATGATGATATAAAAGAAAGATCTTACTTACACGCTTTTTATTCTTCCCATCAGATCTGCGGTGGTGATACACCCTACCTATCACCAGCTGAACTCGAGGGAAAACACGAAACGAATCACGCAAAAGCTCTTACACTATTCCGTGCAACACGCAAAATGGGCGGTGAAACGTTCAGCCACGACTTTGAAGATCGTCTTACAAGGGAAATCTTGGAACATTATGAAAATTACGTGAAGTTGAATGACAGCAAAAACATTTTCAATTCAGCTCGCACTCCTGCAGTCTTCTTGGTTCTTATGTCCGTTGCTTATTTCATGTCCGGTTTCTTTACGATGTTTGGGATGTATTCATTCGCTAATATGTTCAATATATGTCTGGGTGCATTCTTAATCTGTATTGTGCTGTGGGCATATATCAGGTTCAGTGGAGAATTAATTGAAATTGGACAGCAACTGGATTCTGCTGCTGAGTGGATATGGGACGAGGTAACAAGGCTATCTTGTTTTATTTTACAATTAATGATGATGCTTCAGCCTTCTTTATATTACAATGAAAACTCTATTATGCCCTGTCCTATTTTGTTTTGGAAATTCTAGCGGGGGGAGAGGGGCTTAAAAGAGGGGGCTTATTCACAAAGTCAAATGACAAGGGTGTAAATGATAGCTCCATAATTCTTTTGTCCCAACTTTTTCGGAATCAACAGGCAATTTTGCTAGTCAAATNTGTATTGTGCTGTGGGCATATATCAGATTCAGTGGAGAATTAATTGAAATTGGACAGCAACTGGATTCTGCTGCTGAATGGATATGGGATGAGGTAACAAGTCTATCTTTTTTTCATTTTACAATGAATGATGATGCTTCGGCCTTCTTTAAATTATAGTGAAAACTCTATTATGCCTTGGCTTATTTTGTTTTGGAAACTCTAGCGGGGGAGGGGGGGGGGGGCTTAAAAGAGAGGGGGCTTATTCACAAAGTCAAATGACAAGGGTGTAAATGATAGCTTCTTAATTCTTTTATCTCTAGTTTTTCGAAATCAACAGACAATTTTGCTAGTCAAATACACAAATTCGACTCTGTTTTTATCCCAAACCATATTCTGATGTTTGATATAAGTGGGGAGGGGGCTTGATAGGGAAGGGCCTATTTAAAATCTTGGCTTAGAGGGGAGGGGCCTTTAAGAGAGGGGGCTTAAAAGAGAAGGAGCGAATAGTGCGTTCACATTAAAAATATCCATTGGTGGAATGTTTATGCCTAGCAGAAAGCTCGACAAAAAATGGCAAGTTCTTGCAACTAAATCACGCTAAATAGGGCAAACAACCTATTGGTGACAAAGAAGTGTGACTCTTGCAGAATCAAATCATTTTGAATTGACATTGTGTTTGGGCTGGATTCAGAGTTTACAGAGCTGCGTTCTGATCTTGGGCTGACGTTTTGCCGTAAAGCTTGTATTAAATTTTGCTTTAATCATTGTCCATGATGCTCAAATCAGGATTAGCAATGCCTTTTATTTGATCGATAGAAAATAAGTTGACTGTTGATAGAAAGCATATTCTGATAATAGGTCGAGGAATATCGTTAGATATACTGGGGGAGTCAGGAAAATTTAAACACTCTTTGTAAAATCGAAATACAAAAACCATTGCACGGATTTGAAAAATATCAACTCCATTGCCTTACTGAGGGCTTAACTTCATTTTACGAATTTACTCATAATTCGAAATGCATGGCTTTGATATCAATAAAGAATTCCCGAAAACTAGCTTCAATTGGCTATTCCTAAAACTATAATTGATTGGCTGAATCTGATCAATGTTTCAACAATCAAATTGATAAAATAATGTTTCTATTAGCTCTGATTTTGCTTTCTAATTATACCGAAACGCTCGAAATGTTATTATGCTTCCCTATCAATGCTGGACATCAGAAAGTCTAAATCTACAGGATTGTGAATAAGCCAGTTTTGGTTGTTTTTGTCATATCAAGAAATAGAACTTTCAACTTTCGGCTAATTCCTCAGTTAAGAAGGAAACAATGCACCTGAAATTACGAGGAAAATCTTGAAATTAAGTTGAAGAATCAATTGGATGGTGGGGTTAAACTTTTACGAATTGGTTGCAAAGGTAATCTTGCACGATTTTTCAAGCAATTGATACAATACTCTCTGATTAATCCGGTTTGTCGGAGTGCAATGTTCTTGTAGAATTTGAACTCGTTCTGATAGCTCTTTTCCTTTTGTTTTACAGATATTCATGTGGTTGTATGGATTTGCAATAGAACAAGGAACCCAAGCAATTATCAACCGGCAATTTTCAAAGCAGAAAATAAAATAAATGCTAACAAACAGTCGAATTGTAAACTTCCTTATGAAATGAAAGACGTACGAAATACTAATTTGTTAGTTCAGCCACATCACGCTCATATTTTTTATGAATTTCCGCAGATCTAGGCTTACTACATTTTTCCAAGTTGTTTTAATTATTGTATCAACAGCAACAGTAATCACCAAGTTGTATTTAATTTTGAACAAATGTGGTCCAATGCAGCACAGGGAAATTGATTAGAGTTGGAGAATTAGGAATAATGTAGTATGTCTGAAGCTGATCATTGCATATATGAAATAGAATGCTGGCGAAGTTTTGATATGAGATGTCTGAATCTTGGCTTTCCGATTGTGTCAAAGTGCATTTAAGAAATGAGAATGGAAGATTGCCGGACAACGATTGCAAATAAGAAGAGAGAATGCATTGTGAACTACCAGCTGCCTATTGTATTATTTAAGCCAATCATCTGGCCTTTCATTTCTGGCCTGTTTGGTTTGTTTTAGAGTAAGATAAAACTNTCAGTGGAGAAATAATTGAAATGGACAGCAACTGGATTCTGCTGCTGAGTGGATATGGGACGAGGTAACAAGGCTATCTTGTTTTATTTTACAATTAATGATGATGCTTCAGCCTTCTTTATATTACAATGAAAACTCTATTATGCCCTGTCCTATTTTGTTTTGGAAATTCTAGCGGGGGGAGAGGGGCTTAAAAGAGGGGGCTTATTCACAAAGTCAAATGACAAGGGTGTAAATGATAGCTCCATAATTCTTTTGTCCCAACTTTTTCGGAATCAACAGGCAATTTTGCTAGTCAAATACACAAATTCGACTCTGTTTTTATCCCAAACCATATTCTGGTGTTTGATATAAGTGGGGAGGGGGCTTGATAGGGAGGGGCCTATTGAAAATCTTGGCTTAGAAGGGAGGGGCTTTTAAGAGAGGGGGCTTAAAAGAGAAGGGGTGAATAGTACGTTCATATTAAATGGTATCCATTGGTGGAATGTTTATGCCTAGCAGAAAGTTCGACAAAACATGGCAAGGTTCTTGCAGCTAAATCACGCTAAATAGGGCAAACAACCTATTGGTGACAAAGAAGTGTGACTCTTGCAGAATCAAATCATTTTGAATTACATTGTATTTGTGCTGGATTTAGAGTTTACAGAGATGCATTCTGATCTTGGGCTGACGTTTTGATATGAAGCTTATATTAAATTTTGTTTTAATCATTGTGCACGATGCTCAAATTGGGATTGGCAATGCCTTTGATTGATAGAAAATAAGTTGACTGTTGATAGAAAGCATCTTGTAATAATAGATGGAGGAATATCGTTAAATATACCGGGGGGGGGGTGTGTCAGAAAAATGTAAACACTCTTTGCAAAATTGTACTATAAAAACTATAACACTGATTTGAAAAATTACAACTCCATTGCCTAACTGAGGGCTTAACTTCATTTTGAAAATTGACTCATGATTTAAAATGCATAGTTTTGATCTCAATGAAGAATTCCCGAAAACTAGCTTCAATTGGCTATTCCTAAAACTATAATTGATTGGCTCAATCTGATCAATGTTTCAACAATCAAATTGATAAAATAATGTTTCTCTTAGCTCTGGTTTTGCTTTCTAATTATACCGAAACTCGTGAGATGTTATTATGCTTCCCTATCAATGCTGAACATCAGAAAGTCTAAATCTACAGGATTGTGAATAAGCCATTTTTGGTCGTTTTTGGCATATCAAGAAATAGAACTTTCGGCTCCTCATTTAAGAAGGAAACAATGCACCTGAAATTATGAGAAAAATCTTGAAATTAAGTTGAAACCTCAGTTAGATGATGGGGTTAAACTTTTACGAATTGGTAGCAAAGGTAATCTTGCACGATTTTTCAAGCAATTGATACAATAATCTGATTAATCCTTGTTGGGGAGACGAGATACGCTTCGCCCGAGGAAACCCATGCTTCCCCCGTGCAGTAGGTTAAAGCTCATGCGCAGTAGCATTTTAGGATTGAAGCTCTGACGAGCGCATGCGCTTTAACCCACTGCACGGGGGGACACGTAAGTTTCCTCGGACAAAGTGATCTCGTCTCGTCAACAAATCCGGTATGTGGGAGTGCAATGTTCTTGTAGAATTTGAACTCGTTCTGATAGCTTTTTGTTTTTGTTTTACAGATATTCATGTGGTTGTATGGATTTGCAATAGAACAAGGAACCCAAGCAATTATCAACCGGCAATTTTCAAAGCAGAAAATAAAATAAATGCTAACAAACAGTCGAATTGTAAACTTCCTTATGAAATGAAAGACGTACGAAATACTAATTTGTTAGTTGAGCCACATCACGCTCATATTTTTTATGAATTTCCGCAGATCTAGGCTTACTACATTTTTCCAAGTTGTTTTAATTATTGTATCAACAGCAACAGTAATCACCAAGTTGTATTTAATTTTGAACAAATGTGGTGCAATGCAGCACAGGGAAATTGATTAGAGTTGGAGAATTAGGAATAATGTAGTATGTCTGAAGCTGATCATTGCATATATGAAATAGAATGCTGGCGAAGTTTTGATATGAGATGTCTGAATCTTGGCTTTCCGATTGTGTCAAAGTGCATTTAAGAAATGAGAATGGAAGATTGCCGGACAACGATTGCAAATAAGAAGAGAGAATGCATTGTGAACTACCAGCTGCCTATTGTATTATTTAAGCCAATCATCTGGCCTTTCATTTCTGGCCTGTTTGGTTTGTTTTAGAGTAAGATAAAACTGGATTGACTTTCAAACTCATCCAAGGAATTTATGTTAACGCT
>REGL01000026.1:281000-319386 GCA_004194395.1 Aurelia aurita complex sp. Pacific | reverse complement strand
GATTTGCGAAACCAGGGTTGACGGAAACATTGCGATTTATACATCTTTCGATTGCCCAGATTATACAGAACAACATCCTTTTTACTGCTTTTCGATAGGCCGAATAATATTGGAGAAATTAACTGTTTTCTAAGGAGAGTGGTTTTGCAAAACGGCATTTCGCTGTGCACTAGAGCGGAAAGCAGAGTTACCTTAAATCTATCCCCTGTTTTTGAGGACTTTTCGAGGATTTCAAGCCCGCCCTTTTCCTCAAAATGCTTAATTCGGGAATTTCACCGTGCCCAAAAAACTTGCAAAAAATACTCATAATGTAGGCTAGTCTTTTAGCGACAGAAAAAAATTTGAAATATATCAATCGGCCACTTGCTTTTTTTTCTATAACGGATTGCGTCGGGTCACTTTTTTCTGGGTCACCTGGTACAAATACAATATTCTGTGCCGTCCATAGCAGAAATAGACATGACGTCATCTGGTTCTGGCTATGAACGGCACTTAACAATTCCTTTAAAGCACTTTGTGTACCATGGCACCATTCCATTTTGGCAGACGCTAGCATACGCCAGCTTAGTTTAGGTGAATTATTGTAAAACAAAAAAGGAACAAAAAAAGAAGAACTATTACACCTCAAAATCTGTAAACGTCAAGTCATTCAGCAGGCTAACCCAAAATATATCGGGTATGCTAAAGGAGTGCCCAAAAGTGGCAAAAAAGCGCCCAAAAGGTGCCCAAAAAAGGTGTTTGAAAGATAATAGTACCTAGAGTGTTGGATGGATGAAACAAACATTGCTTGACAGCAGAAAGGCTGAACTATTTTTGCGATTTTTCTCTGCGAAATCTCTCACACAGAATGAGGTGCAAGGACACTTAATCTCACTCAAGAATGATAGAAATCGATCTTTAAAAAAATATTGAAGATGTTCGATCCCATGGCAATAGATGTGCAGGCAAAGTCTGATACTCGTGAAAAACAGTTGCTTGGGATGCTCGGTGTGAGAAGTTGTTTCCGATTTGATCAAGTGTTTTGGGCCCTTTTTCAGGCGTTTTGCAAACAACAGATTTTTGTAAAGTCATATTTAGCTGTACTTCCAATATTCATAAAAACAAAAGAAAAAATCAGGAAAGTATTCACATTTTTGCTACTGTCCATAACTTGATTCATTCAAATCCATTCTTTAATTTGGGTTCTTCTATTTCTTAAACCAGTAGCACGGGCAACATGAAGATCAAATGTTGGCCTACCTTATACGTTTTTTTCCGTTATGGCCTAATGCCCAAAAATCAACAGCCTTTGCAACATACCTCCAGTCCTTTGTTAACTAAAACATGGTTAGCATCAATTAGATGTGGAAAACACCATATTTGTTCTTCTTCTGTGTTCATCTGCTCTTGTTTTATCGAAACTGTGAAGTCACACTGGAAAACCGATTCAGGAGGGGGACTTTGGGGGGTACTAGAACCCGCAACCCCGGACCAAAATTAGCAAAAACCCGAAAACCCGGAAGCAAAAAAACCAAAACCCCAAGCTTCATATCTCAACAAAAATAATGATCAATTTTCTGCAGTAATCTTCCATTACTTTCAACATTTTAGTTTTCACTGACTCTCTGTGCATCTTTTTAAGCATTCGAGCGCTGGTTTTTCGATCTCAGTTAACTGTATGGACTGTATGATTTCAAAAACCCGAAAAATAGGAACTTTTGAAAGATATACCCGAAACCCGAGTACGAAAATTGGCAAAATCCGCAACCCGTAACACATCTCTAAACCCGAAAACCCGTACGATTTAAACGTAAAACCCGAAACCCGAGAGCTAAAATTGGCCAAACCCGCAACCCGTGAAACCCCAGAGCCCCCCTCATTCAGCAACCCGCCATTACTCCTTAGGCCTAATTTGATATGCGCCTCCACCCCTGCCAGTAGTGACTATAGTCAAACGTCTCAACTTTGTTCTGGCTCACCAGGTAGTTTACTTAATATTGGTAAAAATATTGGTAAAATATTAATTTGATATTGTTTTTTGTCGTGTTGCAGTGTTTCTGCCTACAAATTTAGTTTACTTTACTCACTTTTGTTTCGGTTACCAATACAGGGCTTTGAGGTCTTGGCAATGCAGCATCAGTGTTCAGTAATCGGAATTTAGGAAGTGGTTCTCTTTCGTGTTTCAATGTAAGACAATCAGATGCTGGTGTATGATAATCATTTTGGGTTACTACGAACAAGAAATAAAAGTAAAATATATACCAGGTGTTCCAAAACGATTTATTATCGTTTGATTGCTTACATATCCATAACCAATGAACCGATTTTCAAAAACGTTGTTCTATTTGATTGCCTAAAGGCTAAATTGTATGTTGAGGCGTTGGTTGCGGTTTTACCACGATATTTTCATGTCGAAAAGAAGATCGATAAACCTGCTCAAATTCCAGCCATAGATGACATGAGAAAGAAACGGCCTATTTTTCCAGTCAACATTTTAGATGTGATACAAAAGGATGAACTCGTATTTGTATTCTGATTATTCTCTGAATTCAGTATTAACTGAATTCGTATTCTATCAACGACATATAGGTTCAGCCTTTTGTATCACATCTAAAATGTTGACTGGAAAGGTGGGCCATTTCTTTTTCATGTCATCTAAGGCTTGGCTTTGAAGGTTTATCGATCTTCTTTTCGACATGAAAACATCTGAAAACATCGGCATAAAACCACAACCAACATCCTCGAATACAATTCAGCCTTTCGGCAATCGGATAGAATAAAGTTTTTGAAAATCGGTTCATTGGCTACGGACATATAAGCAATCAAACGATAATACATCATTTTGGAACACCCGGTAGAAGTAACGAAGGAAAACAGGTATTAATGGTATCACAAGATTGCAGCAAAATAATCAAGCAAGATGTAAACTTTAAGAAGGGCATACCTTTATCATACCTGAGCACACGGCTGGCCGAAAATTATCCGCCCCCCCCCGCATATACCTTAAAATACATTTTACTGTAACTGATTTGAACTTACAACTGATTTAGTTAGTTTATCAGTCCCCATTGTTTCAGGTCAGGTTTTCATGTAGATTCCGAAAATCGGTGTTGTTTTCAAAAAGAAGAGGCCATCAACGAGGGGAGAGAGGGGGTCATTAAGGAGAGTGTTTACTCCAAAACTAAAAATGACAAAGGTAGGAATCACAGCTTTTTAGTTCTCCCCATATTTTGCGGAATCAACATGCAATTTTTCAAGGCAAATACACAAATTCGACATAGTTTTTTATCCCAAACCATATCAATATTAACATGCAAACTTGGTTAGCTAAATAAATGGAAAATCTTTGGTAACCTCCGGCATTTGATACAAGTGGGGGGGGGCCTTAATAAAGGGAGGAGCTTATTTAAAACTTTGCCTTGGAGAAGGAAGGGCTTATTGGAGAGGAAGCTAACTAGAGAAGGGGTAAATAGAGCTTTACGGTACTCTAAGTTACAAAAATTAGCAAAAATGACCAAATCGTTGACTTTGAAACAGATAGGAAAGAATTTGCAGTGTCCTTACTCGTTGGTTCTTTCGCTGGTTGCTTCCTGGCACTTGATGCACTTGGGTTTCTTCTGTATTGAAAATGCGTCACGTGATTTTCACGTAGTCGTTTCTGTGCAAGAAAAGAACAATGTGTAGTATGGCATACCGGTAGACTGATTACGATGAGTCTCAGTAATCGCTCTTTCAGAAAGAGCTCACTAACACCCAACACCAAACCGAGACGATCAATAACGATAACTACGCCCATGTAATTAGTCTAGTATACCGGGTAAGTAAAACAAAAACAGTCCCCGTTTCATAGGCCACTACTTCCTGGATATCATGACAATAACCATGGCAGATATGTTATTCATCATGGGAGGATTTCTCGAGAAAGCCCCCTAAGAAGCCTTCAAATATGCTTGAGTCTATACTGGATACGAGGGAGGCTCTGAAACCCAGTGTAGCTTGATACTAAAGTGAGCAATAGCAGTGCATCCTGAAAATACTCACTTCATTCTTCGCACAGTCAGATGATCTATCCTGAAAAAATAATTGTTATTCCAACATTATATTTGTTATGAACTATGCATTAAGCAATCAAAAGAATATTCGACAAGAAGGAGGAAGGTGAAGGTAGTATAAAATATCCAACATGATTCATGAATGTCGTAGGGTGTCATAAACATGATTCAGAGTCAACTTACCAACTCACGTAACTGATTATTGAATGAGATGAAATCCAACTTGTTTCTTGATGATTTGACAGGAGAAAAATTTCGAGCCAGAACCTGAAACAAGACCATCGACACAAATACGCTTCTGGACATAAAAACCGTTTCAAAATGGAAACAAAGTAGTTTATTCTTGGTTACAGTATGGTAGAAAAGACAATCTATTTGGGCAGAACGACATCGGATCATTCTGATTCATGTTCGGACTTCTATAAAAGAACCTTGGGTTCTTTGATTTGAAAATGACTTGCAGATACGACATCTTCAAATAGCAGAAGGAAGGACACAAAAGATGAAGGCAATAAATCTGCAAGTCTCATCTCAAGCAATATTTTTGGATCCTACGGTATGTGAATCAAGGTTGAAGATCACTACATTTTTTTAAATTCTCAATTGCAAGGGGTATAAAACGTTCATGAAATGGTCAATTTTGAGGGGCACATTTTAGTCCAAAAATCTCGTACGCTTTCATAAAATCTAGAAAAATCCCAAAAATCTGGAAAAATCTAGAAAATCAGATAAATTTTCTTAAAATCTTAAAAATGGTCAATAAAAGTCCCAAAACTCTTCACAAAAATCTAAAAGATCCCTAAAATCTCCCCCAACAAATGCTACAAATCCTCAAAGCAATTTTTGAAAATTCTTTGGAAATCTAAAAATTGTTCAAATCCTCAAAAATCTTGCAAAATCTTTGAAAATCCCGAAAAATTTTGAAAATTTCACAATCTAAGGAATCTCGAAATATTTAAAAGTCTCAAACGTCTTATAAAGTCTATAAAAATCACAGGAATGCTCTAAAAAGTCTTTGAAAAATCAAAAACATTTTCAAAACCCTAAAATTTGGTATCCTATTTGGGAGCAATTTGCCTGTCGCTCTATTTGGTAGCGATTCAATCTGACGCAGACTATAATCTTGTTTTAAAAAAGAAAGCTTACCCTTGTTTTGTGATTAGCCCTTGCTCGCTCAGGTTTGAATATTTCATTCCTTTTGGCCATCATGAAATCTAAGAAAAAATTAACCAGTCGAAGGATAGTTAATATCCAATGTTTTGAAAGCACACATGCATTTGTCTGTAGTCACAAAATTCCTCTTGTTGCGTGTGGTGCAATGATAGAAAGATAAAAATATAAAAAGATGAACAACTAAAAACGGGCTAAAAACATGCAAATGCAGCGATGTGAACTGAATTAAGTACGACATTTGGAGCATGGTCCGTTATCGTAGTCAATTACCTTTTCTGTAGAATGACGTTACGCCCCCATCGCTTTCATCAAACTGCAAAATTAGAAATAAACATTTTGATTTGGTGAGGACTTCTCTCTCAGTACATACTTGTTAAAATTGCGTTTCTTCTCTCATTTCTTCATGCTGCAAACTCATAACCAATTTCTCTTGGATGTATTTTGTATACACGTCAATTAGATTTCACAGTCGGTAGATGTATAGTTTCTTAAAATGAATCCATGCTCGCTCATTCGATTAGAATAAGAAGTAACAACATACTAGTGCCAGTTGTCGCTCTTTCAAATCAATAGTAATATTTTTTACGCTTTTAGTTGATTTGAATTGTTCGTTCAAACCAGCTTGACTAAAACAAGAAATGTAGCTGATCCGATCGCTCATCAATCTATCAATAGTGGTAACTACGATGATGTAGTCAGTCTAAAGTCTAGTTTATTACACAGACTATTCTGCAGTCGAATGAGCAAGTGCTGTTTGCGTTGCATCTCGGGGTATGGGGGGTTTCAATCTGAAACAGAATTCGAAGTCATTGAAGCTAGTTTTTTCACGGGTAAAAGAGCCTCATACGATCCCTCGATGCATAGCGTAAAGCGTTTGAGCACCTTCACATTCGACTGCGCAATGGAATGGTATAAATAAAATATGATTAAAAGATGTTGGTTGATTGATTGGTTGATTGATTGATTGGTTGATTGGTTGATTGATCAAGGCAATGACCAAGTGCTTTATTTAAAATCCAGTAGCAGTTGACTTTGTACATTGTGAACATACATTATGCAACCGTTTTTCATTTCATCAAGTCTTACTCACATCAATGTGCGTCCTGACGTAATCTGGGTCATCTAGAAATAAAAAATGACATACATTCAATTCAATACTCGAAGAAAATATCAAAAATAGATGTGATTGGAGTGTCTGAAATATGGCATTCCATTGATAATCCCCTATCATCGAATGTTGATATTCCTGGCTATACTTTTTTTAAGACTCAGTCACTCACTCAGAATGGTGGTGTAGGTTTGTACATTAAAGACTCTCTTACTTCCAATCCAAGGACTGATTTAGATTCTTGTACAGATGATTTTGAAACTGTATGGGTTGAGATTGAAAATAAAAATGACAAAAATTTCCTAATTTGTTGTGTTTACAGGCATCCAAGTTCAGCTATTGATAACCTTACATCTCATTTTCAGAATCTTCTATCTAAAATATCTTCAAACAAACTGCTGTTTATAATGGGTGATTTTAATGTCAATCTTCTAGATTATGCTTCTCATTCACCAACAAGTGACTTTGTTAATAACTTTTTTTCACACAGCCTTCTGCCTTGCATTCATCATCCAACTCGAGTTTCTGAACATAGAGCATCAGTTATTGACAACATATACACTAATGCTACCAATGCTAATATAACAAGTGGCAATATTGTAATCCAAATTAGTGACCATTTTCCCCAGTTTTTTATTTTGAAAAATACTCAAGTTAATCATAATAAATCTGAATCATTCAAATATGATTATTCCAATTTTAAAGAAGAGAAGTTTCTTGATGATTTTAACAAGGTTAACTTTACTTATTTAGAAAACAATGACATGGATGTAAACGATAAATTTGACAAATTTCTAAAAGATCTCAATACTTTGACCAATAAACATGCTCCAATTAAAAGACGTAGTAGAAAGGAAATAAAACTGAAAGATAAACCATGGATAAACAGTAAAATCCTGAAGATGATGAGAATCCGAGACGGCATTTTGCAGAAACTAAAGAAACATCAGACTCCTAATAACCTCAGGTTGTATAAGAAGTTTCGAAACCGTGTGTCCAATGAATTAAAAGAAAGTAAAGCAAGGTATTTTCATAATTATTTTGCTACCAACAGTCAAAATATGAAAAAATTGTGGTCAGGTATCAAGACAATAATTTCTCATAAGTCTTCTTCTGTTTCTTCAATTAACAAAATCAAAGGCAAAGATGGAAATGTAACATCAGACCCTTCTAAAATGTCAAATATTTTCAATGATTTTTATGTCAATGTTGCTGATGAAATAACAAAGACAATCCCAATGACTCCAAAGTCTCCTCTTGATTACTTATCTAACAGAGCCTGTAATTCACTTTTCCTTACTCCAGTTACTTTGATAGAAGTTAATGACCTGATCAACATTTTGAATCCTTCCAAGTCAGTTGGTCCTAATAGTATACCCATAAAATTACTTAAAATTATTGGATACTCTGTTTCTCCACTTCTTGCGCATCTTGTGAATCAGTCTTTCCAGTCTGGTATTTTTCCCAACAAACTTAAAATTGCCAAGGTGATTTCTCTGTTTAAAAAAGGAAATCCTGAGCTTCCTTTAAACTATAGGCCAATTTCCCTTTTACCCATCTTCAGCAAGATATTTGAGAAGTTAATGTACAAACGGCTTTATAGATTCCTTGAAATTCATAACGTTCTTTATTCTTTACAATTTGGATTTCAAGAAAACCACTCAATTGATCATGCCCTTGTGAGCTTGACAGAAGCTGTAAGAAATACGCTTGACAATAAAAGACTTGGTTGTGGTATTTTCATTGATTTACAAAAGGCTTTTGATACAGTTAATCATAGAATCTTGCTATCTAAATTGGAACACTATGGTGTTCGTGGATGTGCCCTTGAGTGGTTTAGGTCATATCTGTCTGAAAGAAAGCAATATGTTTCTGTTAATGGGAGTAATTCCAACTTACTTTCAATTACTTGTGGTGTACCACAAGGTTCTGTGTTGGGCCCATTACTTTTCCTTATCTATATCAATGATCTACCAAATGTTTCTAAGAAACTGACTTTTTATCTCTTTGCTGATGATACAAATATCTATTATGAATCCAAAGACCTATCTAATTTGATTAAAGTTGTCAACAAAGAGCTGAGATTGGTAAAGAAATGGCTTGATGCTAATAAATTATCATTAAACATTGATAAGACAAACTATATTATCTTCCATTCTTCATCTGTCAATGTTCCTTCTGATTCTGATATCAAAATAGGCAAGAAACATGTTAAAAGAGTTAAATTTGTTAAGTTCTTAGGTCTCCTCCTGGATGAGCATCTAAGCTGGAAATTCCATCTCAGTGAACTCTCTAAAAAGTTAGCAAGAACATGTGGAATGTTTTTCAAAGTTAGGAACTTACTTCCATTAGATGTTCTACTTTGCTTGTATAATGCTTTGTTTCTGTCCTTCTTGCAATATGGTCTTATTGTTTGGGGTCAAACATATGCATCATACATTGATCCAATTTTCAAATTACAGAAAAAAGCAGTCAGAGCTATCTCATTTCAGCCTCGCATGTCTCCATCTCTTCCAATCTTCATTGACCTCAAACTCCTAAAAATTTCTGAGCTCTTTGAACTCCGACTCTTAACTTTTGTTTTTGATTCTGTTAATAAAACTTCACCAAGTTGCTTTCATGACTTTTTCTTATTCAGTTCATCTGTTCATCAGCACTCCACTAGACAGGCCAGTCAGGGTAATTTATTTTTGTCTCGAAAAAACAGTCTTCAATATGGTCTCAAGTCAATTCGATATCTTGGTGCTAAACTTTGGAACACATTACCTGTAGAACTCAGAAATGCTCCATCAAAAATATCATTCAAAACAAAACTAAAAATTTACTTGCTAAACAAGGTCAACCGATGAATCTATTTGAAACCTGAACAATTGCTATCAATTTTTAAATAGGAAATGCACAACTTCTATTTTCACCTGATAGTATCTTAGGATAGGGGGGGCTCTCTCCTCGATTAGTTTACCTATTGAGAGAGCTCCTCCTCTAAGTAATTCCCTGCATACAATTTATTTATTTAGCCCCTCTTTGTATTTGTATATTGTATTAATTTTCTGTATCATTGTGTTTATTTTCTGTAACAATTATCTTTGTAGTTTAGTTATTCGTGTGTATAGTTAGGTTATAAATTGTATGTAGTGGAATTTAAAATATAAAACTGAACTGAAATATAAAACTGAACTGAACTGAAAAAATGGGCAAAGAATGAAATATGAAAGACCTTGAAAACTTTTCACAACACTGCATCACCAAAAAGAGGATTCATTGGAGAGTCAAGATCATTCTTGATTGCAAAATATGGAATCACTATCATTCTGTAAATATTGTAAAGAGGAGCAAATTTAATTACAAATCTTACAGCCTATTGAGATGTATTTAGGCCGACATTTAACAACCTCGTCCCAGGCCTTTCTGTCATATTGAGACTACAAATCTGAAGTCCAGGCCCTGGGGACGAGGTTGAAATTTTAACAATCGTTCCTTAATCTTTCCCGACAAATACATGTCTGTTTCTGCAAAATAATTAAAAGGATTTTGGTTCGCGAATATATCAATAAACATACCAAGAAGCAAAAAATAATTTCAAAAGGAATATTCCTTTTTCATATCAAATAAGAATAGTAGGAATTTACCACTTCGTGGCTTCTTGCATTTCTTCCCAAAGAACCTAACAGACAATTCAGATATAAATGGAAATATACTAGAGTAGATTATATAGATTATAAGGGTATATACATCACAGGTAGTCAGCTGGCCGTCAAAGATCACATCAACGAGGTTGGGGAGCTGGAAATGCTCGTTCCCTCAATGATTTCAGTATCACAGCTGAAGGCCTCCAAGGAATTCGACTCACTTATTTCTTAACGCTTTATAAAGTGTTTGTGCAAACAAGGACAGATTATCTGAAACCCAAGTAGCTAGCGTGCTCGTTGTACATTCCAGAAATTGTTTTTAAGAGCAGTTATGAGCATATCTGGAAAGAAGAAGGATATATTGACACATCTGCAACGGGCATTTTATTTCTTTGGTTCAGAAGCTGAGCATTAAGTGTTTTAATTATACCCAAAGAAAAGAAGAGAATTGAATCGCCTCCCAATCGGCTTTTGATTCAAATAATTTAAATGCTCGTGGTAGATGTGTAGATATATCCTTCTTCTTTCGATCTATGGTCATGTTTGCTCTTAAAAACAACTTCTAGAATGCATGACGAGTGAGCTAGCTACCTGGGTTTCAGAGAAACGTTTGCGGCTTTGCTTGTTTTGAATTACTGGTTGAGAGAATTTGCTTTGTTTGCGATCGCTGCGCTAATCGCTTTGAATTGCGGTGTCAATCAAAACCAACTCGTGCTATTGTCTTACCAAATCTGTCCTTGTTTGTTTGTGCAAGGTTAGGGTTAAAAGCTTGCGTTTGAAAGAACAAAACAATCTAAGAATATCCCATTCAAATCGATGTCGCACACGCTCCGTGAACAATGGATAGCGAAGGAAACAATGCTGTGTCTGGGAGTTTTCTTTGTTCTGTTTATAGAGAAGCCTATTTACCATTGCATACTCCATTGCATGCCCGGGGGGGGGGGTACATAACATATTTATGGTACGGGTATGTGCCGCCCATATGGGTGGGTTTTTGGGCCCAAAATTCTCTAAACAAGGGTCCTTTTTCAGCAGATTTTCCATAAACATGGGTGGTGTTTCGCTGAAACTCGGAAAAAATGGTTAAAATGGGCAGTTTTCCGCCAAAATTCATCATAAAAGTGGGTATCAAAAGCAAGTTTCGGTAATTAGAAGAGGGTAGCTTTCTGAAAACTGGGCGGCAGACCCCCGTCCATCCTCAAGTCATGTACGACGCCCTGGAAGAGCAGCTGCTATTAGAAAGATTACTGTACATAATTTTGCTTTAACTGTACATAGATTATATTAATGTAATTAGGGTATTTATTTTCTTATTTAAGTATTGTGTTAATAAGCTGAAGGGTTTTTTGTGTGTAAATAATTTAAAATGAAAAAATGAAAATGTACCCCCCCCCCCGGGGATTGCATGCGATCGACGATTACTTAATTCCCAACAGTCTTCAATTCCGCTGTGCATTGTTTAGTTTGCCCTTGGTACTTTCTGTTTTAGGGTTTTTCGTCCTTTGATAATTAATAACATGATTTATTGATTAACAAGTATTTTTGCTTTTCTATCTTCATAATATCTGTTGGATTATAAATAGCTTGTTTACTTCAGTTACGATCTTGTCACATAGTTGCGCTTTCCATCGGGCCCTCGGGGCATCGCATCGGGACACGTTGACACTCAGACCAAGTAAAACGTTCAATTTTCATATTTTGCAATAACATGTATCTTAAACAGATTTTCATTAGTTGAAATAAAAGCACGACTTACATTTTTCCTTCATCAATTTCATCTTGATTGGCGTATCTGGCTTCGGAGAATTCCTCAGCAGTAACAGACGTTTTGAGAAGACCTCGATTCATAACATTCCAATCTCCTTCCTTGAAAATGTTCGATAGATGTCGATTTGGTTTCGCTGATGGATCTTGGTTCGATTTTTCATCAGACACTAATCTCTTGGAAGAGTCGTGAGACTCGGACGCTTTTCTAAGGAAAAGGAAATTTGAGATCCTGAATTGAAGAATGAGTGTCAACATTAGGAGGGGCTAGGTACAATCTTGGACATAAATTACTGGACTTCTGCTGGAACTTGCAATTCCCCCCTCCCCCCCAAGATCAATGTTGTTATTGACGTCGAATTTCAGGCTTGATGGGGGCAGAAACCTTTCCACCAAAATCTCATGTCAGACCAACATTGATAGGGGGGGGGGGGGGGGGGGGGGAATTCTCCTTCAAATTCAATCACATACAGTCCGGATATATTTTGTCCAAGATTGTAGGTACCTGTAAAGTTAGATAGAAAAATAAGGGTGCTTCCTGAGGGTAAAAGGGGCGTTTTCTGAGTATGAAAAGGGTATGGTCCTGAAAATTTTCCCTGGGTGCTGCCCCCACACTCCCGTCTACCTTTGTCTCCTCCACCTTTTTTAGGCTGGCGCCACCACTGTTTGATACATCATTTCCTGGGAATTCTAGCTCAAAATTGATATGTTTCCCCCATCTCCATAATTTTATCAGCTTGGATCGCAGTATGCCCTCTAATATCTAGCTTATTATCCAATAAGTACCCCCTCCCCATGAATACTCTCTCCAATAATGTTATTATTATTATTATACAGGAGCACACATTCAAAATGATGTTATTCAAGATACCTTAAAATATAAATTGTAGTTAGAATAGGCTCTTCCAGCGCTCTCTACATCTGGCTATAAATCTTTGACATTGTCAAGATCTGCAAAGGTCCAATGAACAGCATATCAGATTCGACAGCGAAGAATAAGCCTCCTTCGAATTTTTTCACAAATAAGCCCTCTCGAGGATTTATGGTAGACTGGAAATAGTTGGAAAGGCAGCAGAAATGCATGATAAAAAAATTCTCGAAAGAGCTATGAACGAAGATTAAAGACTCTTTTCATGGCATTTCATTTCCTAGAAATTTTGCTAAGCTATATTTTAACTATATAGATCTACTTCCTACTGCTAATTTTCGAGAATGATTCAACAATCGCTAAACAGAAAGAACTGTTACCGTGGCTTGAATGTTCCAAGCTTAAAATGCGTCGATCGTATATCTTGGATGCGTGCCTCGGTTTCAGCAAACAATGTTCTATTGTCATATGACTGAAAGTGAATGATAAAAATAGGTAGGGTGGGGTAATTTGAGTCTACGGAGAATTTGGTTCTATTTGCTAGAAAATGAATTAAAACACTAGAGATTGTCCAATAATTCTTCGACACCACTTAAATAACTCCTAAAAGTATACATAATCGAATATTGAGCTTACGTTCGTCTTCAACCCAAATTACTTCGTAGACTCAAATTACTTCCACCTTACCCTATAAAAAGTTTGCGAAAAGTTTGGGGGGGGGGAAATGATGCACAATATACACGCGTTTCTGAGCCCCAGCAATACTGATTGGCTCTCACGAAAAAGTTAAAAAATAAAGGGCTGAAACAATAGAAACAGTACTTTGTATCCCCAACAAATAGACATTTCTTCAGTTAGTTCTTCAGAATCTCCTTGTATGACTGATTCAAAATCTTTAAAACATAGAGAAGATGTTTAAAGAGCCCTTGTCACCTAGACTTACGGCGTGATTCCTTGTATTCATTCAACATTTCTAATCTGATTTTCATTTTCTCTCATCATCATCAGAGCTTTACCATTCAATTCAATGAGCGAGGATAAGACTCATGTAATAAGTATACTTCTCATCTAGGGTTCTTTTTTTATGTTAGAGAGGCTGGTACCCAGGGTAGGGTTCTTTGCGAGCACGCTAAAATTCAGACTGTTGGAAAATCAAATTCGGCCTAAGTGGAAACCATAGACTGATTATTTGTTCGTAGGTTATAGCTATTGATAGACTGATGTGCGCTACAACTCACTGAAGCGACAACAACAGCAACAATTCACTTCAATTAGATGAGCGTAAGTTGAGGGTCCTTGTGTAGTGAGGCTATGGAAACCATAGATGTACACTGTAGTAGTTGCAATGATAAAAGATTCTTACTTTAGTTGAATTGTTCTATTGTTCTATCAGTTCAACCACTGCAGTGTGGATCAAGTTTCTCTTTATGCCAGATTTGATTGCAAACAGTTTGAATTTCAAGCATGCTCGCAAAGGACTCTGGGTGACAATGGCTCTTTAATGACACTATCGTGAATGTATCTAAACATGAATTTGATGTTGACAA
The DNA here is from genome assembly GCA_004194395.1 of Aurelia aurita complex sp. Pacific. Lineage (NCBI taxonomy): Eukaryota > Metazoa > Cnidaria > Scyphozoa > Semaeostomeae > Ulmaridae > Aurelia > Aurelia aurita complex sp. Pacific. The sequence continues at coordinate 305,266 of REGL01000026.1, read as the reverse complement.
GACAGTGATGATGATCAACTGTAAAATGAATTTTGAAGCTATTACCTCATGTTGCGGATTGAAGGTCTCATCATACGTCGATGGCAACATACCAGCTGTCTGATCGGTGTATTTCGGAGAAAAATCCTGAATTTGAAAGATCACAAAAATATCGTTAAAGCTGTTATAGTTAAGTCTGTCTCAAATAGATTCGCAATAACGCAAAATCAATCATACAAAACTCGTCAATTGTTTTTTTAAGGACGCTTTCACGTGACATCCAATTTGAGACAGATTATTGATGTCATTAGTTTGCTTCCCAGACTCCCAACACAGGCAAGGTGCCATAAGGAATCTTAAGGCTGAAGGATGCATCTGAAACTGAAGAAGGAGGGGGGGGGGGCGGCACGATACTTTAAGGGCATTTTTAAGTTCTACTTTTTGCGAAACTGCCTCGCAGTGCTCGCAACAGAAATCTGGCAGCTCCTCGTCAAATTTCGGGGTGTTACACGGTGCAATGTTTTGTGAAACTTATCTCGCAACGCCTTTTCAAGCAATTTTCACGTAAAAAGCTCATCATGTAACAGCGCCTATTAGAATAGGACACCTTTGGTGTATGGTGCTCCCATAGCCCTTGGTTGTCTATGGACCTACTCTCGCTATTCCTGAAACCTAACTAACAGTATGAAAAACATTAGATTCAACTTACTACAATATGAACTTCTCTGTCTATGAATGGTAATGCTGGTCCATGGGGTCCCCTGTGTTGTCCAATGTCTCGACTCGTAACATCGTAGCTTCTGGAAACCTCGTTACCAAATGATGTTATATTGTATTCATTGCGATGTTTCTAGAATTCAAATTTCATTGTTATAATCTTATTGTTAATTTAGCATTTGAAGGAAGTCACACTTCAACAATAGAAGTTCAGCTCCTCCACAGTAGAAACACAAACAGAAAAACAGAATACATTCTCAAAACACCTGGTATACTTACTGCATAAAAAACAATTGGAGAAAATTCATTGAAAAGTTTTCATTCACTTCGAAGCAAAAATAGTTGATTTCGAAGAAAACAAACACAGCCTTTCATTAGAAGCACATTTGCTTGCAATGGGAGAATTCAGAAATCACTATTGGAGGAGGTTGTACAAATATCTAGAGTGTTACATTCTAGCGACTGTCTTCCGTGCAGAGTTGACTTGTTTCTTTTCTTTCTTCAATGAGACCATATACAGGCTATCTAGTGACCTGACCTTGCTTCATATGTGGGTCTTTATACTTATTCCTTACTCTGATTTTAACTTATACAAATGTTGCAAATGTCTTGACTGGTGGAAACAGTGCTTAATGCCGAGAAGGCAGAGCGAGCAATAACGATTTTAATCAATGATTTTAACTTACATGTTTTTGATGAATCATTATCACCACCTTACACCCATGGCAACGACACAAGATTTATACCTTTGGTTTTTTGTCTTTTTTCTCCATTTGTTCCTTCATATCTGCCAGGTCATCTTTCTGCAAGAAAGAATCGATGGTCATTTGATGTCATCTTATTCATCGAACGATAAAGACATCAGAAAATGCACATTTTGAGGGACATTCACATGACTTCAAAATATAGGCTGCGATTTCCAGAGGTTTCCGAATTGCTAGAGTTATCTCGATTTCTTGAATGTTAGAGTCTTTGGACTTCTTGAAGCCTTGAAGTTTTGCTTTCGTTTGTTGTAAGGTTTTTTCCTAATATGTTTGAACTTTAAAAATCATGGAAACTGTGTTGACTTTGAAATTTCTGCAAATCTAGTCAAAAAGATGATAAATGAAGTCTAGATCACAGGGACCACAGGTAGTAAATAGAGAGAATAGATAATGAATACAAGTTCTTATAGCAAAGGGCTCAAATCTTTAAAAAGGTCGGTGTAAAATTCTAGTATATGTTTCTTTGAATTGGATTGCTTGAATGGAACTTATAGTACTTTGCTGTAAATCTGCCGTGGAAATTTTATGATATCTTTATTGTTTTCAAAATGGCGGCAATTTGATAATTTTTGAAAAATTTCATGAAAACTTTTGAAAAAATTTAAATCATTATAAATCCTAAACTAATAGAGGAAACATTACATAACCTTCAAGAAAACCATAGTTTACGGAGGTCTACAATATGGTGGCAAGCAGAAATCTGTAGCTTTTCTAGTTTTTTTTTTTTTTTTTTTTTTTTTTATCCTAAACTAATAGAGGAAACATTACATAACCTTCAAGAAAACCATAGTTTACGGAGGTCTACAATATGGTGGCAAGCAGAAATCTGTAGCTTTTCTAGTTTAGGATTTAGAAATTTGATGACGTCATAGCCTCGAATTTAGTAAATGCCGCCATATTGAAACTAATTAAGATATAAATAAATTGCCATGGCAGATTTACAGCAAAAAAGCCTAAGTTCCTTCCAAGCTATATATTTCAAAGAGAACGGCAATAGAATTTTACACCGATCTTTTTAAAGATTTGAGCCCTATGTTAGTTCTTATTATGTATCCTCTGAGGGGGAATTGTCGTAGAGGATTCATAGGTAGTTACTTATTCTCTTTATTCATTATTTACTCTTTTTGTTTATTACCAATCAATCCTGGCTTCCCTGTGGATAGATGCTAATGGGGACGCTGAAAAAAGCTCAAATGGAAGCAGAAATAATTTAGATTTCTTTGATCAGGTCACGTGCTTTTCTATTGTTCATAATCGACCGCAATGCAATGCTGCCCTCAAGTAGCGTGTTTTGAGTCATGTTCGGCCAAAATGCAATCCTTGGATACGTTCAGTTCTCAATCCAAACAAAATTTTTTACTGTTCTCCTGCAGTACCAGTCTGATGTTTGGAGGCCAACATTTGTTTAACATAGTCTCCTCCTTGCAGCTTTCATGAAAGTTGCTCACCGTTCTTGGGGCCATGCATGGGAGTTGCGATTCACGCAATAATGTATTCACACACTATCTCGGATTTTTATGGTCCGTGAGTCAACCGTAGGTTCACCTTTGTGAATATCACACAGCTCGTTTCCATAGCATGCACGACACCCGTTGAGAAATAAACAGGCATGTCTAGCGATCCTTTCAAATTATTGTTGAAAAGAAAGATGTGCGAAGAATGGGCGGGTTGTTCAGATTTATTTTTGTAATACAATGTTTTGTTCTCTTTATTTCAATAGCAGGCTTATTGTCGACTGTGCAGCTCAGCAATGATCGAATTTTTGGAAAAATTCCTCGTCTAAAGTTTGTTATTTAAGAACGCTTGTAAATGATAAAATCAAGGAAATGTAATTTTGCAAAATGTACTTGCCGCAGCGCATGATTCAGCAGCTCAGCTTTCTGCATTGATTTGAGAGATACGTTACGTGAAACTTAGCATCGATGATATGCTTGCTAACTTTTGATGCATTGATGCAATGCAAGGCTAACCCGTTCATTTGTAAATGAAAATATGATTATAGATTATTAAATTATCAATTTATCGCAATAATGAATAATTGATGAATAAACTATTCACAAACCTTGTTACAATTTTTCTGCATCGATTCGTAATGCGTTTCCCATCCATTTCCTTCTGCATGATAATCGCTTTTCAGCAAAAAATTTCTCTTGGTGTGCAGATGTTTCGCGGCTGCAGATTTTTCAATTCTTTCAGGGCCATATAATTCGCTCCATTTCAAAAACATCGTGAATAAGCTGCCCTTTCCAGAGGCCCTTTCTTGTTTCTTCCCTTGCAATAATTTACGCTTGTCGAATCTCAAGCGTGGTTATCAAATCCGCTTACTATAAGCCACGTTTCCTAGCAACTTCAATCGATTAATTAAGCGTAACAATCATATTGTGCTCCTGTGCAGCTACGATAGACTGATTACAATTCGTCATAAATTTCTATTCTATTTCTATGTAAATTTCGCTCTAGACTGATTACAAGTTCGAAGTTATCGCTATTGATAGACTGAAAATGTTGTTGTTGTTGTTGTCATTCTTGTTTTTGCGATAACTGGGACTATGTCGTAAGTCTACTTTCTATATATGCATTTAATACAACCTGCTCGTATTCTCCAACGCAGAGATTCCCTTATTGTATTTCCGCTACGCAGTATCCTAATCTTGGCAATGCAAAATGAAAGATGCACCTCTGCATTGGAGAGTATCTTCGCTTAAAATAAATGTCTTTTGTGTAAAGTTTGAACAAGTTTTGAACAATTTGAAAGAGTAATTCAATTCAAAATGTAAGTAGATAAAACATTTTTGCCATTGCGAGCGAAGGGATGAATTGCAATGAGTCTACAGCTATGGTAGCTGATTCATAAGCAGTTTCATGGAAATGTCTTTTTCCCATCAAAATGAAAGCCACAAATGAACTTTCTGCTGAAATCACACATTTGCGTGAGTCGAATCATTTTAACAGATGTCCATCTAAAGCCCCATTCATACTGACTCAGTTAATTAATCTACGGTATATCAGCTTATCTAAACCCAACCTCTTCCCAGGGCTTTTGTCACATTGGTACGGGCCTTTTCGTCTCAGTCCCAATATGATAAAAGGCCCGGGGGACTAGGTTGATCTAAACATATCTAAACCAGCTTAAATTTCAACCGATGAAATGCATTCAGTTTGCTTAATTGGCCATTCAGAACCCAAAATTGAGAATGGGATATGAAACAGGGTGCCACGCCCCATATTCCGCAAATTATCAAGCATTTCCCGTAATTTCTAGACTTTTGTAAATTTTTCTCCAGCACAGGAGGACCCACAATTCCGCAAGATTGAAAGTAATATCTTTGATTCCGTAAAACGTCTGAGTACCCATTATTCCGCAAATTTCGAAAGATGTACCTCTAAAAATGACACGCCCTCCTACGACCAACATACGGCATTCCAAATGAACTTAGAATGGTAAAAACTAATACAGTTTTCCATTCCTTGCACTTCCCTTCATTTACAGAGTATTGGCCACATTAATTAGATTTACTAAATCTGAATCTACATATCTGCTTATTTTCACTTTTGCTACTTAATTATTAGTAGTAACTATTTGCTACTTAACTGTTGGTGTCAAATATCTGATTCTTACTTACATGCATGTACTTAGCAACTGTACCTTACGTATTTACCAACGTTAGATGCAATACACGTTTTTTTTATATAAGAAACTTGGTTACTTGGATCAGCACTTAGTACTAAAAGTTTCTTAATTTCGCATGAAAATTTCGGTGTTTTAGTACTAAAAGTTTCTTAATTAGTTTCTTATTTTTTGGGCCTAAAGTTGCGGTATTGTTCGAAGTTGAGCCTTCTTCTCGAGAAAGGGTTTCCATTTTGCATTGACATTGTCATCAAAAGGAAGCCATGCACATCAAGGCAAAAATTTACCAATTTTGCAGTTAAAAGTCAAGAAAAGACGAATGTACCTTTGTTAGAGAGACAAAGAATAAGAGAGACATACAGAAATAAAGTTTTAGAGTTTCTTAACTGTTCTTGAGCGCAGTACTAGAGTTTCTTAAATTTTTGGTCATCGTAGTACTAGTTTCTTATAAACCAGTTTCTTATAAAAAAAACGTGTATGGAAAAAATACTAAGAAATATGCTACAATTAGTTACAAACGCCGTTTAATAGCAATCTTCTCGTGTTAAGTATAAAATTGATATTTTTTTCAATCAATGACACTATACCGCAGGTACATGGTCTCTAAGACTAAAAGCTAAATCTGCAAACATAAGTTATAACTAAGTGAAAACAAAAATGTGAACAGTAAGAACGAATGAACGAAGTCTGGGGGTGAATGGACAGAGATATTTAACCTCCTTTAGCTAATATCCATTCTACTTTTAAATGCTTCTTTTAACTATTTTGCTTCTTTTAAGTATTGTTGCCTTTAATTTTCGCATGTACTGCATTCGAGCAGCAGATGAACCTCGTCCTCAATACAACTAGCGTTACATTTGGTGCAAATTCTATTTTCCAATGATTAACGTCAGTAGATAGCAGATACAACTGAGTTATTGAGTTGTATTCAGCATATTCAGTGAACTTCAATATTGATTATTTGATTTGAAAATGAAACACTTGACTCCTCGTAGAATCCGGATCATTGCATCTCTCAATGTTTTATTTAAGACACAGTAACACACAGAATCGAGGCAAGGATTCATCAGCATTATCACATAGAACCAACTGATTTCAACAGGACCAATTTTATCAAATATGAGGCTAGATAAAAATGGCGCATAACATAACAATGATGTTGCCACGACAATACCAATCATGTGCGCTGATGGATTTCTTTTTGGTTCCGCTGCTTGAATGCTATTTGCTTGGTCTTTTATTTCTCTGTGTATTTTGTAGGCCTTGTAATAGATATGTATGTATAACACTGCAATCACAAACAAGCCCGCGCAAGCATAAGCTCCAATCACATTTAAAATGATCTTTCCTTGCTTCTGATTTGTCAGGATTGCCAAAATCGATGTTAAAATGATTGCAATCATCCATGCTAGGGCTATCAAGGTCTTGAATAACCAAGTGTCTTTGATTCTAACGTACACGAATGGATGAATTATGAGGATGTATCTCTCAAGACTTGCTAGTAAAAGAATTGAGAACGATATGATTAGGAGAAATGTAGAAAGTAGAGTCTTGACAAGAGCCAAGTCACAATTCATTTTCCCTGCAAGCTGAAGTAATAAGAATGTTATGTAGATTGGTTCTTGAACTGTTCCCAAGATGAAATCAACGGCACAAAGATTCAGGAGTATGCTTTTCGTTGTGCCAGGAATTGTTTGCAGTCGCCAAAATATTACCAACTCCATGGAATTCAGAAATGTTGACAGCAAAGATAGATGCACTGTTATTACTATCAGTGGGATGATGTGTTTTCTTTGGTCGGGTAAAGCCAAATTAATGATCCATGGAAAATGACACGTCGGGTGAATTGATGTACCATTCATGTTGTCAGAATATGGCTTGCAGAAGTTGGATGTAAGTGGTAAGAAGAACAGAGATCTCTACGATCGATGGGTCTGAAGTGCTATCTGCAGCACCAACTTTCTGCAGCATCAAATGCCTTGTGAGAATGGTTTTGTAACGATCGCTGTAAGATTAAGCTATGTAGTAAGTCGAGCCACAGCTTTCGTTGTTGTCTGATCTCATCGGTTATTTCTGTGTACCTGCATCATCGCCTGCATCAACTAGTATCTGATCTGTATCTTCGAATCTTCGAATCGGTTAACAAAACAGAGAGTTTGATGATACAAGTTCGTGACAACGAGCCTCGGCAGAGCTGCAAGCATATGATGCAGATGTAGTGTTCAGTTCACAGATGGTCCCCCAATCAGATCCTCTACATAAATAGACTTTCAAGGTCTGGTTCATTTGTTAATGTAATGTTCGTAACTCTGTCACAAAAACTCGTAATTCGGTCTCCTTCTGATCTGCTGATACACAATCTATCATGCAGCAATGTGCCGCCAAAGATTCCCTAGTTAGATCGTCCACATAATTAGACTTTTATGGTCTGCTTCATTCATCAGTCTTGCTTTAATAGCTCTGTCAGATACACTCGAAAGTCAGTTTCCTTTCAATCTGCTCGTACACAGTCATGCAGCAATGCGCTATAAAAGATCTCCCAATTAAATCATCTACGTAAATAGAATTTCAGGACCTCGTTCAATTATCAATCTAGTTTTTGTAGCTCTTTCACGAAACTGTCTGAAAGCTTCCTTTTGAATCTGCTGCACAAAGTCATTAGGCAACCTGTTTTAAGGAGATTCTTCTTGAAACGGATAATCGATATTAAGTGGCTTTTTCGCGAATAAGGCGTGTTTGCAGTTATATCTCTCTTTAATTATGCATAGACTAGTGTTTACCAGAACAGAAATCAATTTAGAATGCCGTTTGAGCATCAGCTAAATTCCCGCTCTTGATTGATCAAATATAAAATATTGAATTTCTGTTTCATACGAATTAAACGTGGCATTAACAAGCTGCAGAAATCTTCTGCAAACGATTATGTCTCAATACTTGAAGTCTGAAACGACATACAGCAAATTCTTGAAGTGCAACTCAACAAATCTAGCATGATAAATCATTTAATTTTTTCTTCATCTTTGCTATATTTTCAATCTACACTTCAGTTTCAGCATTCCAAAAGCAATTCTAACACCCGCAGCTCTTTGCAACAATCCCTTGAATCCCTTGAAGTCTCAAAAGACAAAGTTTTATGTTAGATCATTTAATCTGTACAACATCTTTGACCACTTACTCGGTTTCAGCATTCTAAAAGCATTTCTAACACCAGCAGCTCTTTGCAACAATCCCTTGAAGCCCATGAAGTCTCAAAAGACAAATCTTATGATAGATCATTTAATTTGTACAACATCTTTGACCACTTACTCGGTTTCAGCATTCTAAAAGCATTTCTAACACAAGCAGCTCTTTGCAACAATTCCTCGAAGTAACGATTTCATAAAATGAAATTCAATTAAAAGCCACGCGATAAATAATTCATCTTATTATCCTTAAAAATTCATTAAATTTCGTAATTCCAATAAGCATCGATTTCTTTGTAACGATCTCTCAAAAGCGTGAACAATGTTCTTGAAATGAAGCCCCATTACACGTCATATGCTCTTGTCAAACGTTTCGATGGCAAATAGTACCAGTAACCTGCTGTTTACATTTTCAGAAGTAAAAAGACGGCTCATTGCCTCGTATTGCCGAAAGCTCCCTCCTAAAAGGTGGTTGTTTTACCAAAGCAACCTAGCAGATGTTATCAAAGCAACATAGCAGATGTTATCAAATCAACCTAGCAGATGTTAAATGGGCAAACAGCATGCATTGCGATCGTTTGCTAAGTTTGTCTTGAATTTCATTCAATTCATGTCCAATTGTTAACGCATATGGAAGGAGAAATATGGTTTGATAAATCTTGCAAATGAAGAGTATAAATAGTATAGAGAGTATAGAGCTAAAAATCATCCTCTTTGGCCATGAACGGTTATCATTTGATTCAAATGCAAACAATCTCACAGCAACGCTTGAATATATTCAGGCCTTGTAAATCTCCTCTCTTCTCTTCTTAATTTTCCCCCGTTATTTGTAAAATCACTTTTGTAGTTAACCAGGTAGCATTTTGTAATTGAATAATTAGTTTATTTTAGGTTTATGTTAAATACTTGGGGGTAGTCAGGATATTTTGCTCTTCGTGGTATCGTCCTTGTTTCGTTGTTTCGTCGTTTCGTTGTATCTTACGATATTCGTCATTGTCAAATGTCAACTTTTAAATTGAATAGATATACCGGGTGAGTAAAAAAGGCTCGGCGTTTGAAGAAAAGGCCCGGCGTTTGAAGAAAAGGCCCGGCGTTTGAAGAAAAGGCCCGGCGTTTGAAGAGAAGGCCCGGCGTTTGAAGAAAAGGCCCGGCGTTTGAAGAAAAGGCCCGGCGTTTGAAGAGAAGGCCCGGCGTTTGAAGAAAAGGCCCGGCGTTTGAAGAAAAGGCCCGGCGTTTGAAGAAAAGGCCCGGCGTTTGAAGAAAAGGCCCGGCATTTGAAAGGCAACTGCTCCCTGAATATATAAGAAATGATATTTTGCAATATCTAGTTGAATAGCTAACATGTTCATTCACTTTTAGAATTTTTCCTGGCTGAAATCGGTCACTTCGTTAACCCTAATCCACATGGGGGGGGGATGGATTCCACCCCCCTCAAGGTTTTATTTGCCGCGTTTTTAAACGACATTTGCTATGTCCCCCAGCCTCCCTGACTTTTACTAATTATCTATTAGCCACATTTCGGTGGAAAAAATTTCGAACAATAGGACTCACAGGTCACGTGACATGCCCATATTTGGAAGGAGGTAGCAGCAAAATCATTGTTTTCAATGATTTCAATGGAATTATTTGATTGAATTATGAAGTATTATACAGCAAATGAATCAGCAAACAAAGGGCTTCAATTTGATGTGGGAATTTCTGGAATTTGATGATGTCAGCATTTTTTGATAATGACGTCATTTTGGCCGCCATTTTGGACTAATTAGCACTTTTTTCAAGTTTTTTCGAACTTTTTCAATGAAAAACACTCTAATGATACATTTATTATAGATAATCATCATTTTGCAGGTTCTTTTGGTCTCTTTTTACATAGAATAAATTAATCGCACAAATGACGTCATAAGAATCGGCTAATTTCTGCCAAAATATCACTCCAAAATCGTTATTTTCAATAAAATAATATTTTATCACCATTTTTGTTGACAAACTGAACCAAAAACTGCATAAAGTTCATGCAAAATCTTCATTAAACTTGAATTCAACTTGGAAGCCTGATTTTCACAGATTTTCAGCTTTGTGACGTCACTGTGACGTCACAAGGCGTGGCAGCCACACCCAAATTGCGCTACAAGCTGCAAATTACCTGTTCTGTAACTGTGCCAAGTTGTATTGAATTCGGATGCGTCTAAGGCAGTTTTCAGAGGGGGGGGGGGGTGGAAAGCACCCCCCCCATAAATGGTAGCTCGAAAAAAGCCCATATGGATTAGGGTTAAGATTTTGCAAGGGATTTTCTAAAAAATGTCTCGTCGAGAAACCTTGAAAAACGTGCTAAAATCATTAGCAAGTTTCCCAAATGTATTTATCTTACAGCAATGACTTGAGAACACTTTAGCACGTGCTATCTAGACTTACGACGATGGGTCCCTTGTATCCCTGCGGTACCTTTTTCAACATGGACTTATAATGAATGTTTATTACCAGTACTGTTTTCGTGACCCAATACACAGAGTAATTAGTGTCCTGTTGATCCGTGTATATCATTAGAACACTTGTTTAGTTACATGGGTTCTCAATTTTAACGTCTGTTAGTGTTGACCAATCAAAATCACGCTGTCTGGTCATCTCGTGTAGCAGTTGATCTCGTATTAAATGAACACCGGAATTTGAAACCACAAAGTTATTCATACGTCATACAGTATTACCCTGCCACTAAGAAACTGACTTATAAGAAATTGCAGCCTGCCAGTGCTGGGAATAAACACAGTCCCTACAAGGTACGCGCCCTTGGTCTATGCTAAATTATAGGATCTATATTTTAGAAATGTTATAGAATTGAAGCAATTGGTTCAGATGTCTTTAACATTCAAGATCTGACAGACATCAAGAGTATATCAAACTATGGTCCCGGTTGTCAAAAAAACGTATTCCTTACAAAATCAAGCAATTTGTACGTCGCGGAATCTTATGATCTCAATTTAATCAACAATTCTTCATTTCCTTTAATTTGGACAGCTGCTCAACCATCGGACAAATGTGAAACTACTTATTAGTAATTTAATTTATTAGTTTTCTCAACGCGATTCTATAATCAATATTTAATGCTCAAATATTTGTTATTTGTCTTATCATTCATTAAGATTGTTATCAACAATATTAAAAAACGTGCTAAATATGTCCGTACGATTTTCTATTTCGGTTGGATTTTAATTTGAAAAATATTTTTCTATTAAAAATCTAATCTTTATCAAGACGTTCTATAAGCTCTCCAAGCTATTTTTCAATAGGGTTAGGGTTATCAGTCTCCTATTCAAGAAATGTATCCAAAGTATTTTAAGTATAACTGTGTCCTTATAACAGCGAAATGGTAGGATTTTATATGATCTGAAAGGAAAGGAGATCACGTGGTTCCAATAGTATTTTGATAACCGAAATGAATTTTTGTGAAGTTACTTGGCTCTGCTTTAAGACTGAAAATATAACCTATGGAGTACCTCAAGGATCGTGCCTTGGGCCTCTTCACTTTTTGATAATGACGTCGTTTGTGCTGTTAATTTGTTCTATGTAATAAGAGACCAAAAGAACCTGCAGCATGGTAATAATATATTTCAAATACATCATTAGCGTGTACTTATTGAAAAAGTTTGAAAAATTCAAACAGATTGCTAAGAAGTCTGAAATGGTGGCCAAAAGGACGTCGTTATCAAAAAATGCTGAAGTCATCAAATTCAACAATACTTCATAATTGAATCAAATCTTTCGATTGAAATCACTGAAAACAATGATTTCCGTGCTACCTCTGCCCAAAAAAGGGCATGTCACGTGACCTGTGAGTTCAATAGTTCAAAACTTTTCCCATCGCAATGTATCTAATTGATAATTAGTAAAAGTCAGCGAGGTTAAAGGACATAGCTGACGTCGTCAAATAAAACCTCGAGGAGGGGGAACAACCCCATATGGATTAGGGTTAACAAGTCCAGAGTTGGTATGATTGATGATAAAATACAAATTCTACTGTTATGAATAGCATGTCCTACTTTTTCCCACCAGTTTTCGTCTCTTCCCTGCGAAATTGCGTATTTAAAGTTGTGACCTGAGCGAAATGACGTCGTAAGGCGCAAGGAATATGTCTTCTGACGTCACTCTTAGCAAAAACGAGGCTGTACTATTAGTTTCTCGCTCGCACAGATATTCGCACAGATCAGTGGTCTCTCGCCTCTTTATCACTGCCAGCCTCTTTGTCGCATAGCCATGCAAGAAAATGTTGACACAGCGACCTAGCGACCAGATTTGGCTTAGAATATAAGAATCTTATTGAATTTACAGTTGCTACGAACCTCAAAAAGTGGAAGAAAGTTAAGAATTCGCGGCAGCAGTTGGTAAGATAGTTTTCTTGCATTAATCATACAAACCCCGGACTTGTCCTTCAAGCCTGGTTAACACTCATCGTAAGAATAGGGGATGTGTGCAAATAAGAGTGAAAATCCTCGATATTTGAGACACAACACGAAAATAGAAGATAAAGGTATTTAATTTTGTAGGTAAAAGGATGCATATCTCATTTTCTTTGGTAATACTTTCTAAACACGGTACTCTATCGAAAAAGTTTCTTTTGGGCAAGACAGTAATATTTATGCAGCTGCTCTCTTTATTGACAGAATTAACATGAAAGCATCGTAAGATGAAAAATTTGATTATTGATGTTCTCAAAACAGTTGCGAAATAAAAGGAGGAAAATTGATATTTGTGAAGAAGCTTTCAAGATAAAAGCGATATATGCGAAGAAGGATCAGAATGAAATACACCTCTTTGCATCTCCGCACTCAAATAATGAAGCTTCTTACGTCATGGAAATTTGAAACGATGAGGTATCGACACAGTGGTCAGCGAGGATAACCAAAGATTACGAGGCAGCGACCTCTGCCTGTGCATTGCAAAGAGCAGGAAAGCAAACTGAAGGCATTTGGATGTAAAGACAAGATACTTGGCATACTGATGCATTACATGTCATGTTTCCGAGAACATGATCCCATCAAATAACCGGAAGAACAATATTCATATCAGATAAGTTTGTGACTTATTAGGCGATACAATGTGTATGTCTTTCCAGAGCAAACTATTTTGATCATCGTACCACGAAATACGAAGTACGCAGCGAGAAAAGTTGCCACAAGAAAAGCGGCCACGAAAATCAAATTATAAGATGCCAGGCCTTAACTGCTTTCGGGGGTTCTAGAGCGAGTTGGCTCGCAGTGCACTGTAGCTTATTTTCAAGTTCATCTTATGGAAAGTGATCCACTGGCACGAATTGGACCAATGAGAATTTCATACACAACGCCTGCCTGGATCAAATTGTCAACTAAAGTGAACATTTTTATGAAGATGAAGTAATCCTTATAACTGACAGCAAAGAATTTCATAACGAGTTCAAAGACATTCTGGCCAATTTGCAAGTGTTATCGAAGACCATCAGAGAAGAACAAATACTTACTATTGGAAGACAACATTCTGGCGCTTAACTTTCTGTGTTTAACAGCAAAAAAGGCGAATTTGGTAAAGCAAAAGGATTGAGGTCTGATTGATACAAAGCAATTTTGAAGCCTCAAGAATAGATTTCACACACTCTGCACAAGCACAACAAACTATAACGTTTTGCTTTCTGTTTTATGATTTGATGCAGTGCACGCAGAGGTGTGAAATCTATCCTTCAGAAAGGCAAATCGCTTTGTCTTCACTAAATTTGCCCTTGCTACGGAGAATAGCATAGGTTTAATAGATCTTTTAGCTAATCTACAAAAGAGCCTGGATCGAACGTTAATTTTTAAACATTTTTATACGCGAGGCTCGATCGAGTGGCGTTGGAGCTTCTATCGCTATGGTGCACATTCGAAAATTCTACAAAACGTAGCAAAACAACGTTCGATTCTGATTCTTTTCAGAATAGCTAAAAGGTCTATTGGCTTGTTTTAGCGACCTGAAATACAGAATATTGATCAGTAAAGCAAAGCAAACGGTACACAGGAAGCCAAGTGCCCAGGAGAAAACTTCAATGAATAAATAACTTCCAATCGCGATGTCCTCAAGTCAAAGTATTTGTGGAACAAGCTGGGTGATTGACATCGGCAAAGATGACAGCAATTCAAATCTAATCTCACTGATTGCTGTCAATTCTTTAAATTCAATAATCACGATAGTCCTGAATCTATCAGCAATTGTAATCATTTGGCGATTAGAACAAGTTCCAGGCAGTTCCAGAATTCTCTTACTGAGTTTATCATTCACAGATCTCCTCACTGGCATGATATCCCAGCCCATCTTTATCACGTTCATGTCCCTTCAAGTTGCAGGCAAAAATATTTGCATATTAGCAAAAATAGCAACTTTTGTTGGACTTACTCTATGGGTTGCATCATTCTCAACACTGGTCCTTGCGAGTATTGAACGATATCTGTGCATCTTTTATCCTTTTATTCACGAGAGGATAAATGCTTCTAATATGTTCGCTGTGTTGCTGGCATCATTTTGGGTAACTGGATTATTAATGGCTAGCCTATTCCAAATCGAAGGCATCATTAAAGAATTGAGTATGATTGCTGCAATGTTCAATGCTGCTGGTTGCCTTATAATGGCACTTGTTTACATTCGAGTGTATTATCTTGCACAGAAGGTACGACGAGAAATCCGTGATCAGGCGCAATCAGTCGGCAATCAGAGCGATCACTCATCACGATCAGCAAACATGATTGCAATCATTGTAGCATTAAGCCTTATATCTTACATACCTTACGGCGTCGCTGTTTATATTGATTCTCTTAGTGATTTGAGAGTTGCAGCGCTGTTATTTGATTGGTTCTGGACTCTCGTCATGGCAAATTCAACAATCAACCCAATTTGTTATTGTCTGCTAAATAAAAGCCTTCGAAAAAGGACGTTCGATTTGTGGAGAAATTGGAAAGACTCCATTTGCTTGGGAGTTTGAACTCGTCGACAAGTCATTTTTGGCTGTCTGGCAAGACACATAATCTTCTTCAATTGAACCACTACGATGAAGAAAACTCTTCCAAAGATATTACAGAAAATTTCTATTGAGAAGGCCACTACCAAAAGTCATCCTCAATGAGGACTGCGTTGAAATATCTACAAAAGCACAATTTCATACATTTCCTCTTGTGGACTTCAAATAAGAGGTAAATTTGGAGATATACCCACAACAACGATCTTCTTGTGAAAATTCATCTTGATAGACTTCGGTATAAAGAAATGCGATGAAATTGTCACTACGAATTTTCATGTAATCATTTTCATTCACTATATCACCTGAAACTATCATCATCGCTGTGTAATGATAATTCTTATTTATTCAAATAAATATTCTAATAATAAATAATGTACAAATTATAATATCTGCTCAACACAATTTATAACCTTGCCTACATACAGCATTGAATTTGACAGCAACCAAAGCTTCGTTCGTTTTCTTGAACAAATAGACATTTTAGCTATTCTACAAAAGAGCCTGGATCGAGCGTTATTTTTATACATTTTTATACATTTTTATACGCGAGGTTCGATCGAGTGGCGTTAGAGCTTCTATCACTATAGTGCACATTCGAAAATTCTGCAAAATATAGCAAAATATCGTTCGATTCTGATTCTTTTGAGAACAGCTAAACGCTCTATGGCCTTACGGGACTGGAAATAAATAACGAATGATTTTTGCTTAGCTAGTTGAGTTCGCGTCACCTAAATCGCTTGCAGAAATCTTCAGAAGATCATTTTGCTGCCGTAATAAATTCTGATGAAACAGCAGTTAATGCGCCCTTCAATGCCCCGTAATTTGATCAGACTGATTGCATTTCGTAGTTCGCCCCTTGCCTAAACTGATATACCGCTATAACTACTGAAGCAACAACAACAGCATCAATTCAATCCAATGAGATAAGCGTAAGTTGACGGTCCTCGTGCAACAGACCTTTTAGCTGCTCTGAAAAGAATCAGAATCGAACGATATTTTGCTCAGTTTGTAGAATTTTCGAATATGCACAATAGCGATAGAAGCTCCAACGCCACTCGATCGAACGTCGCGTATAAAAATGCATAAAAAAATAACGCTCGATCCAGGCTCTTTTGTAGAATAGCTAGAAGGTCTATGAGGCTATGAGGCTATATGTTGATGCTGTTCCCTTTAACCAATCAATCACTAGACCCTTAAGCTATTCTATAAAAGAGTCTGGAGCGAGCAACATTTTTATACATTTTCATGTGGTTCAATAGACCATTTCGCAATTTGGAAAAGGGACTGAGGATAGCGCAGCCGATTCTGACAGCCTTGGCAACAAGTAGGAAATCTAGGAAATCCCCTCTTCTGCAGCTGGGCCTAAATTGAGCCGTTTCGAAGTCGAGGGAAACAACTGAAATAAAATGGCTCAAAATAAATTCACAAATGAGCGAAAAGATTGCAAAACGGCTAAATAATCCAAAGACAACACTTACCATACTAAACAAGCATCACATAACTCTTGGATTGTAATACTCACATCACCTTGTAATTGGCTTAAAAATTTGCAAATGTAGCCCCTTCTAAGGCTACTGGTTTTTGAATCATACTGCAAAGAAGCACTGATGCTTGCCAGGTCAATTTCTTTATGCATGTAAAGCNAATTGCGAAATGTTCTATTGAGTGGCGTTAGAGCTTCTGTCGCATAAAGTTCTAATCATTGAATTTCAGCACAAGGATCTTTTTAAAGTTTCTAGTGCATCATGCCTATATAGAGTGTATTACTTTGACAGAAATAAAAGTTGAATCAAAGTTTCAGAAGAGTCTGTGGTAACCATATCCTACAAAAATTATGTCAAGAATTAATGAAGATCAAACAATGTTTAAAGCTTAAAGACATGCTATTAGTATTAGTATGCATCAGCAAAATATCTACCAAAGAGCTATACTTGGCATTTCTGCTAACAGAGACGTAGGAACCGGGGCCACTGGGGGCATTTACCCCCCCCCCAAGGACATTACGAAAATGAAAACTGCCCTTTGGTCTCAGAAAGTGCCCCTTTAGCTTACTGAAACAGTGCCCTTGAAGTATCGTGGCCCCTGCCCACGTTTAAGACGCTTCCTACGGCCCTGGCTATTAAAGGGGCTCCGTCGTCAAACAATAAACAAATCCGTAAACTTGCATGTGTCACCAATTATCCATTGTTCATCCATTGTTTTCTGCAGTTTGTTTGTTGGCTTCACCCAAGCCACCAAAAAGTGACCGTTAAAAAAAAATCCACTTATATCTGAGTAATCGTAGAAGATGTGAATGTTTGGTTTGTTCCTTAGTGAAGAACAATGATCTATGTCCAAATAGCAACTTTCATTTTGAAAAAAATATGAAAATCCTATGTGATATCACCTTTCAAACAACTGCAAAAATCGTCGTTTTGTTTACATTTTGACGACGGAGCCCCTTTAATCTATCCAAGCACTATTCTAAAATTGTTTGCAAATAAGAACTACTTAAGAAATTATTTCTAAAGCTAATACAAATAGACAACCAGTGTCTTGACATCCAGTGTCTATTATTTACTGCTACCTCCACACCAATGCTAAATGTTTGTTATATGTCTCTGAGATTTTCATAAACTAAGCTAGCCTCGGTAATTTTACCCAAAGTTATAATTTTATCATCTTATTTTACATATTTATCAACTATTGAAGTAAATAGCTTGTAACGAAATTCACATCTCATAATAAGTTGCTGGATATCATCAAACCATTTACCGCCAGGAAAAAATTCAAAATTTCGAATTAAAATTAAAGTGATTTTTCGATCTGTTTTCATAGAAGTCAGCAAATATGAAGTTTTCGCCATAATCAACGTTTAAAATTTGGTTACCAACGGCTTTTTTTTTTAAAATTGGGATACTTCTTAAGCTGAGCACAAGTGAACACTTGCATGGAACAAATTTGTGAAAGTCTTGTACAAGGGATCAAATCAATTGTTTATCAGCCTTAGATTTCTTGCACAATCAATCCTGAAGTTTTCTTCCAAAAGGCAAAACGGTCTTACAATCGCCCATCATTATTTTGTTAACAGTAAACTGTATATCCAGATTAGATGAAAGCAAAATTTATAGCCAACACTTAAATAGTTAGTTTATCATTTGATAGCTGTGAAATTCTAACTTATAAGGATGGTATACTACATTCATCTCCTTCAAGTACTCCTCTCAATGGGCAACCTTTTTAGTGTTAAAATCTTGATTCCCACGGAAGATGAAGTAATGTTTACAAGTTGCTCATCGGTTTGTTACAACATCATCAAAACATTGTCTTGAAGCGACTATTTATTTCTTGTCGAATAAATAATATCGAATATAAAATGGTCAAACACACTGTATCATATCAATGTGGAAATCCTTGCAACTAAGGCTATTGGTGAAGCTGTCATCATATATTTATGGAGAAATTACTGATAGATTGAGAATCGCAGATTTTAGTTATAATTTCAAATATTCTGCTTTTCTAACTATCGCTAAGATATAGACAAATTAAGGGAAGCGGTTGAGACAGGACTTAATCAAACAGGACTTTTTGCTCAGAAACGGTACCATTGGCTGCACAGATAGTACATTTGTTTAAGTTTTTGTGCCACAACTTCTTTGAAGTGAACTTTCACTGTTCATTGGAACGAACTGCAAGCCCAAACTTACTTGCCAACCGAAACTTCAATTTGGTACGTTACATATGTTTTCAAAGAACTGACTCTATCAGGCCTGCTATTAAAAATATACTATATTATTTCTACTCCTAGAACGCAATTTTGTGGATCTTAGTTACACGATTAAGGTTTGTGTATGAGGGGCTGAATAGCTTGCTTGGACACTCCGGGATGCTCTTCATGACCAGTGGGAATTGGCGCTTCGAAGGTCAATGCGTGTTGGAATTGAACAACTGGACCCAGTACGAAAAGTTTCAACAATAAAAAAGTAGAATTTACATACCAAATCCAAAATACAAGATTGCAACTTTGCATCTCCTTTTTCCTTGTAACTTATAAAATAGTACAATTGGCATCTTCCCCATCTTTGGTTGCAAATTTTTCCCTTTTTTCTGCAATTCGAAGCTGCTTGTCAAGATCTTGTAATTTCTTTCGATGATCTCGTATTTTGGCCAACTCTTCCTTATTTCCTTTTTCACTCAAGTCCTTTTCCAGCATCTCTACCATTGCAAATAATTCCTCAGCTGCTTTATTCGCTGATGCTTCCTTCTTCATGTCTAATTTAGCGAGTTCTTTTTTATCCTTGACAACTTTTTCTTTCACGAGATCCAACATCCCCATTCTTGCTTCCAGTTCTGCTTCGATAAAGACTGTCGTTTCACGATGTACACTCACGAGCTCTTCGAGTTTCTTCTTTTCTGCGTTCAACGTCATGGTACATTGCATTTTCTTCTTTTCCAAACTCTGGCAAGCATCACCTAAGAGCAACGTCTGGTATTCAACAATACAATCAACGAAATCAACAGTCTTTAAAGGGAGTGCAAAGACCATCATGCTTTGCGCAGAGTCAGTGAATTGTTCTGCACAGCTTCCAGAATAACTGATTGTGCGAAATTCACAAAAACGAAAACAAACGATTGCAAAGGCAGCTGGTCTTTGCATTTCCTTTAACATGCAAACACGTCCAAATGAGGTCATTCAATATCATAGCTCTCGAGCTTTATGGAAATAAAGCTTCTACGAGCGTTAGGAAAGGTTCTTTTCTAAGATTAGGGCTAAGTTTTGTCCTATTGGGTATAAAATAAACGCTCACCAAGTTTAGGATTTTTTCCAAGTTTCTTGCACTTATTCCGACCTCCCTGCACATCAAATTTTGATTCTTTGGTGTGTCTTCGTTAACATTTTTGCACAGGACAGACTTAATTTACCATTTCCATAGAGCCTTCATGTAGAATTAAGTAACTAAACAATCCTTTGATGGTTGAATGGGAAGAAATAAAATTTGTAAAATTCAAGCAAAATGCGCAAAAAGGTTATTGCTACCAAAAAGGAAACTCATGTAATTCACCCTTTCCGACTCCCCACCCCTGTGGGGTGTCCTTTGCACGGACCGGAAAGAAATTCATGCCTAGATGGCTTTCAGGCTTAATTTTGAAAAGTGATACAAATGCCTTACCAATTTGAACCTCTGCCTGTTCTTGTGCTTGTCGAAATTTATCTTCCATGTCTGAGAGCAATCCCTTTTCTCGATGAATCAAATCCCATTCGGCCTGGCGATCATTTTCATAATCTTCTAACTCCTCTGGGTTCAAGCCTTTTTTTTGTTCTGCTCCTGATGATTGTGCAAGTTGTTTTTCCAGCAGATTAATTCGTTTGCGTTGCTTGTACAAAACCTTCTTCCTTTCCTTCATCTCCTTGTCGATGTTATCACATCTAAACAGAAAAGAAAACTCTCCTAAGTACATAAAGGAGCAGACTATACAATAGATATTTGGAAGGCATTTTTAGTAGAAAGACCCTTCATATAATCATTTCGATTACTGCTTTTGGGGGGGGGGGTGTTTTCTGGATGAACTTTGCGAATGCAAGTGTCCAGATATTTCTTTGATTCAGTATTGCTTGAATTGAGTTGTCTTGTTACCGCTGTTGCAATCAAAAGGTCCATCTAAAACTGAAAGTAGACCTAACATTTAAATACGGTCGATATCATTATTACTACAAGGTTGTCAGTGGGGCTTCGTATACACTGGTTTATTACAATTTGGTATATCATAAAGTATTTAGATAAAAAAGTAAATAAAGTAAAATACAACCACATTGATATAAATTGAAGTACGACATTTCGAGCATAGCCCGTTATCATGTCAATGGTTTAATAACGGGCTGTGCTCGAAATGTCAAGCTTGATTCAATTTATATCAAAGTGCTTATATTTTGCTTTATCAACTTGTTTATTTTCATAAAATCACACTAAACGCAACTGGGGGAAGTTTTGATCAAACTATTTACTTCTCTCAGTAGACACTATCTGGTTGTGCATAAATACACAACACACACACTAAATACACAAATACGCATAAATACACACAATCTGGTTGTTAGCCCTGTAATCGATTAAATGCGCGCCTTTTTATATCACATCACATAAACATACAAGATAAATTAAAGGAAAAGGATGCATAATCTCACTTTCGGTTGATTTGTTTTTCCAATGCCAAAATCGGTTCCAACTCCTTTTCATATTTCCCAATATTCTGCTTTATGGGATCAACGAGAACTGTTTCACTTTGAAGATGACTTTCTAACTTTGTTTTCGTTTCTGTCACCATTTGTGAAGCTTTTAACAACGCAACTTGATGCTTGCTTAATAATTCCATTAAAATTTTTCTTTGGTCGGTTAATTCCCTGATTTCTTCTCGATTTTGCCAGTCTATTAAGTCCTTACTTTCTACTAATTGTGAATCAAGTTTACTGAATTTCGATTCCATTTCGAGTAATTTCTGTGTCGCTTCTTCAACTTTCCTTCTTTTCTTTTTTCGTTCTAAAATACTTTTTCCTTGTTCAACAAGATCATCTTCTTCTGCTTCTTCTGCTTTGCCAAGCTCTTCGCGCACCTGAAAAGTAATAGTTGTTTCACATTTCATATTCATATGTGATATTTTTACTTGCAATAAAACTTTCTATTCACAATTCACATTTTTATCTCAAACCCACAGCTTTGAACAAGGAAACTTCAATAAGTTTTTGTGTTGAATGATAAATTTATGAAAACTACTAAGCAAGTGAATACATCAATTCAACAAATCCTAAACTCATCTCCTTGTCTCGAATTAAAACAAGAAAAACTTACTTACCGCAAAAGCTCTATTAAGCCCTCTCTATATAAAGCCCCCCTCTCTAATAAGCCCCTCCCTCTGACCCAAAATTTTGAATAAGATCCCTCTAAATTAAGCCCCCCCCCCCAATTTATATAAAATTACAGAGGTTACCAAAGGTTTTCCATTTATTGAGCTAAATAAGTTTGCATGTTAACTTAGAAAAGGTTTGAGCTAAAACTGTGTCGAATTTATGTATTTAACTCGTAAAATTGTATGTTGAATCCGCAAAATACGGTGTAAAGAATTAAAAAGCTCAGAGGTAGCAGCCAATCAGATTTCTAATGGCATTACTCTCAAAACGATGCTTTGCAAAAGGAATTTTCGACTTGGTGGCTATTAGGATAGAGAAATCTTTGAAGTTACCTCCTTGATTCTTTTCTGTAGCTCAAGCTGCCTATTTCGATGCATCGTCTGAATGCTCTCAAGCTTTTTCCATTGCGTTTGTACCTCCATTTTACCCTCCGCTAGTCCACGTTTTCCTTGCAGTGTGTCCATCTCTGCTGATTTTACAGCCTCTTTTGCCTGCAGTATTTCGATTTGTGCATTCTTAACCTCGTCTTCATACTGTCTCTCAAGGGTATCCAATAATTTCCTTAGTTCCCCGGTTTTTAGTTTCTCAACCCCGCTAGCCCAGTTTTGCTCCCCTGCCTCTTTCTGTTCTGTTTCCTCTTTAATTTCCTCTTTTGTTGTTTCTTCTTGGGAAACGTTTTTCCTTGACTCTTCAGTGAATGCTTCAAATTCAGTTTGCAGTCTTAAAACTTCTTTTCGCTGTTCTTCAATTTGATTTTTTTCACTTTCCCATTTCTTCGAGAGTTCTTCTTTCTCTTTGACTAATTCTTGTTCTCGGTCTAAAACCGATTTCTGATGCATTTCTTTTAGTTCTAATAATTTCTTCATTTCGTTTTCAAGTTTATGCTTTTCTTCCACCTGTTCCTGCCGTATCCTTTCCTTCAGCTCTTCCAATTCTTTGTGTGCATTCTCTCGCGTTCTTTCCTGTTCCTCTTTGATCATCAATAAATCCATTCTTTGTTCATCAAGATGTTTTTGTGTTTGTTGCACTTCTTGTTGTATCCTTTCCTCTTCCTCGCGTTTTTCTGTCTTTAGCTTTTCGATTTCACGCCTACAGAAAGAACAAATTGCAAAACGTCAATACAAATGTTTACCATAAACACAACATAGGGCTCAAATCTTTAAAAAGATCGGTGTAAAATTCTGTTACAGTTTTCTTTGAAATGAATAGCTTGGAAGGAACGTAGGACATTTTGCTGTAAATCTGCCATGGAATTTATTGATAGACTGATTAGTTTCAGAATGGCGGCATGCATTAAATTTTAGGCTATGATGTAATCAAATTTCTAAATCCTAAACCAGAAGAGCTACAGATTTCTGCTTGCCACCATAGTGTAGACCTTCATAAACTATGGTTTTTGTTGAAAGTTTCAAGAATATTTAAAATTTTTCAAAATTGTCCATCAATTTTTTCAAAAATTATTAAATTGCAGCCATTTTGAAAAAAGTCAACATATCAAAAAAATGTCCACGGCAGATTTACAGCAAAGTACCATAAGTTCCTTTCAAGCCATTCAGTTAAAAGAAACATGAAATGTAATTTTACACCTACCTTTTTAAATATGTGAAAGAGAACAGAGAATTCAACTTTGAAGGTGTTGTGGTGCAGCGGTGTAAGCCTCTAATTTCGCAGCCAGAACAGTCAAGTGGACAGGGTTCAAGCCCAGTTCGAGCCCCACCGCCTGAGCGTCATGACAATGGGTCATGGCACGGGCTCGATTAGGTCTTCTCAAATTATGTGATCCTAGCACTTGGTGCGAAAACCACAACTTCACATTCACCTACCAAGGCTTACTACAAGTTATCTAAATATGACAAATAGCAAGATACGAATACACAAATGCAGGGATAGAAGTAAGATAAGAGGTAAGAAGTAAGAACTTAGAGTCGGTCTTAGCAAGTTAAATTTTCATAAATTTAAGCACAATTTTAAAGATACCACAAATCCTATGTGTCCGACAAATGATGGTATTGAAGATACCGAACACTTCTTGTTGCTCTGCCCTTGTTTTGATGTACACAGACGAGACCTCCTCGCTGGAATCTATGCATTAATACGTTTT
>REGL01000026.1:245375-265447 GCA_004194395.1 Aurelia aurita complex sp. Pacific | reverse complement strand
TCCTTATAAAGCAATCGTGGAAATATTACGCCAGAATTAGGCTAGTTGGGCCTAACTTCTTCAAACTTTATTCAAGGACAATATAGAGCCGTCAAAAGCGTGAAAAGGATAGAAGACGTTGATATTTTGCTTAATCAGGTAGGCTTGCTTACAACCTTAATGAGCGAAAACCGGTTTTATTCCTTAAAAGCATTCTAACACTCAAGTCTTGATAATGATGAAATTCTCCTTCAGTTCATTGATAAGGAGACAAAGTGACGAATGTTTTACAGTTAAGATCAATGCTTGAGAAGCTAACGTGTACAAAAATAATGTTTGGCCTATTTAATCCGGTGAACGTTGCTTCCTTATAACCTCCGTTTTTCAACGAAGAAAACCAGCAAAGACAACGATTGGATTCAGTTTTTCTTCCACAAACTCAAAATAAGCACAGGGATTGCAATTTGTCTGTGTCATCTTTTTGTCTACAGTACCCTCATCATTCTCATGGTCAGTATTGAATAGGTGAGCAATTCATAAGTTTACGTCCTTTGTTTGCCATTTAAACAACTGCAATCAGATTGCTTTAAAGGTGACCTGAAGAAAAATATTTTATTGATGCAAATGAACAGCACTGTCAAATGACAAGAAATCCTGTTTAAATTTCTTTGATATCTCATTTTGCTTTCAAGTTATCCACAGATTTTAAGTATCAGCTGATAACGTCATTTTGTTTGCAAATTACAAGGGTAACACATGGAAATATAGCTGTATCTTATTCTTGAAAGGTTACAGTTGTAAGAAACATTTTAGCTGAGTTAAATAAATGTAATATCTATGTCTCATGACATACATGATGTTTATGATGTCGAGAAAGGCATTTTACAGTCAAAGCAAGAGATGCATGACCGGCATAATCCTAAAATATTTGATTATTCCAAATCACTATTGCATTATTATTCGAACAATAATTCGAATAATGATATGACATACGGTGTAAGGCGCCCATACTGCCAAATGCATTGAATGCTATGTTTTGTCTCGCTCACTCACACACATCCGCTGAACTATTGTTCAACTGCCACAGCGCAAGGGCGGTCAATAGAATCGAAATATTATTATTATTTGATTCTTCAAAATCATTATTCGATCATTATACAATTAATATGCGCACAATCCATTTCAACCGGTCAAATTACTCTTGTTTTGACTATAACTGAAAAAGATTTTTTGATTAGATTTTCCTTTGGGAACATAGTCAAACTTGCACATTTTCTTTACTTTTTGCAAACAAAATGACGTCATCCGCCAATCCTACAAAATAGTGAATAAGTTGAAAATGAAACGAGATAGGAACAAATTTTAGACATAAGTATTTAACATCCAATAGTGCTATTCATTTGCATTGCTAGCAATTTTCGCTTCAGATCACCTTTAAGATTGAAAACAATCATGAAATATAGATACCTAGATTAGAAATAACAGTTCCAAGCGTAACCAATGATTTATTGATGTTTGCTCCTTCTTTCAAACGCTGTCCAGTTGCACCCGTGGAATTTGCACGCTCACTACAAGAAAGAAGAAAGACAGAGATGTTAAGAAACAAGTAAAGAGAATTCGTGCCCTGCTGCTTCAGTCATATTGCTAGTGCATCTAATACGTCAGGAATACGGCTGATGGCGAGAAAACTTCAAGCACGTCAAGTTTCCACATTTTAACGATCGACTCAATGTCAAGGCCTAAGATAACATAGGGCTCAAATCCTTAAAAAGTCGGTGCAAAATTCTATTGCAATTTTCTTTGAAATAAATGGCTTGGAAGGAACATAGGGTTTTTTGCTGTAAATCTGCCGTGGAAATTTATTGATATCCTGATTAGTTTCAAAATGGCGGCATTTATTAAATTTGAGGCTATGACGTCATCAAATTTCTAAATCCTAAAGCAGAAAGATACAGATTTCTGCTTGCCACCATATTATAGACCTTATGGCTTTCTTGGAGGTTATATGATGTTTCCTCTATTAGTTTAGGATTTACGACGATTTAACTTTTTCTAAAATTTTACATGAATTTTTCAAAAATAATTAAATTGCCGCCACTTTGAAAAAAATCAAGATATCAAAAATTTCCACCGCAGATTTACAGCAAAGTACCATGAGTTCCTTTCAAGCCATCCAATTCACAGAAATCTGCAATAGAATTTTACACCGACGTTTTTAAAAAGTTGAAAGATTTGAGCCCTATGCTGCCTAAGATATAAATCATCCTTAAAGAGGTTCCGTCCCCAAAGTGTAAACAAATCTGTATAACACCATTGTTTTAGGCACGTGCCCATTGTTCTCTGCAGCTTGTTTGAAGGCTTCACCCAAGCCACCTAAAAGTAACCATCAAAAATGCATTTATATCCGAGCAAGCGTCAGAGTACGAATGTTTGGTTTGTTCCTCTGTGCAATACAAAGATTTACCTTCTAAATAACGCTATCATTTTGAAAAGTAAATGAAAGTCTGTGTAATATTGCCTTTCAAAAAACTGCAAAATCACTGGTTCGACAACATTTGAGATGCAGCCACCCTAACGGGCCAATTTTCCACATTTAAATAGGATACACATTATACGGCTACAAATTTAGAATGCTACCAAAATATTTGTTAGTTCAAGTCCGAAAAAACCAGATCGTGGATGCAATCAAATATTACCTTCCTGCCAAATCAACCAGATGAATTTTGCTGACTGTTTCACTCGGCATGTCCGTGAAAAATTTTGCCTACAAGAGAAGTAACAGATGTGATAAAATTTGCAAAATTAGCTCAGCTAACTAAGTGAACAAATAAGATTGAACAAGGTAAAAAGAGGAGTCTTAACTTCGCAAAATCAATGGCGTAAGCTAAACGTGTACAGACTGCTTCAACTTGAACAAATAACAGCTTAATTATCAACAATAAACTATGCTTCTAAACCTAGCAGATCCGTTAACTTGGGCACATTGAAGTGAAATGTCAGAAGCAATGAAGCAACATAGTTGAAAAGACCTTGCCAGCCTCGATTTTAAGGACAGAAATATAAAGCTTGTATGCATGGCACGTCTTTGCAATCATGTTATTTTATATAGCAGGATTTTGAAAGTAAAACTGAAGCTCATTAAATGTATGGAATAAATGCAACAGCTTCTGTCTTACCTGAGTAAAATTAAGTGTAAATATGGCATGCGAGCGACTACTTGTGTCATTCATATTCGTAGATGCTGTCGTTCTAGAAAAGATAGAAGAGAACTATAAGACAAATGATCTCAAACTGAAACGATTAACTAACAGTTCGATAGTAATGGCAAGATCAATCTAGTCTAAAAAAGGTTACGTATCACTTGTAACTACATAAATACATTTACATCAGTATGATTCATACACGATACCCCTTCAGCAAAAACCCTAATACAACCTTTATCTAATTAAATAAATGAAATAATATCTAGGATAAAAGAAAATGGGCTGCTCTTCCAGAGGGTCGTGTTTCAATTTGTTTGTTCTTAGCATTTTCAGCTCGTCAAGTGCACTTTTAGTTCTTTTTTGAAGCGCCTGAGTGTTTGGATTTCTCTAATATTAGCTGGGATATCGTTTCAAGCCTTTAAGGCAACTCTATTGTTCAATTATCTATGGAGAACAGCAATAGACCTTTTAGCTATTCTAAAAACGAATCTGAATCGAACAATCTTTTCATACAATATATCTTTTAGCTATTCTACAAAAGAGCATGGATCGAGCGATATTTTTATACATTTCTACAAGCGACGTTCGATCGAGTGGCGATACGAGCTGCTTTTACTATTGTGCACCTTCGAAAATTCTACAAGATGTAAAAAAATATCGTTCGATTAAGATTCTTTTTCAGAATAGCTAAAAGGTCTATTTGAGAATGTGAACAATAGTGATAGAAGCTCTAACGGCATTCAATCGAACCACTCGTTTAAGAATGATTACTCGATCTAGGCTCCAGTAGAATATCTGAAAAAGTCTATTCCAGTAAGAAATATCTAAATTGCCACATCCCCTGGCAAACACCATGTTAACTTCACTGACTTACAGAAATTGCATCTATCTCTAAAAAAGCAATCGCAAAATAATTCTTGTCTAGCAATAACAAATGAATTTTCGACGAATTTGGTGAATAATCCTTATTATCTAGAACGAATAACATACCGATTTTCATTTCCAATATCCATCAATTTCTCAATATCACAATATTTTGTGACAATATGTTTTGTGAGATCTTGCACATACGGCCCTTCTTTTGGATGTTCACGTACTTTCAAGTTGTACACATCACCTTTCTTTGGGGAAACTCGTAACAAATCCCTCACTCTTTCGTTGTATATTTCAATGTAGCTGAAAATAAACAAACCATTCACTCACTGCATCCAAAGATTTGCAACAACATAACTTCAAAATCGCAGCTGCGTCCTTTTTGGCTCCTATATTACAGTTAACAGTTTTAATTGCTACACATTCTGTAAAATGAGTCAATTATGGGTTTTACATAATTAATACTTTACAGATTTCTGTGTTCCATGAGAAAGTATTTTTACACATTTTCTAACTGGTGTCAAATGGGATTTTCCTTTCGTATACTGTAAACCATACTGTAGATTAAGAATGATTGAATTAATGTCTCTTAAATGTCTTTTAAGATGTTTCTGGCATAAAAACCTGACTGTCTTTGCACATGCCCTGTCAGTTCTGGTTAAAGAGTCATGGTCTCCCAGGATCCTTTGCAGGCACACTGCAAGTCAGACTGTTTGCACATCAAATATGGATTCATCGCATTACAATAGTTGAACTGACAGAAAAGTTTTAAGTATGTGGATCTATATTTTGTGCATAGGCCAAATTTGATTTGTAGACAGTCTGAAATTGCAGGGTGCCTGCAAACCCTGGGTGAAAATGGCTCTTTGATAATTTTAACAGTCTTGTAATTCCCAAATCATGAGAATCAACCTTAGACAAGCGCAAGTTTGAATGTTGCTACCAGATTAAATAACATGTTTGCATATTTCTTTCAAGAAATAATTTAAATAATTTAAAATGTTCTTAAAAGGAACCTTCCAATGCTTTTGCTGAACCCTTAGCTACTTTGTTGAAGCTCTATTGAACAACTATGTTTGTCTGAGGCAAGTTCTTAGAATATTGTACCATTTCATTAAATGAACAGAGGGAAGTACAAACCTAACTTCACTTTTGAATTCAATCTTATGCTCTGCTTGGTCTTTTGACATTCTTTCATACATCCCCTAAATCAAGAAAAGAATTATACTGAATTAAGAAAACTTCCATGAAATGCAGCAAAAACTCAAAGGAGCCTTTCAACCAGTATTTTATCTCATTTTCAACCATTACTTTATGTGCTGTATTTTAACAAAAGTTTTGTTAACTTGCTTTGGCTAGTTGAAAAATCCTTACTCAAACTATTCTTATTAGCACCTCAAAGAAAAATTTGATGACCTAGTAATGGTTATTTCTGAGTGGCTAAATTCAAATTAAGATTTGATATAGAAAAAGTATGCTTTGAAATAGTTTTTATCAGACGTTTAACACTGTGATTATTTTCAAAAGGAATGCATTTATTCATCAAATAATGGACTTGAAAGATAAAGAAAAGAAATGACAGGAGTAAGAAATTAGTGATGTGAATTGTGAAAGTACTTGAATGTACTGTAGATTTTTCGAAAAAAGCTTGGTAAAGTTTCATATGAGATACAAAATAGTTGTAGGATAGAATGTTATCTCTTTCTTATGACTATGGTTATACCAGGTGACCAAAAGAATAGGTGAACAGAGAAAATCTGTTACACATCATAGAATAATTGACAAAAATCGGTCATTAAAACATTTGATAAATAGTTTGTATGATTTTTATTGAGATAGCTGCCAAACTACAGATTCATGGGATACATGCACTTCTAAAACCTGTCAAAATTAATGAAAAACAGGGGTTTGATTTGATCAGCACAATACAAAACCTATAGAAGATGGTTCAACTTTGTCATAGTAAATGGGACATAAGATACAAACATCATAACAAGTTTATAGCCATTGTTTTATTTGAGTGGTTAAGGCCTCTTCAACAGTACACTATATGTAGCAAGTTACGCTAATCTACAGAAATATTTCTACAAGAAGAATACCTCACATATCCTTGGAATAAGTCCCAGGCTGTCCTATAAATTAAAGAAACACGAGATTACAAAAAGTAGAATTCAACTTTACATAATTTCCATAAGAAAAAATAATTTGACTTGTACCGCTTCAAAACATTTGGTTGTCAAATTGTGATAGGAAATCTCAGTTATATCTGAAGCTGAAGAAAATTGAGCTTGATTTTTTGTAAATATTTTAGAAATCAGAAGTTGTTCATGTTTTCTATGCAAACAAATGGTATCAGTGTAACTGCGACTGGTTTTACCAGTTTCAGTTTCACAACTGTTGACACTTAGACTCTTCCACACGATGCACAAGCATCTCAAGGAACTTTAATCATGTAGTAATGACTCCCCAGTCAGGAGAAAGTGGATGCTGTTAATGAAAGAAGGCTGTTTAAATGACAGGAAGATACAGTACAAANACATAATTTCCATAAGAAAAAATAATTTGACTTGTACCGCTTCAAAACATTTGGTTGTCAAATTGTGATAGGAAATCTCAGTTATATCTGAAGCTGAAGAAAATTGAGCTTGATTTTTTGTAAATATTTTAGAAATCAGAAGTTGTTCATGTTTTCTATGCAAACAAATGGTATCAGTGTAACTGCGACTGGTTTTACCAGTTTCAGTTTCACAACTGTTGACACTTAGACTCTTCCACACGATGCCCAAGCATCTCAAGGAACTTTAATCATGTAGTAATGACTCCCCAGTCAGGAGAAAGTGGATGCTGTTAATGAAAGAAGGCTGTTTAAATGACAGGAAGATACAGTACAAATGGCAAGCCGTAGTCAACACTCTAGCATTATACCTTCAACCTTCATACCCCCTACTGTATGCTCTTCTCCAACTGAAAACTTCCTAGTCCCTATAAATACCGTTTCAAAACAAAGCAATGCATACCTGCATACCCATCATGGTATAACTTTTGCCAGCTCCTGTTTGACCATAAGCAAAGATGCAGGCATTGTAACCTCCAAATGCAGAATTTATGACATCTACTCCAAGATCAGAAAATACCTTTGAAAGGCAACAAGAAAATATAATGTGCATAATAAATTTTGGTAGATTTCTAACTTTTTCTCATCACCAAAAATCATTTCCATCTCACTTCCCCCTGAAAAGAGCTTCTGACACAAGCTTGATCTTGTCATCTTTTTACCTTACCTTACCTTGCCTTGTACAGTGCAGGCCTTGTACACACAGGAAAACCATTTCCTGCCCAAGAGTTCTTCAGAATTTTTCAGAATGCTTCTAATTTTGTATGAATTCTTGTTTGAAAATTAACAGTCTTTCATATATGCCAAAAGAATTCTTATCCTAATGTGAAGAATTCCTTAAAATTTTTAAGAATTTTTGAGACTTCTTGTCATGGTAATGTGTGTAAGGCATTTATTTAATGTATATACTGTAGGTGTGTGCAATTTGGACTTTCTTTCATTGAAAACACTGTATCTTTTTCATATTAATAGGGTTTTCAACAAATATATATTTTATTGAACTGAATTCCCCATGAAGTAAAATTTGTTTTCATTACTTCAGTTTGTGAGATTATATATTGGAGGGTGCCTTGACGATCAACATTGCTGCAGTACTACATATAAAATGATGATAAACAAAATAACAAGAATACTGTAACTAAAACAGTACAAAAACATTAAATAATGATTCATTTATAAAATGAAGACCCAGGAATAAATTAGGATTGCTTTAAATGTAACCAGGATGTATATTTAATCAAATAGGTATTTATCCGATAAATACCTATTTGATTAAATATACATATACATAATGTGGATTTCAAAAGATGGACACCCAAAGAACAGTTCTTTTTGAGACACTCAGAAGACATTATGAATAATGAATGGTGTAAAATCAATGAGATCCCGCAAAATTTAATACTACTCCTAAAGAAAATTAAAATAAGAAAAATCAAAATCCACTGTAAAAGAATACGAAATGATAAACAAAGATGGAAATTTCACCTGCTCTTGAGTTGCAAAATGTTTATCACGGCTGTCTGACGACCAGTAT
This sequence comes from Aurelia aurita complex sp. Pacific, assembly GCA_004194395.1. Taxonomy (NCBI): domain Eukaryota; kingdom Metazoa; phylum Cnidaria; class Scyphozoa; order Semaeostomeae; family Ulmaridae; genus Aurelia; species Aurelia aurita complex sp. Pacific. The sequence continues at coordinate 257,244 of REGL01000026.1, read as the reverse complement.
GAATGGTCATAACTGAAATCTTTTACATCATTCGGCATCTGTGATATGGAATGAGACAAAGCATTTACAAAGAGCTGATAATGAATTATGTGATTAGATGTTGGTCTAGTCAAATTCACACTGCCAAATGAAAACAAAGATTTAAATTTCTTCAACTCAGACTACTTTACATCCAATAGCCAACGAACTTGATGGCAGCTCAGACCATTTGGTCAAATTAATTTTCTTTGATTTGATTTGACAAAATCTTTAGTCAAGGTATTATAAAAGTCAACAGCTTGCATACCATGCCACACCCCTGTTCTACATCTTGTTCATTATTACCAGGGGTTCTGAATAAGCATACAATAAATAAATTAGACTTCTCTCCTGATGGATAAATCACGCATTTTCACAGAACATTTTGTGAAGTAACTTAACATACAAAATGCATTGCAAGATTTGTTGTCTACAAAGAGCCCAATATTAGCTCTTTTACTACAGGGAAGGTTTCACAGAACCGTTATCATCTACTAAAACCAGAGCCACAAGATAAAATTTGATCTCATGATCACTTAAATATCTCTAAATATAAATCTTAAATATAAATAAGACTCTTTTCACTATTCAATATGTTTGGTCTCATCTTAATGCCTGTTCTTTTCACGAGAAGATCTTCTTAGAACATTTTTTCATATCTTTTATTAATATTCTGCAATTTGTGATGAAATTTGGCTTGATTCTTTATGATGATCCTGTGAAAACCACTTGGGGAGAAGGTGATGGAAGGTGATGATTAATATTGATATCTGGGGTATAAAGAGCTCTCTTTCAAAATACCTCATGGGGGTGAATGAGTTAATGTGGAAATCTTCTTTGTAAAAGGAGAAGATTATTAAAAACTGGTCTGGCATTACAATTACTGTTTTATCATTTTGGGGAACGATTTTGGGAACCTTTCCTGAATTGCCTTTAAAATTTGCTTTTCTTCTTGGTAAGAAGCAATTTCATGAGAAATTGTTCATGCCTAACTGACAGACAATCTTACATATAAAGATCTGTTCACAGCTTAATGAAAGGTCATGGTTTGTCAGCCTTGAGGTTTTTACTTATGAAGACTGCAATGTTTAGAATTTTAAAATTCTAGTTCACAAACTTTAGAATTTCAGCTTTTTTCCCATGCCAAAATGAACCAGGCTTGTGGGGTGTTGATACGGTCTCCTGTGGCATACTTAGCTATGAAAAATTTTGTTACCAGCTGAAGCAAGTTGTCCGAAAGATCTCCTTCTAGTATTCTCAGACACAAAATGGTGGACTATGGGCCTGCTCAAATGGAGGCAAGCCGGTCTGCTGACCGGGCTGGCTTAAGGGGGGTAAAACACTTCACATCTTGTGTGTAGATGGAGATATTTCAGCCCACTTGCCTAGACGAAAATTAATCTTGTGCCAAAGTTGGGCATGCTCACATTGTCTAAATAAATAATACAACATCAGCAAAATATTTTTTTCATCTTCTGGTAAATGGAATGGGGAGTGGATGGACTGCCTTCAAATGCGAAATTCTTCATCCCACTGGACAAGATCTTCTTTGCCATACTTTAGTTTCAATATAAAGTCTTTGTGTTGATGGGAAGTTTTCTTATTTTTCACTTCAAGTTTAGTCTTTACAAAATTTGATTATTGTTGTTTGATCAATTTAGGCTGTTTAAGAACCAATAATATTTAAAGGGAATAGACTTATATAGACAAGCTGCTATAAATAGGCTGAAGAAACGCCCACAAACCCATTGTTTCCTTTGCCACACATTCAAACGGTAGGTGTCAAAGTTGTTGAATACAATAGATTATATCTTTAACTTGGCCCGGGCCAGCTTTTAACTATGTCGATTCCCTTTAAGATATCACTTGGTAGTTCACTAAGCAGCTTGCCAAAAAATGGACACAGTGGAGTGTCAACAAGATTTGGATGAAAGCATTAATCTTTTAAATGGGCCTTCTATACAATTTATCATTGTTGCAAGTCTAAAAAAGGTGCAGCAGCGGGAACTCTTTTGGCACACCCAGCTTTTTTAGTTGAAAAATAAAATTTGTCCTCCAATTTCAACAGAACCTATTGCTTACTCCCATGATGAAGTTATCTATGTATGTAACTTCAGAACAGAAACTCACATTGGGGTTGATAATTGAAGTTTTTTTTCCAACACCATCCATTTTGATGATCACATTTGACTCTAAACCAATCTCCCTGAAACAAATGACACATTATCTTTAAAACCTTATCTATTTTCATTTAAAAGTCGAGTAACAATATCAAAGTTCGCAGGTTGACCTGTGAAATTGATGAAAACGTAATATTGTTGACATCGTAAACTTCATTAAAATTAACAAATAATAATTGCAGTTTCGAAACTGATACAACGAAACCTAGGTTAGGCCGAGACTTTAAATAGCTATTCTCGAGCAACAATTCCCAGCACATATCTATCTTCAATAATATTAATAACGATCAGCAAAGAGAACTCAGTAAGTCTTCCTATTATATATCCAGGAAGGCAAGCTAAGAATTTTAGGCCATCATTTGTTTATTGCAAAATCTTGTTCATCTTACCTCCGATTTAGAGGACGGACTCTCACAGCTACTTTAACTGAAGCCATGGTGAAGTCTTTGGTGGACTCTTTCAATAAGTTATCTTTGATGTAAGCTTACAAAATAAGTGTTATGAGGATGTTACGACGTTATTTTCTGGATTCGACTGCTTTCATCTCTTCGCCCACATCTCCATTTTTTTGCAACCCATCGAAAATATTCTACACGTAACTATGCAAATGAGGCTGATTGCGCACTAAGCAGGGGTCTGGGTCCAGGCACCTGCGTATGTGGTATCACCTGCATTTTTGAAGCATTTCTTGGATGGCTTTGGGATCCATTTCAGATTTTGAACATAGTCTGAAGTGGTATCTCCACGTTAGAAGCACTTTTTTTATCCCTTCTACTGCCTTTTCTGTCGGTCCAGTATAAAGGCATTGTTCCAATGACTCTCTTCATATGGTATCAGCTGAGCAATGACAAATTTCGTAACATACAAGTTTTCAGGTTTCCGAAAAGACAAAGAGATTTGCCTTTCCAAATAATAGATTCCACACCTCTGAGTACGCTAAATCGGATAGAAATAAACCGAGAAGCGAACACCATGGTTAGCTGCACCGAAGGTGCTACAACTATTTTTGAGGCTGACAAATCGCTGTTTTAGAAAATTTCTTTTCGGAAGGTCTGGAACACAGGTTAGAGGTTATCCTAAGGCTTTTGAGATAAAGCATTGCTTTAGAGTTCCAAAGCAATCTGGTCTGGAGTGGTGATATTGCCATTTTACATGCACTGCTCTTTCATGTCTTTTACCGTCCTTTCTGCCGGCACAGTGTAAAGGTCTCTACTGCTATGAACATAAACGTCCACAGAGTACTCAGGACCGTTGAGAGAGGGGGGTAGCCAGGGTAGTTACCAGGGGGCCCGGGGCATCTGGGGGCCCGCAAGAATTAAGTTATGTATGTTTTCTTTGTTGTAGTTTTCTTTCAGTAACGTTTTCAGGCCCGCGGGCCCACTGCCATTCTAAGTAAAATCTAAAAGCAGCATTTGACCAGTGCATAGGAGGGTGTGGCCCAAGGATAAAAGGGCGTGGTTTGAAAAATTTTCCGGAGGGGCCCATCTCCTGCCATAACCCTGGGGCCCGGCCCCTCTCTCGACGGCCCTGAGAGTACTACCTATATTGAAATAATCTTTATCCCATTTACCGTCCTGTCTATCGGTGCAGTGTAAAGGTATCTTTTGTACCAAGATCCGACACACATCCTGCGATTGTGGTTCTTTCTCGACTCAATTGATCTTTTGCTGGTTTTTGCTTATGACCATCCATATGTTATCACCTGCATTTTATCACAGAGTTTCAATTCAAAGCAATCTGGTCTGCAGTGGTAATTTACCACTTTACATGCGCTCCCTTTTATCTCCTTTACTGTCTTTAACATAAGCGTACGAAGCGGGGGGGGGGGCGGGGCGCCGGTAGCCCCCCAACTTTAGAGAAATTATCAAAAATGAGCCCCAATCGGGCAAAAAAAATGCCTTCAGCCGGGCAAAAATTATGCTAAACAATGGACATTGTGTTGGGCAGCCCCCCTAGATTTTTTCTTCCCGTACGCTTATGGTCTTTAAGATCAGAAACAAGGCTTTAGAATTCCAAAGCAATGTTTTCGGGAGTGGTGTATCTCTATCTTAGAAGCACTTCTTTTAATTTGTTCTGAGGGTCATGATATCAATTGCATTTTAGAAGCAATCCGGCTTTAGATTTGTACGATCTTGTTGGAAATCTGCCAGTGTAATTGTATTTCATTCTCTGAGCATCGATGGTAACACAGGTCTTTTAGATGCACTGATTTTTGTTTCAATGACAGTTTTGCTTGGTAGTGTGCGCGTTTTTACAAGAAATTTGGATCAAACCATGCTACTAAAAGTTTCTTAATTTCTCTGTGGAAATTTCGAGTCTTTGGTACCAAAAGTCGTTTGTTTCTTAGTTTAATGAACTATGGTGAAGCTTGCCTCTGCTATCTATGGGATTCATCAGAATGAACAACATTTGGCAAGAAAAGAGGTTCCTTCGACACAGAAAGAATAGTGGTGAAATTACTCAAGAATAGTGGAAACGATGTCTTTACCATAATATCCTACTGCCATTGGAAAATAGGACAAGTAAAGAGAACAGACAGTTCCTTGATGGATGCTTTCTCATGTCCAAACTCACCCGGTCCTGCTTTGCAAACTCGTACTTTTTATGTGGTAAAGATATATGAGGCGGGATCGTGTCGTGGCATACTGTCATAATGGTAATGGGATTTCCATTTCAGAAGGAAAATGCAAAATACAAGGAAAACTTTCTCCATAGAGATGGAAATGCACGTGATGCCTTTGAAGCTGAAAGCAATACTGTAGACACCTCTACCAGACAATGGTTCAAATAGAAATTAATCTAAAGAAGTGCTGCAGAAAGGCAGGCAATATACCATGAACGGTCATGACTTTCACGTGAGAAAAAAATCTAACTTCTCTCCCAGTCTCCGCTCTTTTTGCGTGTGCCATATTCCCCTTTTCACGACAAGGGCACGTCTGATTCTAACAAAGCAAATATCGACTATCGAAGCGTTTTCGTGTGGATTTTTCTGCAGAGATTTCGTATAGAAATTTCTGAAAGTGCTTCTCTTGTGGTGGACGTGGATCTTTTCTGTAAGGACGTTTCCATACATATCCAGATACGTGTTGAAGCGGTCTCAGCCTCACTGTTTTAGCCGGTCAGTGACGATATGAATTTCAAATTTCGCGCCAATGCAGAAGCAGAAACCGCATCTTGTTGGCGCTAGCCTCTCTTTGGCGGGTTTGAGGAAAAATCGAGAATCGAAAATCATTTGACACGCTCCTTCTCTCCTCTCCTCCATCACTGATCAACAAGATCGCTTCGCTACTCAAGAAACTATCATCAAGCAAAACTTCAACAAAATAACACAGCAAAATGGTAAGTAAATACTTCAATATTGATTAAAAGTTGCAAATTATTCTCTGCTTGTTTGATTTTCTTGTAAAATGCTGCAAAACATTATTTGAAAAGACATTAAAACTTTAGAGCAGGTACATCTTCCTTGTTTGCCATTGCGATACTGTTTCAAAATGTGACTCTCATCAATGTGCTAACACAGTGTCTATTTTTCATCAAATACAATCAATCAAGGGTTTGTTTTTCTTGATCAGGCATCATTGATATTTATAGTGAAAGATTCATTAAATTGTCACTTGCTTTTCTTCAAATGTTAGCAATTTCATTGCGGAAACTCAAATGTTTGGTCTTTGCGGTTTTGCAGAAGAAATGGACTTTTCCAAGTCTCACTTTCTTTCATCGGTCGATTGAGCCATAAAAATGCAAAGGGCGCTTCGACTGATGAAGAAAGTGACAAGTCCACAGAAGAAGCAACGGAGAGCCCAATGCAAGATCTCATTTTAGGCCGCGAAAGAAGAACAAAAACGTTTTTGACTTTTCAATATTTGATGTAATGATTGATCAAACAGCAAATGGAATAATTTGACGTCGCTTGTTTTGAAAATTTCTGCGATAGCCGCGAAACAAAACAAAATATAAAGGGCGACATAAAAAATAAAAAGAATTTCCTCATGGGTAGAATTTCCTCATTTTAAACGATAACGTGATGTGCTTGTCTGGTGCTGCAAGTTTTCTCTTTGATTGACCATGCTTTGATGGAAGGCATCATTTTTGCTTTTGTTCGAATGACACATGTGCAGCTCAGTCAAGTGATTTTTCCATATATGGTAATAACCTGTTTTCTATTTTTTGTTTCCGTTCTGGTGGTCTGGTGGGGTGGTCGACAACACAATTTTCAAAGTTGTTTCGAACATAGTCCAGGACTATCTTTCGAACATGATATTGTATCTTGGATCTGGTCTGGCTTTATTGTTGCAAGTCAGAGAGTTTTGTTTCTTATAAAATACTTTCTTCCACAAAATAGAAAATACAAATGTGATGAAATGCACAGGTCCATTCACGGTAGATTTGGAGTAATTTCTAGAATTTGTACATCGTATTTGAGGCATTTGGCAGGGTTCATCATATCCCAGTCAGCTCTAGAGATATGAGGCTTTGGCAGGGGTTCTTTTGGGGGGCAAGGGGGCAGCACTTGAAAAGGCCCGGGAGCAAGGGAACAAGACGATGTAAAATATGGGATTTAGGGGGGGGGTAAGGGGCACACAAATTTTAGAGAAACAGGGATCAAAAAATATTTTCCTTCCTGGTAGCAAACTAAACACCTTCGTTTCTTCTTACGCACTTTCTTCTTCTTTCCCTGTATACCCCCAATTCTATCCCCTTTTTCTTCCTCTTTCTTTCCCTTTCCTTTCCTTTCCTTTCGTTTCTTTTTCCTTTTTTCCCTTCTTCCTTCCTGGGAAATTTAAGCATTTCAGCTATCTTCCTGGTAGCGCCGCTACCACGCTACTTCATTTTTTGAGCCCTGTTGAGAAAGATGAAAAGTTTGGGAAATCAAGTCCAATTTTGAAGGGAATGTGCTGCTCTTGGGGAAGAAAGGGAGCAATGTCACCCCCTATTGGAGCTTTATGAATTAGTATTCCGTTAGCTCTATTATTTACAATGAGAGATGTTTCCATAGGAACGCTGGAAAGGGGGGCAGGCATTGGGGTGCAGGTGTCCCTCCACTTTTTATTAGAGGGACAAGGGGCAAAACTGCCGGGGGGGGGTACACGACTTATGGATCGACGGGGGCCTGCCGCCCGGTTTTCAGAAAGCTACCCTCTTCTAATTACCGAAATTTGCTTTGCTGCTTTGGTACCCACTTTTATGAAGAATTTTGGCGGAAAATTGCACATTTTAACCATTTTTTGCGAATTTCAGCGAAATCCCACCCTTTTTTATGGAAAATTTGTCGAAGGACCCTTGTTTAGAAAACTTTGGGCCCAAAAATCTACCCATATGGGCGGCACATACCCGTACCTTGAACATGTAGTTAAGATACTCTAACTAGGATTTAAGCCAATCAAAAGGGTGTGGCTACAAAAACTTTCCAAGGGGTAGCCCAGGATACCCCAAATGTTGGGCCCTTTTTTCCTTGTTTTTGGTCTCGACTGTCCTTGCATTTATTTTCACCCCCTTGTCCTTCAATCTCTCCCACATCCCTGTTGTCTCTGAAGTCTACATATATTTTTCATGAGAAACTGCTTGTACGAAACTCAACTCTCATATCGTCAAACAATTAAGAAATTTCAGTACTGGAAAAATATACCACATATTGGAAAGGCTTAAAAAAACATTCTTTTGAAGTTCACAAGGGCATAGGTAGTAAACATGAAAACTGGTATAGAACCTTTAAGAAACTCGTGAGAAACTCTGAGAACTCAAAATATGATAATTTTAAGAAACTTTCCGTATTGGCTGAAATTCTTAGTTTCTTATGAAACATACGTGTAATACATGAATATATTTTAAATTGCAGGCGGGCATGTCAGGAATAGCAGTTGCAGCTGAGGCAGTATCGATGTATAACGACAAATTTCAAAAATTGGGTTCTCCAAATGCTATCCTCGTATTTGAGATTGTCCATGAAAAATGCATTGAAGTAACAGAGAGTATCTTGTTCACTGAAGTCGACAAAAAGCTGGCAGAAGCCGAGGCAAAAGGATTCAAAACGGTTCCTGGCGAGCAAAAGGAATTTGCTTTGTTACGTTACATTTTCACCAGTGGAGACCAACGACCAAGATATGCAACAATACTTTTGAAAAAGGAAGACGGGGGCAAAGAAAAAGTATCCTTAATAACCTGGTATGCATATCATTAATAGCCTGGTATTGGAAATCCAAGAGGGTACTTGGTAAAAAATTGGACATGAATGCTGATTTGAGCTAATTTTACTTCTATCCAAAAATAACAAATTAGTCTTCTTAAACACTAACATAAATTTTCCAAAACCCCAAAATACAACAGTGATTTTCTCAAAACCTAAAAAATAGCGGCAAACCACACCTCTCCTTCCAAATAACATCAATTTGCAGGAACCACAAAAATAACCAAATTTGAAACCGTCCAAAAATAACACAAATATCTCTGTCCAAATTTTATGAGTGCCCCCTTGGTTTGGAAATTTTGACATCCTTTGACATCTGGCATACATTGACGCATGAAGTGATATTTAACATGAGCGTGCTACCGGATTCGTTCAAGGAATCTCCATGTCTCCAAAATTTTCTGCTGACTAAATATCTATTTTATGGTTGATGAAATTGTACACGTACACGTACACGTATCACGTATCATTGTACACGTATCAAATAAACGTTGGTTCCTCCATCAACCCCATCACTCCTCCGCAGATTCAAGCTATTCTGTTGAATTGAATATGTATCCATCAATACATTTGCCTAGATTTATAAACGCGGGCAAAAAGTATCAAAACATCCACTTAAGTATACCGGGTGTCTCAACAAAGTACCCCCTTTTAACTAAACAAGGGAACAAATGATAACATATCAGGACTTTTTGAGTTCATAGATACATTTGTTGATCTTCAACTTGAATGCACAAGCCTTGCAAAGCAAAATCGTCCACCAAACACCGGAGATATGAGTTCACAAGATCAATATTTGGAATGCACTTGAAGCCAGAGGTTTTGCGAAAGGGCCTAGCCATGATTTGATATCACAGGCATTTTGCAAAATAGCTCTGAATTTTGACCTCGATTTTTACTCTTGAAAATAATTATATGCAGAATGCTTCTATTGTTCTTGAAAAGACTTTTCTTTTGAGGAATCGGTTGTTGCATTACATTCCATCCAAAGCGTTATTTGCAGCAAAGACGAGGAAAAGGAGCACATGGACGCCTATTTTGGAGATGTGGCACGACTTGATCATTCTCATCACATCCTTATTACATTCGTTTAATCAAGGCAATGTCCATGAGTCTTTTATTCTTTTCAAAAGTAAAAAACTGAAAATAAAGTTAACGGGTGCTTTGGAAAATTTCCATGATACAAATCATGGCTAGGCCCTTTTTCAAAACCAGACCAAAACCCACGACTGTAAAGTTTGACTTTGCGAGCCTGCATCCCTGGTGTTTGGTAGGCAATTTCTAAATGCAAGGTATGTGCATCTAAGTTGAAGGTTGATATAATTTAGCTGTGCACTCGGACAGTAATGATATCTTGCCGTTTTGTTCCTATTTCTAGTCAAAGGGGGTACTTTTTTCTAGACACCCGGGACACATTTGTGATTTTACTTATTCTCGAAGAACAAGTTGATCTTAACTTTGTTTTAACTAGTACTTAGTTATCATTCAAATGTAAAAAGTAGGCAATATTGTAAAAATAGTTTTAATAAATTAATTATCCTTTCAAAGAATCTAGTAGATGATTCACCAACTTGTATATCGATGATAAAATGCAGTCATTTTAATCTTTTTGTTCCAATGTGTGCTTGATCAACATTGCTTTCATTACAGGTGCCCAAATGATGCAAACATCAAGAAACGCATGTTAATTTCAAGCAGTAAGGATGCATTGAAAAAGGCATTAACAGGCATTGGATATGCAATGCAGGCATGCGATGAGGATGATTTATGCTTTGAAGATATCAAAAAGAATTTTTAAGATGTGAGATGAGATGCATGACAATGGAAGATTAGTGTTATTTGTCAAATGTGTTGGAAACTCAACAACATAGACTGCAACTTGACATGGGCTCGCATTCATGTGCTTAGATTTAGAGATGTTGTCAAATTGTTTACGTTCGTATATTTAATCTTATTCATGATCATTTCTTAGTGATTTGTGTGTTTTGACATTTTGATTTCTGCATCAACATATATCAGGCCTTTTAGCAGTTCTATGAAAGAATCTGAATCGAAAGATAATTTCATACATTTTGCAGAATTTTCAAATGTGAACAACAGTGATAGAAGCTCTAATGCCATTCATTTAAAGCTTCCATATAAATATGTATAAAAATGTTGCTCAATCCAGACTTCTTTTAACATGATACACGTATTATACGTATTTATTTTTATAAGAAACTATCCATAAGAAACTCAACTTTCAGATCGCCAAAAAATTAAGAAACTCCAGTACTGGGAAAATATAAGTTAAGAAATTATCTATTTTGATAAAGGAAATCCTTGACATATTTTTACTTTACATTGTTTCCTGTATCACATTACTCGTAAGGTACTTGAATAATGTCTAAACATTAGAAAGGCTCAACAAACCTTGTTTTGAAATGTTCACGAGGGCACAGGTAGTGAACATGAAGATTGTTATGGACCTCTAAGAAACCCGTACGAAACTCAGAGTACTCAAAATTTGAAAATTTCAGTTCTGGACCAAATTCTTAGTTTCTTATGAAAAAATACGTGTATTTATCAGGAACTGCTTATAGGCCCCTCATAAGAAATTCAACCTTCAGATCGCTAAAGAATTAAGAAACTACTTAATCTTCACTTGTTTCTTGTAACGGCTAAACATTGGAATAGCTTCAAAAAGTTCATATTGAAATGTTCAGGAGCGCACAGGAAGTCTCATAACCCATGCGACTGCAACGACCTTATGTGAACGAAGGCTGAAATAGCAAAATTGTCTATTGACATACTGTATTCAAACATTTTCTGAAGTAAGAATTGCATTAGAGAGCATGTGGTCCCCAAGATCCTTTGCATGCGTGCGAACCATGAAAACGCCATATTGTCCGTAAGCAACGTATTTGAGCATATAATAGTAGGAACAGAAATAGCTATAGGGAGCAAATCTTTCCTAATCCTTCAATTATTTTCAGAAATGTCCCATGTTTGAGTTCACAGGCGAAGGCCTAGGAACGTTCATTTGAAGACTAAAAAGAGCAGCCTCATGATTGCTAAGCCCGCAAAGGATCTTAGAGAGCCACGAGTCTTTTAACTTTCAATGTCCTTACGTGGCACCGCCTTCAATTCTTTGTCAGTTGGCAGCTGCTGTGAACACCTCGTTGAGTACCTGACCCGGGTTCACGGTTGTGTTTTTGAAACACACATCACAGACAAACCAATCTGCTTGATCCTTTTATTTTGATCAGGATGGTTTACTTTCTGGAGGCACCATCTCATTTTTCTTCTGTTGTGCCATTTTCATACGCAAAAGTACCATGTTTTCAAAATCGTCACCAAGTGGTTGGGTGAATGAGTTCTCTTCACTGTTTTTCTAGAAAATGGAATAAAATACATTAAAACCCACACCTAACACTATTTTATATTTTAGCATAGTGAACGATTTTAAGCTGAGATCTTCAATTTTAGGATAGTAGAAAATTTTATA
>REGL01000026.1:229471-243179 GCA_004194395.1 Aurelia aurita complex sp. Pacific | reverse complement strand
ACGCATGATGAAATAATTTCGAAGCAAACCATAGTTTATGAATGCCTATAATATGGCATCAAGCAAAAGTTTGTCACTCATCTGGTTTATGATTTAGAAGTTTGATAACGTCACATCTTCAAATGAGTTGAAATGTAAGATACGCTGTAATTTTGAAAAATATTCAAAATTTCTGGAAAGTCCAACGGTAGAATTATAGATAAGTATCTAAAGTTTCTTTCAAGCCATTCAATCAGATGAAATAGGTCATTGAATTTTACACCCACCTCTTTACGCCGAGTTAAAGATTTGGAACCTATGCTCCCTTCGATGCCTCCGAAATACATCTTGTATTGCCAAATATGATAGGCCTTACGTCAATCAGAATTGAAGGCCATCATCATATAGTTTCAGTTTGCAAAAAGTACAAACTACCTTAGCTGTGTTACGTTCTGATAAGCTTAAGTTTTGCATGGTTTAACCAACGTTACATTGTAACTGCTCCGAAATGGAGAATTGGAGTTTAATTTAAGCCATAGTGCTGCAGGCCCACATCAGCTGTATAGCTTCCTTTCCCTCCAGCTTGCATCAACAAATAAACACTGCATGCTTGATATATTACTATCATTATCATACATACAGCGTGAGATGGATTTTTGAATTCGACGATGGCAAGACCATTCTTCTTGAGCGAAAGTATAACATCAATCACCGCACCATACTATAAAATAAATACATGAACTAGAATTGTTCAACAATCACAAATAAAAATTTCTAGGCGAGGGGACTACCTTCTTAGCGCTTCTAGGAACTACCATCGGATGTAGGTAGAAACAACGTAAAATCACTCAATCGATTAAAGTTTATCGATCATCTTTTCTTTCACCAGCGTTTCTCGCCAGTGATCGTATTTGATCCCGTGTGTTGTATGCTAAGTTATACTTAGAATATTTGAATCTCGTGAAATTTGCGTTCTTGTACTGTTGGTAGAATTTAAGTTGTAACAACATCCAAATGCAGATCCGGACAGTTCCTTGAATAAATTGCCTTTTGGTTAGTACTAAAACATTCGAAATTGAAAAACACAAAATTCGAAATGTGTACCTTTGGCATCTCAGATGCTGGATCATACAAGAAAAAAAATCTCAGGTAACAAAACCATTGCACAATTGACATAGCGATAAAATATGATGATGAAACTACAGGTGATCCACTGTTGAGTGTTTGGAGTTCAGTAATTGTTCGTATTAATTAGCGTTTATGACAGTGGTCTAAGATGATCTGCAAAGTTATAGCAAATGTATGTCTCACCTTTTCAAATATATTTCGCAAAAGTTCGTCGTTATATCCACCATTATCATGGTCATCTTTCCGACTTTTCCATCTCAGCTAAAATGCAACAAATGCAGATTCCAGGGATGTGGTGAAGAGACCACATGATTAGAAAGTTAACAAAATGACGGATAATCCAAGGGAAACAATCGAAATAAAGAAGCAAGCGAGCAGAAGATTTAAATCCAAATTCAAATTAAAGATCATTTTGATTTGATGTATCTATCTTTTCACTGCATCGTATTGCTGAGGGATTGGTGAAACTTTGACTTAAAAAATAACTCTGTTACTCATTTCATCTTTAAGTCTGAATTTGACTGATTTAATGAAGATTTAAGATTGATTTGAAAGAGAATCTACACTACAGCATCATTCCTCTTAGGTCCCCAATGGCATATCACGTGAGGTTATTGTATGATTTCATTTTCATCAAAGATCAATAAAATTAGCTTTCAGCATTCATATATGAACACAGAAATTTTGAATTTTTGGAGTACTCACCTTTAACTTGGGAGTGATATGTTCACCTTGTTTTTCTTTCTTTTCTTTCTCAACTTGAGTTTTGATTAATTCTTGTTGCTCTTTTAAAAGTTTTGACCCTTCTTCTCTTAGACGTTTGACCTACAAACAAAAGTTATAAGGTACGTTTTGCTTGTTCAACCTCAGCTAATCAACCGAACTAGAAACTCAGTGCATTAATCAATTGTGTGTGTTGCACATCGGAGGGTTTCCACGGACAGAGTCCTTGTAGTCCTCCATTTGCAGAGTTTCAAAGTAAAAAGGAAATTTGACTTTTGTATAGAACTTTCCCAAAACTTCCTCTAAGCATTCTGTACCACCTTCCTTTGTGTAATTTGTTGATTTCTAAAGCACTGAACTGGGAATTCGGTCAATGAGTCTGCAAAATAATCTTTTAGAATACTGACCATGAACCATGCTAAAACACTTTGTCAATCACGCAGCAGGATTGGGCATTGTTGAATAAAATGATCAAAAATTCAATTATGCAGATAGACTGACCTCTTCCTCTAAGTTATGTTTTGCTTTGTTGTCATCTTCTTTCTCTCTCTGAGCAAAGGCTTCTCTCGCTTCAAGATCTGTCAAATCAAAAAGATATTGGAAAATTGATTTCATGAAAAACATCAATATATTCTGATGCTTCATACTGAACAGAATTGTACAGTATGTTCTAAATTACAATATTGGGTTGATTGTTTCATCAACTTTCCAATTCCACATGGTCTTCAGCTACTATCTGCACAACTTTTGTGCACAACAGCCACTATTCTTTGATCTTATCTGACGATTTGTTTAGATATCTGTGACAACAACCATTGTTTAATGCAGTGGCGGCCTGGCAGGGGGTGGGGGGCCATGGTTCCCCACCTGACTTTTTAGGATCAAACGAAATGTATAAAAACCTACAGTTATACAGTGTATACCTTGCTTTAATTTCTTTCTTTTAGCATCAAGTGCTTGTGTCCTTAATTTAGCTAGTTCTTTAGCCTTCAAGACAGCATCAAAGGCAGCCTAAAATTGGGATCAAAGATAGCGAATCAATCAGATGACGATATGGAGAAGTAGAATAAACAGGAAGTATGTTGCAAATGTTTGAATTGTTCAAAATACAAACAAACCTTTGCTTTGGGGTCTGTAAGAATCTTCAAGGCTTCTGATAACTCATGGAAAAGCTCAGCTGCAAGAAGAAAATCCAGAATTACTTTCAAGATTAAAATGCTGTTACAAGTCATTATTGAATTTCTTGCTAATACTGTTCATCTGGAATGCATAATAATGTGCTCTGAAATACCTGGTGAAAAGGTGCACCAAAAAGGGTCTTCGGAACATTTGATAATTGTTTTCGGATTGATTTAGGCTGTTTCTAGTCAAAGAAATTCAAAAAATTACTTGTTTGGGATTTTCTACCAAGGTTCCAATCATCAATCTTCAAAACTGGCTCAGTATACAATTTATCATGGCCTGTTTATAAAGACTATTTTGGTGCACCCAGTATATGATAAGGTAACTATTTGTCAGTAATAATGTATTAATAGTTCCAAACCTGCTTTCGGATTATCTGGATTTTTATCTGGATGGACGATAAGAGCCTTCTTTCTGAAAGCTTTTGTAATCTGCAATCAAAAAGAGCATTTTCATAATCATTATTGCATTCATTAATCTCGGAAAGAGATACCAGAAAAGACGCTGGATTGCAGAGTAAGGCAGTTTCCAACGAGATCTCGGGTGTACAAGGGCAAAATATCGGGTGTGCAAGTGTGCACTTTAATTTAAGTGTGCACTTCAAGTGTGCATATGAATTCTGAATTTGTATTTGTAAGAAAGTCTAAAAAAGACAAGAATTAACGTGTAAAACATATACCAATTGGGCCTAAAATCCCGAAAAATTTGATTCCATGCGACGGAATTTCATGACTTATCACAATGAATACAAGATGCCAATTATCAAAATGTGACCATGAATGAGACTGCCAACAGTGATAAATACAACAATTGTAGTAAGTCTACAAATAAATCAGAAATTCCCAAATTTCTGTTGTAGTTTTCATCGGAAGCTCTTCAATCGTCAGTGTGGCACAATAAAAGCATCAAACAATAGAGCCACACCCAAATTACAGTGTGCCACACCCTTTCTAAGGTGTGCAGTGAGATTTCTGGAAAAAAATCTCGGGTGTGCACTTGCCGTACTCTGCAGTCTGGAAAAGACCAAAGATCTTTGGCAAACAGACTCACTCTGAAAGTAGAAAACTAATTAACAAAAGAAATTGAAGTAAGCCTTTGGCGGATGGATGGTGGTGTCCATTGATTCCACCATGGAGCATGTGCAGCAATAGCGTACTGTCATCCATTTTGAGTTGATCCATGATTTGAGTTGACCTCAAGGTTATTTGGAATTTGTAGGCAAACCTTTAATTACAGTAGCCTGCGTGCAGCCTCAACTCCTCCTCAAAGGAAAAGTAGAGTCTGCGCAACAACAAAGCAAAGCTACTACGCTGACGCTGCAAAACTGGTAGCCTCTGTCTGATATTCTCGACGCGCGGCAAAGCAGATGTGAGCCGCTTCATAGCGCGTGATACCTATTGAATGCATAAATACGTGAATAAAACCGCAGGAAATCCCACGAGATCCAAGATTGTTAATTGCTTGTTGCTTGAACATAATTTTCCTGATAAAACTGAAATAAATTTGCTTCGACGCTCTTGCCTGAAGGAAGCCTATTATGATGAAATATAAACTGAATTTATCAAGCATGTGAAAGTAAATGCTGATGGCATAATTTGGTATTCAAAGTCAGTAGTGATAACATTCCGCCCTTTTCATTGAGAGGCCCAGTACATTAATCCCCATTGAAATGTTCTTGCCGTCCATAAACGACATTCACTTTTGTAATTTGAATTTACAATAGTTGTTTTGGAGAAACACTGCCCTTACTATTTATGAATTTCTTGCATTCAAATATCGGTTTTGTTGCGTCTTGCCAACAAGGCAAATTTCGAGTTGTTTCACTTCAAGGGACGAAGGCTGTGGCCTTGACAAATAGAATAAACTGTGATGTGAGTTGTACGACTCAGCCTGGCTCGTCCGGTCCTGCCTGGCCTTGCAGTACTGCAGTTTCTTCGTTTACATCAAAGTTTTGGTTGACTGTGACGGCGAGCAAGCTTGAAGTGAGAAAGGCTGTTCTACAGTTGTTCTACGTCAGCGTCAAAACACAAGTACAAGAAACTGCAATTCAGACAATTTGACAAGAGCAGACTCTTGGCTATTTTAAAGTCTGTGAGGTTTGTTCATTGCTTTTTTCGCACCGCGCGATTCGAAATTTGTATGCAGAAAGGCAGTGAACAATCAACAATAGAAACTACAATCAAACCAATCTGGCAGAAAGTTGACAGATGGATTTGATTGAATCATACACAATCAATAAACAATCAAAATTAATTACCACCGATGATCCAAGCGAGGCAGTTCGAGCTTTGTTTCGTTGTTGCCCAGACCCTACTTTTCCTTTGTCAAAGGAGGAGTCGAGGCTGCACGCACGCAGGCTATAATTACAGGGGGGATATACGAAATACTGGTTTGTGTATTTTGATATTAAACGGGATATTATTTTGTTAAGCTGCCACATCATGACCTTGTCGGCTGTAAAATGACCTGCTGACCCGTGGATTACAGTTGTCGGCCTAGACTAGAGACAGAGGAGAGGGTGGCCTAAATTTTTCAAACCCTCTGGCACAACAATTTTCATTTTCGTGTCACAATACTTGCTCTTTTTTATAGCTTTGAGTTCGAGTATGGCAAAGAAATAATTCTGAATACTATACAATTCGGATCTTACCTCTTTTACTGTATTTTCTCTCGTGACGCCTAAAATTTCATAGTAGTTTGGCTGCCCTGTTGACGCAGCCATCTTTAAAATGCAGCCTCGATCATAACAAAAATAAACAAAACTGAGGCTGTTTAAAAAGAGCTGCAGTTCCCGTGTAAAATTCTAGTACAGAACAACAGAAGTCAAAGAAGGTGACGGAGCAAAGGAAAGAATAAGAAGTTGAAATACGATAGCAAAATGAGTGTTGCGCAAATTCCAGGAAGTCAAATGGAGGGTGGCCAGGTAAAAAAATAAAGAGGCTAGCTTGCATCAAGAATATAATTGCGAAACCATCCATATGATGCGCCCAGCCCAACCAAACAAATCACTATCTATCTAAGGAGAAAAGAACTCATGTTGATCCAAAGCTCTCTTTATTTTATCTTGTTGTTTTCAACCACAGATAAGAGAGAAGGAAACAAATCAATTTAATGATGCTGAATACTTGAAAAAGAAACAACTTTGGGGTTGAGGATTTTGTTGAGAGGCTAGAGAGTAGGGTCTGTCTTTCATTGGGTGGGGTTGATATATTTTCCTGGGGTCCCTGTGCTAAACGAGGAGCTATTTTAAAACCATATGTTTTATTCCCTTTCTAGATAAGAGCTTTCTTATCGACATACAATAAATTGGCAGAGCAATGTTTTATTGACTGTGTTCATGACTTCACAAGCAGAACAATATCAGGTCCTGAGGTAAGAAAAATATTTGTTTGAAAGTCTTGCTTTTATCAGAATACAAAAATTATTAGAGCAAAATGTTGCTGTTGATACCACCAGGTGCCCCAAAAAACCATCCACTTCTCACCACAGGCAACAGTAAATCACACTGCACCGATTTTGAAGACTTGCGACTTAAATTATCTTCTGCAGAAAGCCTTCAACTTTATTCCAGGACTTTTTGTAAATTTAATAAATTAGTGGATGGCTCTTTTTGGTGAGGACCCTTATTTAGAGAATTTTGGACCAAAACCGACCATATTGGCAGTTGGCAGCACATACAGTACCGTACCCTCAACATGTTATGTACCCCCCTTCCCGTACCCCCTGTTACATCTCTTCAAAAGTTTAGTCGTTCAACATAAATTTTTGTTGACTTACCCATAACAGATATTATTTTTGACCGATTGCTTCTTAGTGGTCTCTATATCATCTATCGTATTTTCTTGCAGAACACATGTGCAATGAATTGCACAGAAAAGTTCCTAAAAGTGTCTCAACGAATAGGAATTCGATTTCAAGAAATCCATGAAGTCAATCAAACTGCTTTGATGCAAAAATAGCCAGTATCTATTTGTCAGAAAAGAGAAGTCATTAATCTGCAAACCGAAGTTCTTGAAAGAAGTTGGTGACAGAGAGTAATTTGGTTGACAATTGTGGGAAATATTGGCTATAGTTATAAGCCACTTGATGGCCAAATAAAAAGGCCCCGTTTCCTTTACTCCATTTTCGTATGAAACAGAGCGGAATGTATCCAGTTGCGTCTGTTTCCATTTAAAACAATCGCAAATGGAGGCATTTGGAAACGCTGTTCAAAGTGAGATGATTCTAAACGCTGCAACAATAGCAACCGACTTGGTGCCAAAAACAAAGCAAACCTTTGGTCAGAAAATGAAAACAGAGTAATAGAAATACCTCCGTTTTCGTACCATGCCATTTTAGCGCAAAACAGAATAATGGAAATGGTTCAAAATCATCCGAGAACAGACTGAATTGAAAACGAAGACATTTGAAAATGGAGTAATTGAAACTTGGCTTACAATGGGGCCCCTGTTTCCATAGGGTGAAAGCAAAATTTGTTGGAAATTTATTGTATTTCAGAGGATCAAATTGCCATTGAACAAATAAATTTTGGGCTAAAATCTCGCAAAAAGGTTGTCGCTTCTTCTGCGTGTTTGACAATAACAAGTTCTGGTGTTTCTACTAAATGGTGCGTTTTGGATATCCGTATTTTCCCTTCAATAGAAACACGAGCTCAAATCGGGCTCGTTTTATTTTTTGTCTAATTGAGTCGGTGGAAATGGGGCATAAGTTGCGAAAATGTGTAAAATCGTATGCACTTTCTTTCTTATGGATATTGGTGTATGATAGCTTGCTTTTGACACTGTAAGTTTAATTTTGAAGTATAAAAGTGTTGAGTTTCAGGAACTGGTATTTTGCTTCTCTGCCTTACTGTTGATGAATTGGTCTTAAAACGTCTTTGGTTTCAGAACATACTGTTTCCGGTTGTGACGTCATCAAATTGCTCAATCGTGAACCAGGGAGGCTACAAGTTTCTGCTTGCCGCCAAACAATAGACCTTCATTTAAGCTGATTTTCAAGGGACCTTCTAGACTATAATTTTCTTGAAGATTGTACCGTTTTTCCTTGCATTTATTTATTTACACACTATGAGGAAGTTCCATGGATAAACCAATTGTAGAAAGTATTTAAAAATTCTATCCCTACGTTAAGTGTGCATAAATACATATTAGCGGCCAAACTCAAAGGAAACACTGAAAATACTTATCGAGCAGGAATGGTAGCACGCATGACTTCCAATGCGAAGGTGGCAGGCTCGAGTACCCGCCTTGTCCTGTAATGCTAAACCTGCTGTGTAGAGTAAGGGTCGTGAACAAGATGTAATTCCAGGCTAAAGGAATCACGAGGTGTGGTTACATCGGAGAGAAAGGACCGGAGCATATAAACCCTGCATACAGTTTTCAATATTGCAAAAGAAAGTGCACGCATGCTGCCAGAACACCGCTTTGATAAGCTTAAACCTTCGGATGCTAGGTAGAAAATATATAGAAATATAAAATGCAGCAAAAATATATGCAAATAATATTTTACCCGGACATAGTCTAAATTTTTGTTCATAGAATGCACAGTGAAAGCTAACAACAAAATGCAACAATGATTTTTTTAATTATCAGCTGTGTAATGAAAAAGAATTAAATAGGTAAAGTCGTCCACTGCATTCATCCAAATTTCTTAGTAATAAGCCAAACATACAGGCTCAGTAGTAACTCTGAAGCTCCCGTTTATTTAATTTGATAACATGCATATAATTATGAAAATGTTCCTCACATGATCTAAACAAGTGCTGCTAAAGTATACGAATACAGTTTGCATAATGTGTCACTACTTCATCTGAAAATAGAAAAAACTATGTTCACAATGCATCATCCACGTAGTCTGTGATTAGTATTGATTGACTATGATTACTGATGCATCACCGATCACTGATAAATCACTCAGTAAATCAATCGCTGTCACTTGAACTTCCACTGCTGCTGCTAGATGAGCTGCTTCCTGAGCTCCAATGTCCTCCAAAATGATGATGATGATGATGTCCACCACCACTGAGCATACTCCCAAGGGCGAATCCTCCAACAGCACCTACCGCTGCTCCTGCTGCAATCTTCCCTTTGTTCCCTTTCTTTCCTTTCTTCACCTTCACTACATTGCCAGGTGCACCAGGCGTTTGGACAATGGTGGTATGTGTTGACACCCCAGGCCCAGGTTGCCTAGGGTAAGCACCTGGTGGGTGTCCAGCCGTTGGGTATCCAGCTTGAGGATATTGAGGTGCTGCTGGTGCTCCGGGGGCTCCTGGTGCCCCAGGGGGTGGGTAATGTCCCTGTGGGGGGTATCCTTGCGGTGGGTAGCCTTGTGGTGGGTAGCCTTGTTGTGGTGGGTAACCTTGTTGTGGGTAACCTTGTTGTGGGTAGCCTTGTTGTGGTGGTGCCCCAGGGTATCCTGCTGGTGGGTAGCCTTGAGCTGGATATTGTTGTGCAGAGTATGGAGGTGGCTGTTGTGGATATGCTTGGCCTCCAGCCATTGGTGGTGCAGTTGCTACGATGAGAAAGAATCAAGTTTAAGACCGAACATCGTTCAGTTGCAGTCAAATTCCTGGTACAGTCAAACATGAAAGTTNCCTGGTGCCCCAGGGGGTGGGTAATGTCCTTGTGGGGGGTATCCTTGCGGTGGGTAGCCTTGTGGTGGGTAGCCCTGTTGTGGGTAGCCTTGTTGTGGTGGGTAACCTTGTTGTGGGTAACCTTGTTGTGGGTAGCCTTGTTGTGGTGGTGCCCCAGGGTATCCTGCTGGTGGGTAGCCTTGAGCTGGATATTGTTGTGCAGAGTATGGAGGTGGCTGTTGTGGATATGCTTGGCCTCCAGCCATTGGTGGTGCAGTTGCTACGATGAGAAAGAATCAAGTTTAAGACCGAACATCGTTCAGTTGCAGCCGAATTCCTAGTACAGTGAAACATGAAAGTTCACTGGTAAAAGGCATCTTTTATAAGTAGGATAAGCATTAAAATCTCGATCTCTATTTTACCGATACAAATCTTTTCAGAAATGTTGCAGAAATTGCATTGTTCTTTTCGAATAGATCCCATTCAAGCTGACAGGGCCGTAGGAATCATCTTAAACCTGGCGGCACAACACTTAACGGGCACTTTTTGATAAGCTCAAGCAACATTTCCTGAAACAAAAAGGCCACGTTTTCGATATTATTGCAAAAAAAATCTTGATGGCACGTGCCCCCAGTGCCCCCGGTTCTTATATCTCTGTAAGCAAACACGTTGGTCCAACGCTGCCTGAATTCCACTAACATTTTCTGCATAGATCGGAACAATTTCCCAAGTTCTTTCATCCGACACTGGACTCTGCAAATCATCTAATATACACATAACCATAGGTAGACCTTACTCCCAAAGCGAAAAGACAAGTATTAAACAGCATGCTAATTGTATATTAGGCAATTAGACCCCAATTAGAACGGCTGATAAAGTTTTGCATCGTCAATACTACGGCCAAAGCAGTAAATTGATTTCTTTTGGCAGAAAACGAATTCTTCTGTTCTGTTTCGTCTTTTACCAACAGGTTTACAGTTACCGTTACCGTTGGGCCCTATGAATCGTCGACATGAACAACAATAGTAGTTTCCTATGGACAACCTAACGCAAATGTTATACTCAGTCCAAAGTCAAAAGAAAATTGTTGTGAATATGATATTCAAATATTTGTTAAATTTATACTTTTGAGACCTTATAATATCCTGAATATCGTAAATTGCTTTCGACTTATAAGTAAGCATTCAAAAACAAGAAATCAGCTCTTTAGATTTTATTTTCACTTTCCATCTATTTATCAAAAATCAAATCCTCTTACATAAACAGCTACACTTTTCCAAAGTGGACTTTGATATACAAGCATACATCTTTACACTGATACAATCTATAAAAATATAACTGGTCGGTTTCAAAAGTCTAGGCAATTGGACTACACAAAGCAAGCCTATTATTACATATTGGACAGCAATTGGAAGATCTCAAAGATTGGAATTTTGAATCTTAAAGGGGCTCCGTCGTCAAAATAAAAACAAAACGATGATTTTTGCAATTTTTTGAAAGGTGATATCACACAGGATTTTCATATTTTTGTCAAAATGAAAGTTGCTGTTTGGGCATTTGTCATTGTACTTCACTAAGAAACAAACCAAAAATTCATAGCTTCTATGATTGCTTGAATATAAGTGGATTTTTAACGGTCACTTTTTGGTGGCTTGGGTGAAGCCACCAAACAAACTGCTGAGGACAATGGATGAACAATAGCTAATCGGCAACACATGCGAGTTTTGTTTACTGTTTGACGACGGAGCCCCTTTAACAGAAATGTGAGTTTCACGCGCAGTACAGGGGGTTTTATCCCTTTGGAATCCTCAGCAACCTTTAATTCCAAATTATAGAGACATCAATCTTACCCCATGTGGAAGCCTCTTTCCTCTTTATAGGCTTAGTTCAAAATACTGAGCAAGGAACAGGAAAAATGCAAGCCAAATGAAAGCCAAGTGCATGGACTCCTGAAACCGAGTTTTTATTTATTCAAAAGATAAAATTATATTATTTTTTGCTGCCCTGCAGCTTGGTTAATAATTGTGAAGTGATATAGTTTGAATTTTTAGAATGATTTATCATCAGGTTATATTGCCAAAGCATTTGACATATGGGATAAATTAAAATTGTTTCTCTTTTAGTCAATATAGATCTCCATAAAGTCCTTTAAACATCTTAATGGTGTTTTCCTCCACGATGGTGACCATGAAATCCATGTAACCCAGCATGCACTACATCTCCAATCAAACTTCTGCCATGACGATGATGTCCATGATGCCCATGGTGTGGTGGCCCATGGTGTGGTGGCCCATAGTGTTCATTATGATAATGATGAATTTGTACATGAGGTGGCATGTGTGCTGTGGGTGGTGCTGCCCCATGATAAGGAGGGTTAGGTGGTGGATAATAACCTTGAGGCTGATATGGTGTTGCCTGACCATATGGTGTTGCCTGGCCATATGGTGTTGTTTGGGGATAAGGGGAGGGTGGAGGGACAGCTTGTCCAGGAATACTGTAAGCAGGAGGCATCATTGGTTGGGGTGGAAGTCCAGGGTATGATCCATAATGTGGAGGGGGTTGTCCTGGTGGTGCATACAGTGACAATGGAGGTGCAGTAGCTGGAAGGAGAGGAGCATCATCAACGTCATCATCATGCCAACATCATCATCATCATGGTGTTAAAGTATTTTGCAAAATTAATATCATGATTGTCACACCACAGACGGAAACACTATTTGCAAGAAGTTTTTAGTTTCACATAAAATCTGAGTTAAAATTTTTCTTCCATTATTGCTTTTGACGACAACGTACAAAACATACTTTAGCTACACCTATGTAGTATGTATGTATGCTAACCAGTAACGGTACAATCCTGGGGAGGGGGGTACTCATATATTTTTCCCTACAGGAATGCCACTCAACAGGGTATCATTTTCAGGATTCCTACTCCGACTCCAGGACATTGTATCATGTTGGCTCCATGACAGGGTCCATAATTTTCATGACTCCGTAACGTTGTCATTCCCTGAATGTGATTTAAATCGTTTTGATGGCAACATTTCCGCATTTTCTGATAGATTTCTTACAAATTTCCATGGCAGTGCACACTTTTGTTTGAACCCAAGGACAGGGTATTGTTACAGGGGTGGCACCAGGGGAGGGCTAGGGGGCTACAGCCCCCTTGTCAGAAGCATCTAGCCCCCCGTCGGAGGACATTTTGGGTTCTTGTCAGAGGAAATTTGGCAAAATGATGTATGAAAACTGCAATTTCTAGCCATTTTTAGCCCCCCTGTCGGAAGCTCCAGCCCCTCTCTCTGAAGATTCCTGGCGCCACCCCTGTATTGTTAAGAAAATTTTGATCCAGAACAGGGTATCATTTTTAAGAATTTGACTTTGTGACAGGGTAATTTTCAGATTTTCCAGCTGCACCAGCCTGTATGCTCGTAGACCAAGTATCCCCCGGCTCTTTAGCTATTCTACAAGTGTGGATCAAATGATATGTTTATACATTTTGTAGGAATCTGACAGAGTTTTTGATGTGGACAACAGTGACAGAAGCTACAACACCACTCAATCAAACATTTCAAATAAAAATGCAAAAAAATGTTGCTTGATCCAGACTTCCTAGTGCAATAGCTAAAATTTTTATCGATTAATATTTCATCTGACAATGGTTGCAGCGAATTGTTAGATTTTTCCAAAAGAAGAGATCTTTGGGGCAGTAAAAAAATCTTCTTTTTGTGTATTGGTGGAAACATCTTGTCTTGATGGTTTCCTGTGACCAGTGTCAGACAAAACTATGACATTGTGATGTATTGACTCATAATAACCATTTATTATATGGCGTTCGAAAATACGGCATATGGGGAAATTGAATTTGCAAAAGATTGAAAAAACAAAAAAAGAACAGGACAGAGAAAGTTTTCCTTGTTCTATTTTCATTTTTAATGCAATTTCAAGCTTACTCCCGATCCCATGATTGCTTAAGTACTAAAGATAGAATATTGATCATTGGAAACCAAGGAGCGAATCACTCTGTCAAAATCTCGTACAGCTTTGTCAAAATGCCGGTCAGAATCATTTTTTCCAACATAAATCCATATAAAATCCCTTAAAATCCTATTCTTTAATATCTCGTATGCC
>REGL01000026.1:201156-211378 GCA_004194395.1 Aurelia aurita complex sp. Pacific | reverse complement strand
ACCTGTGGAAATGTAAAACTATAAAACTGAAAGTTTCAAACCAATTTGGCAAATAAAGCTACATAAAGTGGTGAGACTCATCTTTTAGTCATCTGCTATTTTGTGTAAAACAATGGACATCTTCTATGGGAAGCCCAAATTTTATTTGTACCCAGTTTTCAATGAAACATGGTTTGTACTTTCAACCTGAAACAAAACTTTTATCTTTTATTTGCATTTTTGTGATAGCCTTTATTTTTTGCACCAGTTATTTTGGCACAAGCTATTGTCGCCAGTTCCGAGTGTTATGAGTCTTGTCTCATTATTGTGTCGTTACAGAACAACTTTTATGAACACAATGCACGACTCTATATTTTTGGCACAAGTTATTTTTCCTTGTTTCGATTGGTACGTGTTTTGTCCCACGTATACTATAGGCTAATTATTTATGGCATCGTCTCCAAACGTAAAGTCAGATTAGCAATTAGAGTTAATTTCTGTTATTCATCTTAAAAGTAACAACTCAATTAGTGAGTCTTTGAATAGAGTCACTGTTCTGTATTTATCCCAGTTTACAAATTGCTCCTAGCAAGTGAGCTGTTGCATATTTTTTATTACGCTGGCAGGTTTAGATGTGCACGGAAGAGATAGAAGTCCGTAATGTCAATTGATGCAGACAGACTTACCAAGACGAAATGTTATATTTCTTGGCCGCTTCCTTGGGTTGACTTCAAACCAGACAAGATTCCTGTTTGCAGTTGGAGTTGCATTTATTACTATGGTAAGGTTTTGTTTTCTTTTCATAAACCCCATCCTCAGTGTTGAGGAGAATTTAATAGTATTTGCTGTTTGAATTTTGCCAACCACTACGCTTTCTCTTCAATGAAGTCTGACATTCATGAGGAATACTTCCTGCTGCAGTTGGCCTTGCGTTGATGAATGGTAAGATCTTGTTTTCTTTTTATAAACCCTATCCAACGTGTTGAGGTAGCCTGAGATCAGGCTCTCCAAACAAATTTTAGCGAACAGGCTAGTATTGAGGAGACTGTGATATTTTACTGTTTGAATTTCTCACAACACGCTTTTTCTTCAATGGTTCAATGAAGTTTGACTTTCAAGAGAACATTGTGTGCTGCAGTTAGCCTTGCTGTGATCATTGCTAACATCTTCTTTCTTTCCATATCCAACGTTTTCAAGGTGAGGAGATTTTGGTGTTTTGTATCATTGTGATGCTGCGTGGTCTTTGCGTAGAAGTTCTTCATTTCATATCGAATGATCATCGACTGGGGGAGGAACAAAATCGCAGAAAATAATTTACATTCTCTCCTGGTAGAAAAGCTTCAAGTCTAGAGTCCAGAGGAAGATTTTCCTTGTTGATTTCATAAGCGAGGAAGGTTTTGTAATTTTTATGGGAAACATTGCAAAATGTTAAGATATTTTGACAACTGCAACTGGCCTACAAGTTTAAGGCTTATACAACCTGAGGAGTTTGAATAATCTGGGCAATTTGACTTGATAAATTGAGGAAGGTTTAACTAACGAAAGCTGACATCTGGATGTAATTAGTCTGCGTTACGTAGGCCAGAGAAATCACCTGTTCAGCATTTTTTGTGCTAGCTGTATTTTAGTAGAGCTATGCGTCTAAGGAAGCTCTCAAGTGGAGATTTTAAATGATTTGAACTAAACTCTATATAATCTGAATACGTACACTCTTCCTTCTTTTACTGGATTTTACTTCGGTTATTTCATTTCCAAGAGTAATGAAAGACATGAACAAAACGTTGTGCAGGCCTATTTTAATTTTCGCTCGTCTGTGAAAACCTAACTCTTCTATTTCTCATCTTCTTAAAAAATCAAATTTCATTTCTGTTTACTGTCAAATATTGATTGTGTTTTAACATTGCATCTATTTGGTAAACAAAGAAAATCACGCACTTGAGATAGAAAAGCTGCATCTAAGCTGGCAACCCAAGTTGAAACCTCTGTTTGAATTGCTAGTGTAGCAATCTTGTTGGGGAGACGAGATACGATTTGTCCAAGGAAACGTATGTGTTTAGCGTTTTGGGTTGGAACTCTGCCGGGCGCATGAGCATTAAGCTACTGCATAGGGGGACACATAAATTTCCTCGGACAAACCGTATCTCTTCTCCCCAACAATATTTTCACGGGGTGAGTCATAAAAACAATCTCTGTTGGAGTGGCAACTGTTCTTTTGATACCAAAGCAATGAAATATTCAAATAGCTTGCTTGATAATCGATACATTCAATCAAAATTGAAGATTTATCTGACTGAAATCAGCCACTCCCCTTCTAAATCTGAAAGATTTCTCATGAAGCCTAACTCCTTCAAGAAACCTTCAAAACACGGCCTAAAATCATGATCACCTCATCTTAATTCTAGCAATTTCAATGCAATCATGCAATAAGAAATAGGTAAGGCAACTATTCTCTGCATGCTATTTTCTGTGAAGTAATAGATACTTTCGTGATTCCAATGAACATAAATAGAATGCATAGAAGAATATTTTCATCCAGAAAGCAAACTGGCAACTAAACTATGTACCTGCCAGCTGTTTCCTTTGTATTACCTTTTATTTCACACCTTCTTTTTGCAATCAGCAAGAAAAGGAACAGGTGTAAAAGGAGGAAAATGAAATGAGGAAAACAAGCTACTTGGTAACGTAATCACATGTATAAACGCCATGATTAAAGCCGGGAAAGGTAAAAAGACCTGTAGCCTAAACAGAGCTAGATTCGTAATATCTCCAGCAAAACTAGCAAGATGAACACAAGTGCTCTGTGCAGAGTGCAGAAAAAGGTCAAATCTTCCTCTGGATCCCAATGTCGTTGGTCAAGCCTAGCTCATTTGATCATTTTATGAAGTCAAAATAAACAGATTTTTTGAATTCTTCCCTTCGTATCCCTAGAATTTATCAAATTTGCCAAAGTAACCCAACATTTTTCCTAAATTTCTTGCAAAATTACAAAACCTCACTCGAATGTGATATTAACAAGCAAAACCGTGACTTTTTCTAGACTTTTGTGGATCTAAGACGGCAAGATTGCAGAGAAGATATCTGGATTGTTTTCTGGCAGAATAACCCTTCTTCTCGTTGTTTTCGCGTTATGACCAAAAAATGCAACAGGTCATTTGTTCTTCATCAAAATAAATCTAAATAATGTTGTTTATCTGTAAGACAACACCGTCAAGCCTTTAAAAGATACAGAGATAATTTGAATATAACGCTAAAAGCCTTTATTTCAAAGTGTACATAATTTTAACATTGCTGGAGAACAACAGAAGTACTCTTTTTGAAGCAACCATTTATTTTACTCTTCCATAAATCAGCAACCACTTGTCAGATTGACTCAAACATGGCCTCAAACTCTAAGTTGAAGCCTGACTTATGCAAATGTGTAGAACTTAGACAATGAATACTAGCCTTTCCACAGCAGACACACAAACGGGACACATTTTTTTAGGACACCCTGTACTTGAGCAACGACAAAATTATGCATCACCAAAAAGATTTTTGCAACACTTGATTTATAAGAATTCTTCAAATTGACACTGTCATAAACTAAATCAGCATTAAGTTAGAAAGTCATTTCCAAGCCTTAACTACATTTTTCGCTCATGTTAATGTCGATGAAATATGAAGGAAAAGATGATCGAGGAAGTTTTGCATGATCACCTTCAGGATACGAGCATCCGGGTCGATGTGATACAAACAATTAACATTCCATTTCACTTCGACTCGTTATGACTTAGAAAAAGCATTTGGTCATCAAATTTCGAATGAACAACTGAGGGCAGGAAAAACTTTTTTGTCTGGAGGGCTAACAATAAGGTCACATTGACCTTTCGATGCTATCGCTGCCATTTCAATCCTGGGGTATTTTTAGCAGTATATATCTACATTGTATGTATAGTGTATAAAGTGAACGATGAGAAGAAGAGGGACAACATCCATAGAGAGCAGGCATCGAGTTAATCTTTTGCGCTATACATCGACTTGCATAGTGTATATATACTTGTAAGTTATTATATATTGGTAATTAGATCTCTTTTTTCCCTGTATTTACATTGTATTTACTTTAATGATGAAATATTACATACATAAATACATAGATTTTGGGGCTAAGGATGGCTTTGTTTATCTGTGGTAATTTACAGTTTCCTGTTGACTTGATATTTATTGTGTTTTAGTTTCATTTATTGTTTTTATTTTATCTTCATGTCTTTGTTTTTATCAAGGATCTTTGACTTCAGATTAACAGGCCTTTTACCCATTCTGCAAAAATGAAAGATACTTTTCTTCAATTTCCGAAAACTGACACTATATTCAAATTGGAATTTTCGAATGTGCACAATAGTGATAAGAATTTAAAACGCGATTGAATCGAACCTTTTGACTGAAAACGTATAAAAACGTCGCTCGATCCAGTCTCGTTTGCAGAATAGCTGGAAGGTCTACTGGTGAATCTTCGGATAAAAGGATTAAGACATTTTCACGTTGATCATTAGAACCTTCTGAATTGAATTTGAATTCCTTACTTGAATAGCTGACCGGTTCGGTTTGTTTACTTTCATCCCTGATCATTGTGATTCAAGTAAATGAGTTCCAAACAATCAGCGCGAAGAAGATTGTGCATGCAAAACATATTAACGTATGACTCTTAAAAACTTGCATAATTATGCACTGGTTGTTGAAATATTTTAGCATCTGCCTAATCAATTAGTAATTTATAGTGTCATGCGGCTAAAAATCTTTTTGTTCCTTCTAGCGCATTTATCACTTTGAAAGTGATAAGTAAATGCCCATAGAAGCTTGTGCAAAACACATCGACGAATGACTTTTAAAAACTTAATTATGCATTGGTTGTTGAAATATTTTAGCATCTGCCTAATCAATTAGTAATTTATGGGTAACTTATAGTGCGTCCAGTGATCTTTTCATTCTTTCCAGTGTACTTATCACTTCGAAGATCATGAGTACAGAAGACTGTTCTGCGTACAATACACCTGTTGTAGAATGAAACCCAGCTGCAAGATGATGTAAGGCAAACTGCTTCGTATGCGAACTTATCATTATAATGTGATCTTGTTACCTGCCGTACAGTAAAAAGCAAGTTCATTTCACACCGCACAAGCTCTTCTGAACTCTGCCTTCAAATCACAACCCAGAAATTGATGTTTAGATAGGACATAGTTGAGAGAAAATAGGATATAGTTTGGAGAAAGTTGGACAAGTTTGGAGAACGTTTGGAGAGAAGATGTCTGGAATTATGGATTTAAAGAGGAAACGGAGATGTCGCGGAATATCTTTGCTTGTATCCGGAGCTATCTTCGCAGTGATCGGATTCTTCGTTGGCAATTCAATTATTCCAAAATCTATTATCAAAAGGACTGCTGATAAAGTATGTATCGATTCAAAACAACATGCAGGATACGAAAAATGGGTGAGTTAGTTAGTTGTTATGTTCTCAAGAGACTTCACATTTTCATACTTCCCTTTTGCAGCTTAAATCTTGCCATGATGTAAACGATTTACAAATAACTTCCTTGTCATCTTCATCAACCTTTTTATTAATTGGCGACTTCCATGTGAAGTCACACTTCAAAGTATTTAAATTGAATTCAAACAGATTTAATTAAAACAAAACATAATTTTATATTGCTCTTTTTAGTGCCAAAAGTTTCACAGGCAACATAAAATCTAGAAAATGTCATGTGGCAATAATTTCAACGAATAAACATAAACATTTGAATAAGCAATATTGATAAATATAATGAATAAACAATTAATGAATAGTACTTAGGTAGCTTCATACCTATATACTACAATTTGTCATATAACACACGGGATCTCATCAAAGCATTGGCTCACAACGCCAGTGACCGAAAAAATTAGTAAATAGATAAATGAATGAATAGATAAAAATGAACTTTTGTGATAATTAAGCTAAAAATTCCACGATTAAGTTATTTCATTTAAACCCTAACATTTTAGTTTCATTATTACAGAAATTCATGTTTCGAATGCTCTTGTGTTATTTGCCCCCTAAGGTCTCCCTCCTTTTTTTAGCTACTTTTTAAATCACTCTCTATGTTAATGAATATTGTTAGCTACTCACCTTCAAATACCAAATCTGTTGTTGAACTCAAATAAAAGGATTTTCGTTAGACTCTAACGACAGCATGGAAGCCCATGGGAGCTCCGGTTCATCAATTCTATTTGCCGTAGCAATTCGTTTTCGGAAGAGAAATTTGCGGGTAAATATAATCATTCAAGACACTGATGATTTATGAATTGAGCAGAAAGATTTGTTCAATACCTATCAAGTTTCGCCAAAGGAAACATTGATAACAGCAAAATAGACCATCATCTTCATAATAGGCACTGACAACTTTATAAAGACATGTCAACATTTTACTCTTGGTACATAAATTCTTAAATAGGATCAAAAGTCTGAAACAGTTACTGCTAAAAATGAGGATCAAAGCTTTAAATCTTCGTTGTTAAGACTGATTATCTTGTTGCTAAGGCTTTTTTTATTTCCATGGTAATAATTGCTACGATGTTGTGTGGCCGTAGTGCAATGCCGCGGCCATTGTTCCTGCTCTTTTACCCCAACACTTGGGGCCCACACATCTTCCTAGTAACAGCTTGCATCTCGATTGCCAGCATAATTTCCATGGCAATAGTTGTCATGTTATTGTTTCCATAGCAATAGTTGCTATAGTGCACTACCGTCATGCAGTTGCTCATCTCATGCTTGTCATATCCTTACGCTAACGATAACTTGCATCTCATTTAGCAGCGCTGTTCCTACGACAAACGTTGCTATGTTATTGCTTCCATAGCAACAGAGGGTAAAATGTTGTTTCCATAGCAAAACAAACATCCTTTCCCCGTGACCTGAAAGATTTTTCATTTTGAAGTGAGCAACAACCGTAAGTGTGATTAATTAATGAGGATTTCTTCTGTAACTCTTGCGGCGCTCATTCCGTTTCTATATTTAGGCAACTGTTGGTTTGTTTGATTGAAAGCTTCCTTTAAAAAAGCCGTGCCCTTTGATCTTGAGTTTGACCTTCTTGTTGATGACATAGATGAAGCACCTGTCAAGGTAGACAGCGTTCTGGGATCGTTCTTGAAAACAGCACATTAGAAAAGAAACCCAGACCTGATAGCATGGGGGGATGCGATTTGAACGGTGGGGACTCTTGGCGGGGAGCAGTAATAGCGGCCGTTCTTGTCGCTGTTGTTCCCTCAACTGAAATTTCTGTTGTTCAGCCTTATGGCATATGCTAGCCCGACATCCGATGTAAAACTGGCTCCAGTATTTATCAGTAAAAATCGTTTATTTAGTTGTAGTTGTATGCTCTCCATGTAAAGGTCATGGGGCAGTCATGATGTTTTGCTCCCTGTGGGATCATCCTTATAGTGTATTAAAGTAGTTCGTACGTAGTTTCTCAAAGGCAGTCTGTCACGCATCTGATTGGGTGATAAGGACAATACAAAGAATAGGAAATTTGAATGGCTGCTGATCCCGATGACTTTCTACGACCGTAGGAAGTGATAACGATCAGCCCTTTTTTGTTTCAAATACACAGATTCACAAAGGAATCCGTTGTGTTGAGCTCTGACTTTGTTGCAGCCAATCAGATACGTGATAGACTGCCTTTAACCCTATTTTAACCGGGTAAAAAAAAAGTGATTTTCTACCGGGGGGGGGGCGTTTTTGGCCCCCCCTGTTTTTCTCCGCAAGTGTAAGAGCTATGACAATGAAACCTGCACTGTGTCATAATTGAACAATGGAGAATCTAAAAATAGCATCAATCAATCAATAGTCACGTGATTGGTTGCTAGGCAACCAAAAACAATGCAAATTTTGAGAAAATCGAGCTATTTGCAGAATAGGGCCCATTATTAGCAAATAGCCAGATAAAATTGGCAAAAAACCATCCAAATACCTGCTTGATATCATTAATTTGTAGTTTGATATGGTTTCATACGGATATTTATGGTTTCTAATAAATTAACTAATTAAATAATGAAAATTTGATTCAATGCAAAATTGTTAGCTCAATAATTATGATTTAAAACCATTAATTTCGCACATTATTGGTGAAATCAAGTACCTTCATCGATATTTGAGGTAATTCCATCAGTTTTGTATGAAAAATTACTCATTCATTAGGAATATGACGTCATAAAGATTGATGACGTCATAGAAATAATAAACTGCTGATGTCAGCAAATATGAATAAATTATATATCAAATGAAAGTACTCATCGAGATGAATCGAATGGTATATATATTGTTGAGATTTAGTAACAAAGGAAGAAATTAGAGCCGTTTTAAAGAATTTCTTTGTGACCACTCTCCAAATATGGGCATGTGGTGGTCACGTGGTCAAACAATAGGTATTGAAATTTCTATTTTCTGATTGCCAACTAAATTTTAGGAAAAGTCAAGAAGTTTCAGCATTGTAGGTGGCATCGGTTGGGAGCTATTAAAAAAAATCCGATAGGGGGGGCGAAAAACGCCCCCCCCCTCCGGTTAAAATAGGGTCAAGGGCTTTAAGTAGTTCGGTTTTGTAAGATTTTGTATTGAATAAAAAAACATCGCTTGAGGAGACAGCTAAACTTCAATATGAAGCGTGAAGCATTTTGTTTCGCTCCTTTCCAACATGCAATTGATCATCATCATCAGGAGAAGCAGCCAATATTTTCGAATTTCCTTTTCGTGATTTTTCTGCAAAGAAAACACGTGTCTGTTTTTCCACACACAAAATTAAGTTTGTCGTGAATTGATTCAGACAAAAAACTTGCATGCATCTGTTTATTTGAACTTTTATGTCAATTATCAGGAATTTTGATTGTAAGTGATCCGGGCACCTGCAAAATGCCCCTTTACAACACTCAATAAATATTTGTTTATGTCCAATAGAATCTTTGTTGTTGTATTGGTATGCAAGTAATAATACTTTCCTCAACCGGTCGATGAAGGAATGAAATTTGTATCATTGGTAAGGGTAGAGCAGACGCTTCGACTTTGACAATAGATTTCCAATATACCGGGTGTCCCTAAATGACGTATCGGATTTTGTCAAAATGTGCTTGGCCTATCTTAAAGTTAGTTCTTAATACTTTCAAAAGCTTAATCTCTCAATGGGACGGCCCCACGTGCAACTGCAATGTCTGTCGTTTTACTGTAAATATTGTATAAATCATGTGTAAAAAATTATTTCTTTATTTTAATTAATTACTGTATCCATCGATTTTGATTAGTTTACTTGTACATTTGTATATAGTAGACAAGATTATTATTTATAATCGATGTAAAATAAATTTACAACAACAAGTTGACGGAGCTAAGTAGAGGTAATTTATGAATAGGACAAAGAAACGCCCACGCATACTATTGTTCCTCCAGCCTCACACGTGAAGAAATCATCAAATGCAGTAGTTAGCTATTTATATCTGACAACTAACTTTGAAATTATGGACCTATTCGAATCAAACATAAATAATTGTGTAGAAGAAAGCCTAACTTAGATATAGAAATTCATTTCACTAAAATCGGACATACCATCTTAGATTTACCGGTTATTTTGCTGAAGAGTTATTTTTGAAGATACCTCAAAGTTGTTTAAACTGTGGATAACATTTCTTAAAAGTTTCAGCTTCAATATCAAAGCGAGCATGCTAATCTTCCGAGGAGCAACTCCTGGAGATAAATCTGTCTTTTTTACACTTCAACGTAAATGGGTTGCTTAGTTAAAAGTTTCTTCAAAGACGATAATACCCTGGGTAAGACGATTAATACTATTTTCATCTTATCAAAGCTGAAAATGGGGCAAAGTCAACAACGGGACAGAAAGCATCCGTTTCAGGTCCGCAGCTGTGGCAAATGTTACCACCAACGATACGTAGTTCAGAATCCCTTTGTCAGTTTAAAACAAAAATAAAAAGTTGGAACGGAGAAAATTGTCCATGCAAATTATGCCGCGTTTTTATTCCGAATTTGGGCTTTTTATGATGAATATTATTAGATATCTACTTTTACTTTTACACTGTATACTTTTAATGATGTGTAAATATTTTATCCACTATTTGTCTTATGTAATATTTGTATTTTAATGTTTTAAAGTTGGAATAAATTAGCTAATTACTTTTAGCTATCTTTTGTCATTTATAATCCAACAATAAAGAAATTGATAATAATAATAAT
>REGL01000026.1:166684-192938 GCA_004194395.1 Aurelia aurita complex sp. Pacific | reverse complement strand
CATAGAAACCGTAGGGGCATTGAATCTTCAATAAAAGAAAATTTAGCGAAAGACAATGGGAAGAACAATTGAAAACGCAGATTGTGGCGTTTTCGGGTCGTTCTTACAACAATAACTATTGTTATTACTATTGTCTCCCGGCCAGAATTTCTATTGTTCAAGGTTCAGTGCCTTATCGGTTTGTTTGTGACCATAACTCAGCCAATCCTGGAGATATTTTAACCGGCATCCAAACTTTTACTCCCAAACATCTGGAGAGTAGATTGCTTTAAACAAATTCGAGAAATCTCAAGCAGTTTTTTGTCCTGGTTGCG
Source organism: Aurelia aurita complex sp. Pacific (assembly GCA_004194395.1). Classification (NCBI taxonomy): domain Eukaryota; kingdom Metazoa; phylum Cnidaria; class Scyphozoa; order Semaeostomeae; family Ulmaridae; genus Aurelia; species Aurelia aurita complex sp. Pacific. The sequence continues at coordinate 192,624 of REGL01000026.1, read as the reverse complement.
TTTTATGAAGGTAGGTAAAATTTAGAAAAATCTGCACGGGTTTCTTTTGTCTCCCTCGCTTTTTAGCCGTCTGATTGGTCCGTGAAAATGAGGCCTTGGCGGTTTCGACCATGGGCCACGAGCAATCGGCTATGTACGACGAATGATTCCTATGCTGAGCTATGTTAACTTTTTTTACTCATCTCACCTTGTTGGTATATTTTCTACGAAATGCTGTGGGAGAAGCTTTTCTCGTTTGTTCAAATTCAGCAAAATTAGATACGATAATTCTTCAGCATGTTACAATGTGCCATTAATTTCTGGATCTATTCTCCTAACTTATTCAGATTTTTATATCATTACAGATATCGATAATAAATGCTGGGTACATTGGTATTATGTTGCAAGCGAAAGGAGATAAGAATTTTGCAATGGGAATCATTCCTCCTTCAGTTGGTGCTTTATTTACTATGGCCAACCAATCAGGATATTCACAAGTACAAACATTGCAGCAGTTTGGCAATTTCACCGGGCAATTGTTATCTAGCCCTAATTCATTCTTTCCGACCGGCTGGTTTCCGGCTGGCTTTGGACCTTGGCTTGCGTTGCATAACAAAACAAATGGATCACCATTTAAAGGAATTCTTGCCAATACAAATCGCACTGGGTACAGTTTGAATGAGATGTTCGCATTGAATGATGTCATCACTAAACCAGAACTTTTAGGAACCACCGGAAATACAACAATTTCAGCTGCTTGCACTGCAAACCCGAATGCAACCGGCTGCGGATTTTTATATTACTTAAAGGTGTACCAAACAAGAGCTGCTACTGGAATTTCTGCAAATGATTCATTGCAGCTGGCTCTCTTGACTCACATTCAAAAATTGTTTTGCCCAGCACCAGGGTCGAAATGCTTGATCCTAGATACACAGCTGCTGAAGGCAATAGCTTTTTATATAACTGATCATTTAGCCAAATTTGCTATCTTCACTGTGGTAGACAAAATTGACTTTGGTCCTGTTCTGACTCGTACTGTTAAACAACTCTCACATGGATTTGTGGAGACACGTTTACCAATACCGAAGTTGTACCCAAATGGTTTTCCAATGAGAGGATTCTTGCCATTTGATAAACGCAATAGTGCATCTTCAAAATCCAATTCGAAGTATTACACGTGCAAAGATGCGGACAAGGCCTTCCAGTTTAAAGGTAATTTACGCCAATACTTTTTATTACTTATGGGCGATAATGCACTGTTACTGTGGCTTGTATCATTAACTAAATTGTACTCTTACTCGCTGTGCAACCTTCTGTTCCACGGGAATGCGAGAGAAGCTTGATAATATTGCTTTTCCTTCGATCTTTATTTCTCAAAATCTTGGTCTGAATGCTGCCATTATTCAATCAAAGTTCAAACTGTTTTTCGAGCATTAGCTCCTAGGCAGCGATGCGTGTCATTTGAATACAATTTGGTTCATGATATAGGCCATATCAACGGTGCGCTACTGCCCGTCTATATTGTTATTTTTCGCGAGAGTTTACAGTATCCAGTGTTCTGAATGTAGCGTACGTTTAATTAAAGAACATTGAAGGACTGTTTTTCATGCACTTTCCTCTTCACAGAATGTACCAGGTGTCCCAAAAAAAATACTCCCGTCTGAAAAATCACCAAAATTTCATTAAGAGGCCGATCTTTAATTTTTTTTGGTAAGTAGGTCAAAGACCAAATTATTTTTGCAGACATAGCTGGTCTTATGAATTTGCTTTTGAATTAGTGAATTTGACCCCTTTAATGCTGCCTTGTTTTGAAGCATACTCCAAAAAGCATTGATGATTACCTGAGAAATTTCTTTTGCATATGAAGCTTTTAGTTTGGTCATAAATGTCAGAATGAAATGCTAACTACTACTGTAGACTTGAAGGATTGAAAGGATTTAATGTTATGGCTCTTGAGGCAAGATTAACATTGTTGCTTAAAGAGTATAGCTCAGAATGAGATTTTTCAATGTGTTATTTCATGCCCTTTAAGTTACAATAACACACATTTTATCATCTTTAAGTTGGTAAGAAGATGGAGGCAAAGAAAAAAAAAGACTTTTTATCATCTTTAAATATGTTTGGATCATTGACTAAAGAGATCAAAAAGAAAACTTTGTAATAGATTTGATAATCAAATTTTTGCAATTTTTCAAACGGGAGTACTTTTTTGGGACACCCGGTATCTATGAAAATATTCTGTTAAAGCATTTCATTCTCCATTATAGAATATGCCGATAGTACTCAAATTAATGCAACATATTATCCACGAGCATCTGCTGACATTCGACGTGTTGAAGGACATTCGACATTGTTTGGTTACAAAAACACGATAGCTCCATGTCGACAAAAGCAACCTGAAGCAAAGAATTCCTACACGTTGTTTGATACAAATTTGAATCTCAAATTTCAAATTACCAAAGCAGGTGAGCTTTGAATTGAAATATTCCATGATAGACAAACTAACTCAGAACCTTTTCCCACTTCGATTATCAAACAGAACTGCCATAGAAAGGTAGTTAAAAAAGTTTTTTGGTAATTGCGAGTGAAACTGGGACGAATTGTAGCAGATCTAAGTGCAGTCCAATTAATAGATCTTCCAGCTATTTGAAAAAGAATCTGAATCGAACTTTCGAATGTGTACAACGGTGATAGAAGCTTTAATGTCACAAAACTCCTACCATTGGTGTAAAAATGTTTAAAATATCGCTTGATGCAGAATCTTCTGCAGAGTAGAGAAAGGCCTGTTCTGTCGCCTTCTGTTGCTTTGTACATCATTCATAAATCAATTCAGATTTAGTAGCAAAGCTACGATGACGGTAATAAATCTAAAATCACGGCATCAGGTTTCTAAGCAAGATCCGAATGTGAAGAACGGAGCAATGGTAGCCTTACCCAAACAGAAAGTCTGGGTGAGTGTAGTTTGTTTTAGATAGTCAATGTCCTTAGTGGTTCTTCTTCTTTGAAGAATGCTATTACTTAAAGAATGTTTTTATTTGTCACTTAAAGTACACATACGTTTATTGCATCTAGGTATCCAGGTGTCTTGGAAATATTTAATCTTTAAATTCACACATATTTGCTGTTGTTTCTTCGTCGCGTTGCAGTGTTTCTGCCTACAGATTATTTGTGTCTTTTTCACTTGGAAAATTCCATGTTTCTGAAATATTTTTAGATTTCCCTGCCAAATTCAAATGCAAGTTTTAACCTTGCTCAAACTTTTTATGAGCCATTGTCACCCAGGGTCCTTTGCGAGCACACTGCAATTGTAGTCTGTCAAAAGATCACATTTATCCCAAGCAGAAATGTAGATCCGCACTGCAGTGCTGAATTGATAGAAAAGTCAACAGAAGTCGATATCAAACAGAAGTCAATGCCAAGGAGAAGTCAATATCAAACAGAAGTCAATATCAAAGAGAAGTCAATATGATATCAACGAGAATTCGATATCAAACAGAAGTTGATATCAAACAGAAGTCAATAAAATATCAAACAGAAGTCAATATCAAAGGGAAGTCAATATCAAAGAGAAGTCGATATCAAATAGAAGTCAATATAATATCAAAGAGAAGTCAATATCAAATAGAAGTCAATATAATATCAAAGAGAAGTCAATATCAAACAGAAGTCAATATCAAAGAGAAGTCACTATCAGAGAGAAGTCAATATCAAAGAGAAGTCAATATCAAAGGGAAGTCAATATTAAACAGAAGTCAATATCAACAGAAGTCGATATCAAACAGAAGTCAATATCAAACAGAAGTCAATATCAGTTCAACTACTTCAATGTACACCCATATATTCCGCTTAGGCCAAATTTGAAGTTAGGGCATTGTGAAATTGCAGTGTGGCTGCAAAGGACCCTGGGTAAAACTATACTGTTTATATTTCTTAGGAGATGGAATGATCAATTCAATATACACACACAAATATGCCATGGATTCGAAAGCTCTTTTCAAATTCAACAACATGACAGTGTTCAAAGAAGGCTTGATTGACGTTTCAAAATTGTTCAAGGGTGTTCCATTCGTTGCTAGTATGCCTCATTTTCTACACGCTGATCCAGCTCTGGTGACATATTTCAATACGAAGCCAAAAGATGCCTTACATAATTCTTTTGTGAGTCGCCATTTCGTACTTTAACCTTATACCATCTTGCAATGTTGTAATTGTACAAACAGTTGTTTTACTCGCAGACATTGTCACGTGACATCTGATGTGAGACAGATATAAATTCATGAATACCGTAAAAGCTCTATTAAGCCCCCTGGGGCTTATTCAATTTTGGACACTTTTTAGTCCTTTTGCACCACATTCTGCGGTTTAAACATACAATTTTACGAGTTAAATACATGAATTCGATAAAGTTTTATCTCAAAACACATCAAAATTAACATGCAAACATATTTAGCTCAATAAATGGAGAATCTTTAGTAACCTCTGGAATTTGATATAAATGGGGGGGGGCTTAATAGAGAAGGGGGGCTTAATAGAGCTTTTACGGTATTGTCATTTTGAATTGTAAGTGCCTTTCATAATGCGAACTTCGATGACTCAATGTCTATTTCCGACATGAAAGACAGATAAAATGTACAACTTCAGTTTGTTCTTTCAGATAATTATATAAAAGAGATACAATCTGATCCCTCCTTAGAATCTATCCCAAATTAGATGAAATCAGTATCAACATCTAATGAATACATGAAATCCCAGTTAACTAAATACTCATTTCACTTGCTCCATTAATTTTTAGTTTAGAAATTCGTAAGCTCGTACAGAAATATGTGAATGAGTTATCCTGGTAACCGATTCTTTTGCTGACAAATTTGAATATTTTCTGTATTTTCTGTTTTCAAATTTTCTCTTCATTTTCAGTACTCAATAGAACCAGTAAGCGGTATTCCTTTCAAATTGAGCAGTAGAAGCCAGCTTAACATTGCACTGCCTGAAATCACCATCCAAGCGGCGAGGCAGACTCCATTCAATATTACATACAAAGAAAAAACAGGAGCAACACATTACAGTAAAGTTGTGCCTCTTTTCTGGTTAGAAATTGATGTAGCAGCCTCGCAATCATCGGCAGAGTCATTCGCAACGGTATGTTATCGATATACAGGGTGCCCCAATAACAGTTATGTCCCGTTTTTGTGTAGTTTCTGTGGAGGAGCTATGATGTCAATTGTCTCGATTTTTACACAGTTGCATAGGTCGTGCCTCAACTTAAAGTTGGAGACCTTGGTTGAGTCAATCTAACAAGTGGTTAGTGATTTATGGCAGAGGAAAGACCAAATCAGTCGTCGTTTCAAAACACCAATTCATTTGTTCTCCACCAATGTCAAAATCAAGAAAGTTTTGTAAGAAAAGGTTCTTATACCGGGTGCGCCAAAATAAACTATGCACGTTTGGCAGGCCACAATAAATCGTACACTGGACCGATTTTGAATATTTATCACTTAATCCTTAGCAGAAAGCCTGAATCAGATTCTGGGACTTTTTGCAAATCTTTCCGTTTTTAGTTTTTAGAGCCAGAAGCGAGTTTCCTAAAATGTTCGTTTTCGAATACATTGAAAACGATAAAAAAACATCGATCAAATTTTAAAAGATTCAACATGAATGAACAAAGAGAAAACGTTTTCAGGGGTATTTGGTGGTTTAGTACGAGCTCTCGTATAGCAGATTACAATTGGTAGATTTATAAATCGCAAATCACCACGAACAAGTTCTCTCTGTGTCCATTCATGTCGATTATTCGGAAGTCTTGATCGATGTTTTTTGATCGTTTTCAGTGTTTTCGAAAACTAAAATTTTAGGAAACTCGCTTCTAGCTCTAAAAACTGAATATGAAAAAATTTTGCAAAAAATCCCAGTATCTAATTCAGGCCTTCTACTATCGATTAAGTCATAATTCCTCAAAATCAGTGCAGTGTGCGATTTATTGTGGCCTGCCAAACCTGCATAGTTTATTTTGGCGCACCCGGTAGCATTGTACTGAATTTCCACATTTGTACAGGGATTAATAGTGCTGATTTATAGCTATAATAACTCCATCAAGTCTTTTACATAATATAGAAAAAATTCAAATACAGTAATAAAACACTTGCTTTCTATATTGACAGGATTTTGACATTGTTGTAGAACAACGGGACAGCAGCATTATTTGCTGGGATTCGGTAGGCTGATTGGCTCCTGGGTGATTGTTTGTTTTTCAGGGGGAGGGAGTTCTAGGGGTCTGTCTTCTGTGCTTGTTAGGGCCGGTAATAGAGTTAATTCCAAATCCTATGGCCTTGAACTACGATGTTGTATGTAATGTCGTTATATTTTATTTGTATTGTATTGGTGTTGGTATTTGTATTGTATTGTATTATTTTGTATTGTATTGTATTTTTTCGTTCGTGTACCGTTCTGTAATAGCAGTATAATTTGATTGTCATGTAAAGTAATATTATACTTATCATGTTGACTTTGGAGGCAACTCGATAACATTTGCCTTCATTTCAACAGCAAAAAGAATTGAGCATTGATTTTGTATTTTATCTTATATTTATTATAGAAAAAAAAACGAAAGAATGGTGCATTAACGAATTTCTTTATTTTAATTTTCAATTCGAACGACTTTCACCTAACTGATGTATTCTTTTTCCATTTCAGGTCTATAATGTTATCAGTGGAGCATGCGCATCAATGATCGTTGGTCCTATTGTCGGTGGCCTTTCTATCATTTTCGGGATTATTCTTTTGAGTAAATCTTTCAAAGTGCAAATTCAAAATCATGCAGATTTTTGAATAGCTTCCCTGTAATAGCTGTAATGGGCTCTTTTGCAGAGAGATATGTTTTCCAGGGATAATGTTGACACCGCAGTAGTGCTGGACTGCTACGGAGTATTGGAAACCTCTACCGCAGAATGATATACATTTTTTCACGCAGGGGCATTCAAGCTGAAGAATAACTGATTTCTATTTGCCAATGGTTTCAGTAAAAAGTTCATAGAGTGCTTGCCCTTGAGCATCTCAGTTCTGTTTACCGGAGCCTCAAAAATAGAAAATTAAATAAAGAAATAAAAACGAAAAAACGAGGGAAGAAGGGGAAAGAGCAATTTTCCTTCTGCCTCCGTCCCTTCTTATTCATTCTATCTTTTATTTTGGGGCTGTAGTAACCAGGGTAAGAGCGCTGATAATCATTCATTTGTATGCTTTGTCCTTGACAGTCTGTGTATTTGCTGGGGGGTATTTATGGCATCGTTGTTTGTGCTATTTAAACGAGAGAGAAACGATCAAATGCTATACTTATTACAAATAGCCAAAAACAAAATCTGGTGCAGTAAGCTCGGGGGGGGGGGTGTGTTTGGGCACCGCAAATGACGATGGTGTGCACGCCTACGATTACGTCGATGGACCGTTTTATAGAAGAAGAAATATGATAAGCGGTTGGCGATCCTCCACAACCAAACTCCTGAAGATATATTTTTTATTGTTGGGAATAAGAAGGATTGCTACAAAATTCGTCTGAGAAATCATCTCTCAATTAATTGGAGTTGCCAGCTTACTTCGTATCAGTTAAACAGAAACACAGCCTGTCGATGAACAGCCGAAAATGATACCCGCAAGGAGGACACATCCTGTCAGCAAACTATACCAAATGCTTCCCTCCCACCCTGGGTCAGTAACATAACTGTCCAATGAAGTTATTGCCAAGTTGAACATTGAATAACTCACCTTATATTGATACAGGGTGTCCCAAAAAAAATTGTCCCCCGTTTGTCTGAAGATTGCGACAAAACGGCAAAAGATTCTCGCCAAACTTTTGCATGATGGTGCTCTTCAGATGTTCTATTAAAGTTTGCCACCATCCCCGTAAAAATCCGTTGAAAAATGATGGAGCTATGACCTTCAGAAGACCAAATTTGCCTGGTGACTGAAACCAGCGGTCGGCCATTTTGTCTTACTATTCTGCAGTGATAAGTATCTTCACGTGAGGTAAGAAATAATTTCTGTGAGGTCAGAAATAGTGGAACTCTCCGAGGATTATCGGAATTTTCACGAGAGCTGACATTGGAGGCTGCTGTTTCATTTTCAATCCATGAAGCTCTTTATCGCTGCAAAATAGTAAGACAAAATGGCGGACCGCTTGTTTCAGTGATCGGCAAATTTGGTCTCCTGAAGGTCATAGCTCCATCATTTTGCAACGGATTTTCATGGGGATGGTGGCAAACTTTAATAGAACATCTGAAGAGCACCACCATGCAAAAGTTTGGTGAATATCTTTTGCCGTTTTGTCACAATCTTCAGACAAACGGGGGACAATGTTTTTGGGACACCCTGTAGTGAGCAAAGTTATGCAGAGATGGTAATCATTGTCGTAATCAGGGTTCTGTTCGGGAGAATGGCGGATTTTGGAAGGTTGGCGGTAATAAAACGTGCCATTCCTTAGGGGTACTTTTTCAAAAATTGTGAAGTTACGGGGGCTTTTTCAAAATCAGTAAAATTTGCTGGAATCATAGGAATTTATTTGTAGTTCCCGGAATAATGGTTCCATTTTTCATAAAATTTATGGAATTACGACGGAAGAGACTATCTAATATCTGCAGAATTGTGTACCATTTTCTCAGGCAAAATGGACAGTTACCCCCAGCCCTCCTCCCCTGAGGCTCTGTTTACTCATAAATATTTCCTGACTGTCATTTACTTTCACATAAGTCGCAATTTATGGACCAAGTTTGGTTGCTTCTAATTTTGTGCGTTGCTTAAAGTTCAAGCTAGAGATGAAACGCTTGTATAATATTTGGTTTGTACAGTCTTGTGGAAAAATGCTTTAAACTCTGAATTATGTAGCTTCTGAATTTAAACTTACAGTTTTTATGGTATACTTCACTTTTCTTTTTGATATATTTATTTTGATTCAGAAACGTAAACGAAAACAATTTCACACCCATCTCAAAGATGGTATACACCTGTAGCTATTTATATGGTAACAAACTTCTTTGCTCTTTATATGGTAACAAACTTCGTTGAGTTTTAAAATTTAGTTCATAGGTAAACTCTTTGCATATATTTGATCGTGTAAAAGGGGAAATGTATCATTTGTAAATTTAGTATTGTGGGGCTTTAACATACCGAGCAGATTTTTGGGTTTGGACGAAGCTACTGTGTTGGTCAGAAAAAAGAATCCTCACTTGGAAAGCCACTGCTCCATGAATATCAAAGCAACAATATTGAAAACTGTCTTTTTTTATTGAACCTAAGGATATGGATGATTTCTGCAGGAAGCCCCTTCCAATAACCTGCCAAAACGAATGAAAACAATGAGCAAATTTTCCTTCCTAAAAATGATGACTCTCGCATATGTATCTTGTCCTCTTGGGAGGATGGAATCCCCCTGAATAGGTCATCGATACCAGGGGGAGGACCTGTTCATCCTTCCAATAAGATAGCACGTGCTAAAACGTGCACAAGTCATTACTGCAAGGTCATTGTAAGGCAGAAATGTTAGGGAAATTCGTTCGTGATTTTGAGGGCGTTTTGAAGGTTTTTTGCAGAGGCTTTCTCGAGAAAATTCCTCATAATTTCAGAACGGAGTGGCCGATTTTAGTCAGGTAAATTTTAAAATGGGTTTGAACATTTCTAGCATTACAATATATATTTGCTGATATCATCGTCTTGATATCCAGGGAGCCGTAACCTTTCAAACGAGGATTCTTTTCATTGACTCACCCGGTATATAAAGAAAAGAGAAATTAGTGGGAATTATGATCAATCAGATTCTAAAAATAAGATATGAAAGATTTCTCTACTTTCTGTGTATCTGCAGCGCCAAATGAGTATTAATTTGGGGAAGCTATTAGATTCAAGATCAAAGTAAGGTTTTAATTGTTTATGTTGACATTTTGATAGAGAGAGACATTTTTCATCCAAATTTATTGTAAGTAGGTAAGGGGTCAATCATATATCGATGTTTCCCCTACTTTGCATCATTTCGACCTTAATGGATGGGGTGGGGGGTGTCCAAAAGTTAGCATCTGAATGACGCTAAGCAGGAACTAAATCAATATATTCTCACTGCATTTCGCGACCAGACAAATTAAACGATTCTAACTGAGATCTTTGTAGATTTCAAGTTTCTCTTTTCACAAGGTTTTATCTGCGCCAAGCTATGGCTATGATGCTCAAGTGTTGGCCTCATTCAACAAGGGTCGTAAAAGAAGAACTTGGTGATGAAAAACGATACCAGATATACCAGAATGGTTCCTCATTTCTTTGTTGATTGTTCTCTTTGCTTTGTTTTTCAAACGATATAAATCCCTTCCCGTTGGCTCGACTTGCTTTGCTCGCCATTTGCCAGGAGAATAGTCAGCAAAGAAAAGAAATAACGAAGGACCATTCTTGTATCTGATTGCAATTGTAAGATGTGAATAATATTTCTGTAAATTAGTTTAATTCATTTATTTTTAACATTTTTGTGAAGATCAGACCTGATAAATTGAGAGTGAAAGTAGTTACAACTCATAGGTTTATCTAACTACATGAATACATTAACTCATGCCCCCAAGTACAGGGTGCCCCAAAATATTGTCCCCCGTTTGTCTGAAGATTGCGACAAAACGGCAAAAGATTCTCGCAAAACAATTGCATGATGGTGCTCTTCAGATGTTCAATTAAAGTTTGCCACCATCCCCGTAAAAATCTGTTGAAAAATGATGGAGCTATGACCTTCAGAAGATCAAATTTGCCTGATGACTGAAACCAGCGGTCGGCCATTTTGTCTTACCATTTTGCAGTGATAAGTATCTTCGCGTGAGGTGAGAAATAATTTCTGTGAGGTCAGAAATAGTGGAACTCTCCGAGAATTATCGGAATATTCACGAGAGCTATGAAATTGGAGGCTGCTGCTTCATTTTCAATCCATGAAGCTATTTATCGCTGCAAAATAGTGAGAGAAAATGGCCGACCGCTGGTTTCAGTGATCGAGCAAATTTGTTCTCCTGAAGGTTATAGCTCCATCATTTTTTAGCGGATTTTCATGGGAATGGTGGCAAACTTTAATTGAACATCTGAAGAACACCACCATGCAATAGTTTAATGAGAATATTTGGCCGTTTTGTCACAATCTTCAGACAAACGGGGCACAATTTATTTGGGACACCCTGGACATAGTTTCTTGTAGTTCCCCTCTATAATTTGAACTGATCAAAATTCAAAAGTACCATCGTTACGTGTTTGGGTTTAATAGCAGCTGAATAATCTTTCTGAAATGTGGTGCTAAATTTCCAGGTTTGCGTTCAGCATCAGTACTTTGAAGTTGTCACATCTATTTGAGAGGGCTCTTTGATTTTTTTGCAACTGTTGCAAATAGAATCAATACTCGTGTAAAAGCCTGAGAGCTTATTTCGTTTGTTGACTTTTACGTAAGTTATTGCTTCATGGAAACGTTATTCTTCTTCCTTGGTGTAAATGAATCTTCTGTTTTAGATCACATTTTCGTTTGCTGGAAATGCATTTATCTTGGAGATAGTCACCAAAGTTGTCAATGTTCTTTAGGGGCAATTCATTAACATTCACCTATTCTAAGTAAATACCTATCATATTCTTACTTCTAATCTAAAATATTTGAAGCTGTGCTTGCCATTTTCGTTTGCTTGTTTGTCTCTTTTGGTTTACTTTCCAAATCTTTTCAATACTCAGCTGCCTTGATGTCGTGTTCTTTCCAGCAACAAACCAGATATTTACAAGGATCTCTCAGAGATATTAGCTCATTAAGATGTTAGTGGAGCATACATCAAATCCAGAACAAAGAATCCTCTGTAATTAGCATAATTAGGACTTGAAAGCTATATAAAGAGAGAAGAGAAAACAGAAGAACACATCACATCAAAGATGGCAACGTTCAGTTTGATTTTATTGGCCTTCAGCGCCTTCGCAGGATTTCACTGTGTTTCATCTGGGGTATGCGGTAAGTTTTTCAAGCGTTTTTGCTTCTGTGCTGTCTTTAATGTTGGTTGCTGGAATATTTACAATAGATTTTTGGAAAGGAATTCCAAGATCACAGGTACCCAGTCTCGGAAAATCGATGGAGTATACTAGTGAATTCATAACGTACTTTACATACATTAAAAATACGGCTGGGAACTTTTTTGAAGTTACACATTTTCAAAGGGGTTTACCATTATCATGAAGAGAAAAGGAAACATCTTAGCAATCGTTTATGACGGAACTTGTATAATTTTCAACGGGGAACAAAGTTTTTAACGGGGAAAAAGTTGAAAAAGGCGGGGAAAGTTTTAATCTCGAACCCCTCTCGAACTTAGCGGGGAAACAAATTTTCTTGGCTGGTCACCCTTGTACCTTCGTGGGGCATTGTTTCAGTGGAGTTGTTACTGCCTTACTGGGGGATGTGTGTTATAGAGCATTAATTAACATGGGATACTCAGGATACTCATTGTCTTTGGCTCCCTGTGGTATTCACGTGTAGTGTCTTTGAGTAGCTTGTCCTTGTAAATTTTTGATTGAACGTAGGAAAAATTTGATTAAAATTTACTGTTAATGCATGGATACATTCTTTTCTAATGAAGTAAAAGCAAAAGACGTTTACCATATGCTTGAAGTCCTTTAAATATATTTCAAATTGTGAAATGAAAGAGCAGAAACGAACGGTCGTAGCTCGCGCATTCAAAGTGGAGATACACCGTTAAAACACAAGACATATCATATGCTGCAGGCTGGAGTTTAAATGCATCCTCGTCTCACTCTCAGAAATCATTCTGAGAGTTGTCATTCTTCAAAACTTCGATTATTTTCAGATGGGTAAACGGGTTACCATCTACTAGTTGCATACACAAACACGCACACACACGTTCACCACATTGAAATTTCCCCAACCTGATAAATGATTTTTTAACTTAGAAAATTGTTATAAAGAGAATGCACCTCAGTCAACTCAATGTTCAGGTAATTTTTTCAATTCTAATACTTGATAATCTTTTACAAAATCTGCCCTTGCTTACACGTTGTCTTTTTATAAGAAACCGCTTACAAAGAAACACAGACTCTCAGCTCGCCAAAAAATTGAGAAACTCCAGCATGTTTTTCTCTATACTCACTTGTTTCCTGTATCATATTACTCGGAAGGTACTTGAGCGATGCCTAAACATCGGAAAGGTTTTAAAACACCTTGTTTTGAAATGTTCAAGAGGGCACAAATCTGATGATTTAAAGAAACTTTCAGTACTGGCCCAAATTCTTAGTTTCCTTTAAAAGCAGAGATGTAGGAACCGGGGGGGCACTAGGGGCACGTGCCCCCCCCAGGATTTTGAAATAAACAAAGAAGTGCCCTTTTTGTTTTCAGGAAATGCCCCTTTAGCTTAATGGAAAAAGTGCCCTCGAAGCCTCCAAGTTTGAGATGCTTCCTACATCCCTGTTTAAAAGAAAATGTTTATTGATATTGTTCCTTTTGATTGATCTGTTGAATTGTTAGTCGTGTCGCCATCAAGGAAACACAGATTAAGCGAGATTAAAAATGTCTTGCTCTCCTTGCCACAGAAGATACAAGTTTTTATGCGAACACCATTATTTATCAGTCTCCACCACAAGACATAAGACTCTGTATAGATATGTTGAAATTCAGATGCACAGTTTCAAACTTCTGACTGCTCATTTTTACTCATATCGAGAGACAAAATCATTTGCAACCAGCAGCTGCACTATCGTGATCCTTTCAAAATAATGTAGGTGGCGCAATTTGAGAAAATTAAAAACCTACCAGGTGAAACAGAAAAATGTATCCACTGTTTAAAAAATCATTGAGGATTACCAATGCAACCAATTTGTCAAATTTTAATTCCATCAGCTTCCACCTCATTTTCAAGACATTCTCATTATTTTCATTAGGCGCATTATTAGGAATTAGCCGAAGGTCCCATTTCTCGATATGACCGAAAAGCAATTAAACATGGCTTGTTCACAGTCACGTAGATTTAGGGAGTTGTCATTTTTAATGCTGGGTACAGGGGTAGAAGACTGTTGGAGACACATGGAAAAATTTCCTTACCCCATTCACTAAATTCAATAATATTTAAAACCCCAGTTCAAAATACTGAACAAATTTCAGACCCCATTGATACTGCTGCTCATGTCATGCATCCATATGCATTGTGGTAATGAAAGAAGATTTAACTGAGGAAAACTTTGCAAGCATTATTTCAAAGCTCCATATCAGAGAATTAAGAAATTTGAAGGAAAAGGTTTTTGCTGTTGAAGCTTTCTGCTTTGGTATTCAAAAACCTTGAAACCCCATCATGAATTGGCAAAAAATAATCGATAACCCAATTAAACGAAGGCAAAGAGATTTCATACCCCTCCAAAAATTCTTCCACCCCTGTACCCAGCATTGAAAATGACAACTCCCTTAGACTTTCTGATGCCAGGCATTGATGAGGAAGCATAACAACATTTCAAAAGTTTCCGTACAATTATAAAGCTATACCCAAGCTAAGAAAACATTATTTCACCATTCTGATTGAAGAAGCAGTTATCAAATTGAGCCAATCACTTATAGTATCTCGAAAAGCTAATGGAAGCTAGTTTTCGGGAATTATTCATTGAGATTAAGATGTTGCATTGGGGTTGCATTTAAGATTATGAATACATTCCCAAAATTAAATTAAATCCTCACTGATGCAATAGAGTTGAATTTTTCAAATCGATTTTATAGTTTTTGTATTAAGAAGTTTCAAAGAGTGAATACATTTTCTGGCTTACCCTGTCATTGGAAGGCACCATCATATATAACAATAGCTAAAGCAGGTTATTTTTCTTTTATAGATAATCAAAGTCTTTACCCATTGTCGATCACTGTGAGAAAATTCCCATCCCTGTTGGTTGTGCGAAAAGGTGAGCAATTCGATGCTTCAGTGACACTTCAAGTAAGAAAGAAATTGCCAACTAAGTTCAAAATCGATGTTGATCTTTATAAGAAATATGGATTCTGGGTGAAAATTCCATGCATGAATAGTGCAGGATCATGGTAAGATATGTCATTATGTATACTTTAAAATGCTGTGCTTCGAATAAACAAATGAAAAGTGAAGTCAAGGCCACATAGATCAGTTGTAAAAAATGGCTACTTGATGAACTGTTTTAAGTTGTATGACCTACGTATACTAAGCCACACCGGCACACATATTTGTAAACTGCAGTACTTTATTTGTACTATTGATGGATATTAACTTTGACTTGATAAACGAGGATACGCTCGAAACATTGTGTTTTTGAACATCTCAGCTATTTTTGCTACTTAACCCTATCCAGACTAGGCTTTTTGAAACTTTGGGGAGACTAGGGGGGGGGCACAAAGTGCCCCCCCTGGTTTTTCATAGAATCATAAGTGCTAGAGACTTGAAACTTGGCACAAGTAACAAACATGATAAGGCAAACAAGATGATGTGATTTGTTTTTGTTTATGTCACGTGATTAAGTGCTGACGTCAGCAAATGTTGCTAATTTGGGTGTAAAACCACATGTACTTTGTCACGTTGTATCTCCAAATTGATAAAACATATCGATGTGATATTTGAAACATAGAGGGATTATATCCTTGTAATTCTTATTTTGAAATTGTTGCTTTGTAACGCTAATATTTTTGCTGATGTCAGCATTTATTTAATTTATACGAAAAAAAGAGCGATTTTTGTCCAAAATTTATTATAAATTACTTTTAAAAATAGCAAAAAATGCTAAATATACATAAAAATACCTGCTGCATCATATTATGTCACTCATTTTTCTAAAAATGAACCATAACATGGTTTTTCGTCAGTACGCATGTGCAACAACCAATTGTTGATGACGTCATCAAAAATCAATAAAATATTTATCAAATGAAAGCTTATTTCAAGACGAGCTCAAAAATGTTTGTCTCATTGTCATAGAGCCAGTGGTTCCAAAGCTATGACTTAAACGGTAATTTTTTTGCGGAGCACTCAATTTAAAGTCATGTGTTGACCCCCGGAATCAGTGTCAAAATTTTTGAAATAGACATGAAAAGATGTCTCATAGATAGAAACTAAAAGTCACAAAAAAGCTAGACTATTGAAGAGATACTCGATGAGCTGTGTGAAAAAGTTTACTAGGGGGGCACTTTTTGCCCCCCCTAGTCTGGATAGGGTTAAATCATTTATTTTATTATATCACCGACTAACTTCTTCGTTTGATGACAAATCTAGTGTATAATGTTTCATCCAAAAGATCCTTTGTCCACCGCAGTATCGCAATTCATAAATTTGTGTGCCGCTGTAATGCGAGGTGCATATAAAGATATGGGTTTTGGGTCAATTACCATGCATAAATAAGACATGATCTTGGTAAGATTTATCATTTTCTTAACCATTTGAATAAACAAATAACTTGGTAGTCTGCATTGCGACCTCTACGGAGGAGGAAACATTGGAGGAAAGGAAATATGACTATAGACTTGGTAGACTCGGAATTTGTGTTTGATTAACTCCAGAATTCTCAAAATAGGTGCTTGGTAGGTTAGGAACACATTCTGAGCCTTCTGCCCTAAAAGGCAAAATGTTTCAAAGACTTCGGAGAGATTCTCGTTTTGCTCATGGTGGAACAGAAATCTACCGTTGTAAAATTGTTATGTTTGATTGGGAAAAAATTTCCGTATCTGTGAAGCCTACTGTTTTCAGAACTTGGTAGGTTTGGAATAGACTTTGTAGCTATTCTGAGAAAGTATCTGAATTGAAAGATATTTTGTAAATTCTGAAGAATTTTCGAATGTGCATAATAGTGATAGAAGCTCCAACGCCATTCAATCGAATGGCCTCGAATCTCTCGTATAAAAATGTATAGAAATATTGTTCGATCCAAACTCTTTTGTAGACCCCCAAGTATCTGCGGAATAGCTGCAGGAACGTGATGGTTATCTAACTTTTGAGTAACTTTTGAGTAGTGGGACCTACGTACATTACACCACAAAGGCACACATATTTGTAAATCACCATACCATATTTGCATAGTCATAGTATTTAATTGAACAGATGGCAAGATTTAAGTTGTTTTATTGGCCAGCCATCAGAAACATTCCTTGTCTTGCACAGATGTGAGTGTGTCTGTTCATTAATTTGTGTGCTGATGTAGCATAAGGTACGTAGATTTTGAAGTTTAGAAATTTAAATTTGAAATTTAGAAGTATGAATTTTCAAACGGAAGTATGAGAATTTCATCATAAAGCTCTTTCTCTCTCTCCCTTACAGTGATTACTCAATCGACTGTGTGAAATTGAACTGTACTCAATATTTGGATATGTGCAGTAAATGTAAGGTGGCAGTTGATGACGTCACATTGACGATTCCCCTCGATGTCAATTTCCCATCGTTCTTTGTCAATGTAAGCTTCATGTCTATTTTCTATTTTGAATTTAAGCTTGCTCGGATGACTTTACACTCGGTAGAAAAAACAAAAGGTGAGCGTCCAGAAGTTCGGTAATGATAGATCTCAATCTCGTAATTGGACGCAGTACTTAGGCAAGTCTATAAGAGGCAAAACTGGAGCCCAGCCCCAACCAAGCAATCATGACTAAAATTGTAACCAAAGAGATATCTTTACAGTTACACCACACGATCAGATTGGAAAGGACTTTCTTCCCATAGAAATCTTACAGTGTTAAGCGAAATTAGATATATTAAGAAATACAGAGTATTTAGGCTTTGGACTGGTCGATCTACTAGATTATAATCATCTCCTCAAAGCAAAACTGTACAAATGACCTCAATGCACCGAAAGGTGTTTAAAGGGTCTCTTTCAACCATCATGCTTTGTACTTGTCAACTCTTTGTCGTCATCATGTTCATGGCCAAAGAAGCGATGGCATACGCCAAGCATGCTATTTGAACACAGACCCTTTAAACCGGTATGGAAAGAGATTAAACCATGACCCTCTGTGCTGTGGATTTTCTAGAAATTTTGACTACTTTCTGTTTCATATTTTTTCATATTTTTAGGGGCATTATTGGGTTGGATACAAAATACTTGATGCTGCTGATGAGAGCAAAGTAATTGCTTGTGGTGAAATGTACTTTGATATGGAAATCTAACTTAAAATGAATCTGTATTTTCATTTGATTGCAACAGTAACACAAAAAAAATAATCCGCCATTAAACGTGCCTCTCTTTTATCTGTTCTCTATGAAATTCCAGGGGGTACTTGACCAGATTCTTTTTTTTCCTTTTTCTTCTGTTCATAATAAATCAAAACTAATTGATCTAAATGCGTAAATACTGTACGGCTCTCGGCGTAGGAAGACATTAGTTCAAGCTACATTGCTTGAAATCTACCTAACTGTTCTGCTGGCACGAACAAAGTTTTCTCTGTTTCAAGAGAGCGAATTTCAAAATAGATGTAACAAAAGAAGGAATAAAGGAAATTTAACAAAAGAACATGAATTCACTTTCACTTGAGCGTAGCTAAAAATTGCAAAAAATATTCCCAAAATATTAGCAATTAAAAGAAGTCGATGTTTTATGAAGTATTAGTTACATACGGTATTCTTTACAAAGATAAAATATAGGTGCAATAACTACATTAGATGTAAAACTAAGTCGTTAAAATTACCCATAACATACTGTACAGTATCTTGGAGATTTGATCCTTTCAGAACTATATTTTATATGTATCTAAAGTTGTCTCCAGGCTGACTAATGTAGCTTGAATAGTCTATTTGATACATGCATATCATCCACATACCTATAAAGAACAAGAAGAAAATGCAATTAAAACATGACCAATTCCCAATATGTATTAGTCGATTGAGAACAAAATACGTCCGAAATTTTAATGTCTGAAATTTGTTGTAGTCCGAAATATTCATTGTCCGAATTTTTTTTTACAGCGTAGAAAAAACACAGCAAAATATTTCCACCGTTTGAAAAAGTATTGTCGTGCTTTCAAAGCGTTAAAAGGAAAATGGCGAGAGTCTTGATTTGTGAAAAAATATCCATCTTAGCAATCATTCTCATTATTCACACCAATAAATCATTTGTGGGAATTTCTGACTAAGGACCCTTTGAATGAAGCACGATCTATAATGTTTGAAGTAAGCAAAAATAAACTGTAAATCTATTGCTTTTCAGCTGTCCAGTTTCTGTCAGAACGCCCGTAATTCAGTGAAAATATTTCGTACAAAGTTTGAAAATATTTTGTACAAAGTTTATTCGTCCGAAATCGTTTGCATTTAATGTTATAATGCACTTCGTTATCGGAACTGTATGTACATATTTGCTGGACAAGAAGTTGTGATGTCCTTTGGAAAAGAAACTCATGTTCAAAATGAAGTCTCGCTCTAGTCGTTTTAATCTAAATAGGGCTGAACTTATTCGGCCACCCCGCACAATATCTTATGGTACCATTAGGCCACGTGTAGGCCACTTAAAATCATGGTCTGTACTTTCAATCAACTATTGCAGGTGGTAACAATCATTCTATCTGCAATAAGTAAACATCTTTTTGAATATAATTTTAAGCAAGCCAGCCCAATCGATGGCGATCGTAATATGTTACTACCCTTGCTGTAAATAGGCCTAAATATAGGACAATCTCAAAACAAAAATTTCCTTCTCCTCATTCAAAAGCGTCAGTTACGTGGGTAGAGGGATGTGTACCCGTTCGAGTGTCTGAGTACCCTGTTTTGCGTACAACATAGTAGCCAGAAGTTTGGTTGAGGTTGGATTCGATTGCATATACATTGACATCTGTGCATTTATTATCATGCTCATGATTTAGATTACTAGTGTTGTAGAGCAAAAAATTCCCTTTCATCCATTGATATTTTGTTGCAATAACGGTATCCTAAAATGAACCAAACTGGATTTCATTATTTTCATTTCACCCTCTGCTCTGATACAGTTTTAAGTGGCTGAATTTTTTCAACCTGCATAAAGAATTCAAAATGTAAGACTGAATAGAAATACCTTTATAATTATTTTTTCAATTTCTGATCACCAGGAGAACGAGGGGTTGAAACAACTTTTCATAAACAGACTCTACGATGAATAAAAATTTTGACCAAATTCTTACGTGGTCATTGGGCTGTTGATATGTGGGAATCTATCTTTACAACTTGGCACTGATTTGGGTGCTACTGGCATGAGCCCTGTACCCCATTTTGCTGGGGATTCTCTCCTGAAAAATCCTCTTGAAGGAAGGTTTTGTCTCAAAGTTGACCATTCTTCACATCGCGTTGCTTGTGATGAAGGATACAATCTTTCTCTTTTCAATAAGTAGGAGAAAAGTGGCGGTTCAACTTGAAGCCTCCATTCCTGCTCCAGATTTGCAAGAGTCTCCGGTGCTGGGTTGGGATACAAAAATTTGTGTCTTGGTACAGGCACTGTACTGGTTCTTCTCGGTTCTTTGGTGTCACTAGTTCTCACAACCCAGACAAGTTCATTTTCTTTTGGATAAATACTATTTCTTCTGTAGCCATACGTCAGCGCTCCAAGGCTCGCAGCTGCCATCGCATTGTTTATGTTTTGATATGCCTCGCTGTTTTTCAGACGTTTTCTTCCGCCATCTTCTTTCAGAGGAAAAAAGCCGCATTCGTTGCCATGGGAAATTTGCACAGTCACAGTATGTCATTTCCTGTTCTGTGCCCCAGGCCACTTTCTGGGGAATCACCAAAATTGAGGTCGCAATTTTGAAAAATTTTTCAAAAGTTAAGAATTCGTGCTACCTGGATTGAGAAAGATAAGAAGCTTTTGTCATTTACAACCTTATTAATTTTCACAGGCCATTGAAGAACGTTTTTACATTGTTTTGTGTGCGAATTATGATATTATTTATTTTGAGATCTCACTATTAAGTAATTTGGGCCCAATTTGGGAGCTGTTCTAACAGAAATCCACAAAAATATCTTAACTGTTCACTTTTGACATTAAAAAATAAAAGAAACTCATTAGAAACTTTTCGTAGCAAAACTGTCCCANTTCAAAAGTTAAGAATTCGTGCTACCTGGATTGAGAAAGATAAGAAGCTTTTGTCATTTACAACCTTATTAATTTTCACAGGCCATTGAAGAACGTTTTTACATTGTTTTGTGTGCGAATTATGATATTATTTATTTTGAGATCTCACTATTAAGTAATTTGGGCCCAATTTGGGAGCTGTTCTAACAGAAATCCACAAAAATATCTTAACTGTTCACTTTTGACATTAAAAAATAAAAGAAACTCATTAGAAACTTTTCGTAGCAAAACTGTCCCAAAAACTACCTGGCCCGGGCCTTAGTTTCTTAATAAAAAATGATTGTATTTTGAAAATACAAAGCTTTGGGGGAGTTTGAATATGAATTGCAGGTTTTTTTGCAAATTTTCTCCTTGTGCTAGGGTAGGGTGATTCCCTTTCAAAGAGTTGTCAAAACAAAAGAAAGAGCACGTGGAGGATAGAATAAAGAACCAAAGAAAACGAACCTGAAAGCCGTGTTGTTGTCGTTGCTTGGCCTAAGTTCTTTCTTTCCAGATCTGCCATCTTGAAGCACAGCAACGAAAACATCATGAAGAATCTGCCTACACTCCTCTTCGCCTTGGTTGTAGTACTTTCAGTTTTATCTGAAGTCAGTTGCGATAAAAAGAAGCTACAGATTGGTGTAAAGAGAAAGGTTGAAAATTGCTCTAGAAGGTCAAAGAAAGGAGATGTGTTACACATGCACTACACGGTATGAAAAATAAAAAGCCTACTGTAGAATTAGAAAGGAAGGCCCACCACCGATCTTAACGCCTACAAAGAGCAACATCTTATACCAGCGTATAATTCAGACATTGAAAAACTCCAAGCAATGTGGTAGTGCTACAAACTTATGATTCGGCCCTACTTTAAGAATCATATTTCGTCAAAAAAGCACTTTAAAGTTTTGTAATTAATCACAGGTATTCAATAGAGGGGATAAACATAAATTTCTCTATTGATTAAATTAAAATGCCAGGATTTAATTTTGATTAAACGTATCGGGCATAACCCTTCCTCAGTAGTAATGAGAAATAGAACGCACAGGGCAGTTAAGTGGAAGAGATCGAAAAATCGAAAGATGGAAAACTATAGAACGTCTAATGGAATTGGATGCTGCAAGGAAGAGGGTAGCCATGAGGAAGCTACGAAGGAGGAAAAGATGACGCTAAAGTGAAAATGCCTATGAAAAAGAAAACTGTTTGTTAGGGAAAAGAGTTCCAAGCTTAAAAATGAACATTTTCAATAGAGGGGGGGGGGTGGATTTCTTTTAATTTAGCTGCTCTGCACCAAATTTTTCTGCCTGAGTGTAATAATTTTGTGCCCCAGTTTGTGCCAAAGAATAATTGATATCTGTTGTTCAATACAATAAGACATTTAATTGATTGAATTGCCCATTGTTATAGGTCTCTTTCTGCACCAAAATGTACTCAAAAGTGCCAAATGCCAGATAAGCTCTTTCTCTTTGCTGAATATCTTCCAAAAACAGGCACTTAGTCTGAGTCAGATTCATCCTGGCATCTATATAACCAAGGAACTGGAATTTTTTTCAATCAATTGCTAATTTTTTTTAGTTTTATTTTGCAGGGCAAATTAGAAAGTGGTGAAGAGTTTGACAGCAGTATTCCAAGGGGAGATCCGTTTGTCTTTACATTGGGAGCTGGACAAGTCATCAAAGGCAAGTATGACAGGGTGCCAACAAGGAAGTTTTGATCTGTTTTGTTTTGGAAACTAAAACTTTAGCAAAAATCTAAGTTTTAACCTTGCTGTCATTGCAGCTTTTGACTGAAATGTGTGACTGACAATAGTATCAACTGATGATAGTATCAACTTGAAGGCCTTAATGTGCTTGCTAAAAAATATCAGTTTTAGTCTATTTGTCGTTACTTGATATATATGCATGCACATGGGAAGTTGATTAGGAAAAGTCATCCTGATGAAGGCTGAAGGCCAAAATGTTTAACCAATATATTTTTTCTGAGTTTATGTATGATTATGTATACAGTATAGAATATGGAACTATTTTTCAATTTCCAAAAACTTTTGATTGCACAATGTAGATTAGAGCATCCAATAAGATCCATATTCAATTGTTCAAGCTTGCATACAAGTCTACAATTCTGCTCTGCACAGACTGATGAATAAACAATAAGGATCTTAAAGAGTTTGGTAAAGACTCTTCTGTATCACCCAGACCTAAAATACCTAATTTGCAAGGATCAAAAAGTTTCATTTCCTAAAGCCATGATGAAACGTTTTTTGCCAAACCTTGAGATTTGCTTTTTTTGATTTGGCCATAGCAAATATTGCTTTCAGGGCAATGTTTGAAAAAATTCAAAAAATATGTTCTGTTTGGTACAAGCAAAACATGTATGTCAAGCAATGTTTGCAAGGTGGCAAAATGAACATGTTTGCTTCTCAAGCAAATCTCAAATGTTTAGCAAATGATGCTTGCTCATGTGGTCAAGGCTGCCACGTATGGCAATTATAGAAAAAGCTGTTGAGTTTGTGTGGTTTCAGCATCTAATGGGGAACAAATTTTAATTTTTGTCTTTGGTTTCAGGATGGGACCAAGGTTTACTAAAGTAAGTTCAACCAACTACAAGTGGCTATTGTTATTATATAGTTTGTAGCTGATGTTTCCATTTAAACTTTCTTAAATTTCTCATCGCATTTGATTTCTTCCACAAAAGTGAAGAATGTCAAAGGTTAAATTTCATGCAAGGTGAAAAGGCCTTTGTCTCATGCAACATTTAAGTTTATGTAAATAAATGATTTGTGGTACAAAATTTGAAAATAGCCTTAAATAGCGAACTCATCTTATTAAACCCATAAACACAACAAATCACCAAAATCAGTAGAAAGAAGACTGTTAACTCCTGTAAAAGAAACTACAACCAAAATTGAAAATCACATTTCAATAACACCTAAGCCACTTATTGATTAAACTAAAACAACAGACACCAATAATCAAAGCCTTTGGCGCAAATTAGAACAATTGCAACGTGAAAACAAACTCCTTCTGTCGGCAGAGATCCATTTGTTTTCACGTTGCAATTGTTCTAATTTGTGCCAAAGGCTTTGATCTTTGGTGATTATTGATTGAGTTTAGTCAATAAGTGGCTTAGGTGTTATTGGCGTGTGATTTTAAATTTTCAATTTTGGTTGTAGCTTCTTTTACAGGAGTTAACAGTCTTCTTTCTACTGATTTCGGTTTTGCTGTTGCGTTTATGGGTTTAATAAATATTGATTATATATACAGTATATAGATATAGAGCTGATATTTCGCCTTGGCATGGCATACACAATTTTTTTGAGTTAAAATAACGGAATTCAATTGACTTGGAGTTAGCAATGTTCTTCACAAGAAAAAAACAAAAAGAGAAACAATTCCTTCCACCACAGGTCCAACAAGAATGCTTCTTTAATGGAAATTCTTTATTTCAATTTTGTAGGACATTGATAATTTATTGAAAAGTGCATGATACAATAATCGTTCCAAATATTCATGATTTTAATGTATATGTCTATCACATTTGCAGCATGTGTGAAACTGAAAAGAGGAAGTTGGTGATTCCATCAGAATTAGGATATGGAGATCATGGCGCTCCTCCAAAGATCCCAGGTTTGAATCTTGTTCTATATCTAAAATTTAGACCTTCCTTTAGCTAGATTGACATAAAAAATTTTTGATTTACAGTTTCATTTTTAAGTTTTGCAGTACAGTAAAAACCCGCATATAAGAACCACCCACTTATAAGAACCTAAGGCCTAAAATGTTCTAATTTCACCCCATTACAGAAGAACCTATTCATCTTGAAATTCAAGGAAGGTTCTTATCTTTAAAAAAGTTAAATGTACACTACTGGTTGGTAATATGTGATAAAATGTATTAAGAAGTTTTAAGAAATTTAGCCATATACAAAGCATTTGTAAAAATTCCTTGTGTGTATATTGTTCTTTATAAGATTGTGTCATGATAGTGTGTATGTGAAAACGTTGTTTTCTTATATTTGGCCTAAATTCCCAAAGATCGGTTATTAATTCTTTTGATAAGAACCTATTTAAGAACCTTGCATCCTGTTTTCAAGAATAGTATCATGTGCATAAGAACCTAAACAGGGTGATTTCAAAATGTAAGGTTCTTATATGCGGGTTTTTACTGTATGAAGTTGACTTTCCAGGAACAAAATTCCATCTTTGTTGTTTCTTTTCTACAAACTTAGCATGATTTATTATGTCCAATAATTTTAGCCTATTTGCATGAACAGAACATGCATGGATTATAGGCTTTGTGTTTTGTAAGCTCAGTCTAAAATGGAGCAAATGCTGAATGACCTTTGCATATGGATGGATGGATTGCAATGGGGCCAACTGATGATTTCATTCCTTAGAACTGATTTTGTTTTCTTCTTAGGAGGAGCAACACTGGTCTTTGAAGTTGAACTTATCAAGATAGAGAGAAAGTCAGAACTATGAAGTATGTTTTTCTCTATTGTTTTTTCACAAAGTAAAACTGGTTGAATGGAGATGACAATAACTAGATTTTTACAACGCCAGTAGTAAGCATGTTGCAGCGATATAGATTTAATACTGACATGTTAAATGAGATTTATTAATTAGCAACTGCTGTTGTCTATCTTACTTCAACTTTCATGATTAAATTACACAGGATTTGAATATTATGTAAAATTAATGGTTCTTCTTAATTAAAGAAGTGCATATCAACTGTGCATTGGATCAGTTAAAAATCTATTGCCTCTTGCACTGTAAGTGAATTTTTTCCATTAGTTTTGTTCACTCCCCTGAGAAATCCTTATGACTTGGGAAAGGAATATTGTCTACCAGCATGCTAAGGTGCTCAAGACCAGACTCTCTTGAAGGTGTTGTGGTGCAGTGGTGTAATGTCTCGTTCAATTCCTACCCTGACCAT
>REGL01000026.1:143029-166237 GCA_004194395.1 Aurelia aurita complex sp. Pacific | reverse complement strand
TGTACGCGATGAAGTCGGAGACATATTTTTTCATTCACAAAGATAAATATTTGGTTTAGGCCTCTGACTTCGCAGCCAGAGCAGTTTGGCAGACAGGGTTTGATCCCAGGTAGAGCCCCATCACTTGAGCAAAGGGATTGTGGATATGATTTAGGGCTTCTCTACTTCTGCTGCAAGACCAGCGCTTGGATCTAAAAACGACAGCTTCACCTTCACCTCATTTTCTGTGGTGCGTAGTCTTATAAGTACATGTTTTTTATGCATTCTGCTAAAAATTTACAATACATATTTACTAAATTACTATACTTTCAAGCTACTCTACTCTACTACAAGGACAAGACCTCGGGGAGCAATAACTACGTCTACCCACGAACATGTTTTTTGCATGTCTTTAGCACTTGTGACAATGGAAATCTCTTTGAAGATTTAAAGATAATTTTTATCTTGAATTATATAATTTTTAATGTTTCTGTTGCGCAGACTTCCTATGAAATGTAATGCGGAACCTTTTCCAAATCATATTAATCATTATGGATCAGTTTGATTGCCCTCCAGCAGCAAAATGATAATTGACCTTGCAGAGTTTGCTTGGAGATTAATGAAAGAAATCATGCTTGAAGTTTCCCTGGCTAGGAATATTAGATGAGCTCTTCTTTTAATCTGGTTTGTTTAGTGGGATTTTGAAAAAAGATTTTAACAGGCTTGACTTTGATTTTATTTCATCAATCTAAGCTTAATGTAGTTTATCGTGCACCACCAGGGCAGTCCGTTTCATAAATTGCTTGAAATTAAACTCTATCTTCCTGTACGACTTTCTGTGAAGTCTAGCATGTTTAGTAGGATTTTGAAAAAGATATTAACAGGTTCGACTGTGATTTTATTTCATTGGCCAAAACTTAATTTAGTTTACGCTGCACCACCAGGGCAGTCAATACTTTGATTGAAATCAAACTCTGTCTTCATCATGACTCACTCGCAAGTGTGGCTTGTAAAGTGGGATCTTGCAGCAAGATGTTTNTATTTCATCAATCTAAGCTTAATGTAGTTTATCGTGCACCACCAGGGCAGTCCGTTTCATAAATTGCTTGAAATTAAACTCTATCTTCCTGTACGACTTTCTGTGAAGTCTAGCATGTTTAGTAGGATTTTGAAAAAGATATTAACAGGTTCGACTGTGATTTTATTTCATTGGCCAAAACTTAATTTAGTTTACGCTGCACCACCAGGGCAGTCAATACTTTGATTGAAATCAAACTCTGTCTTCATCATGACTCACTCGCAAGTGTGGCTTGTAAAGTGGGATCTTGCAGCAAGATGTTTGCTCTGCTCTGCTCTGCTCTGCTCTGCTCTGCTCTGCTCTGCTCTGCTCTGCTCTGCTCTGCTCTGCTCTGCTCTGCTCTGCTCTGCTCTGCTCTGCTCTGCTTGTTTAAAGATCTGCCGACAGCTTTGGCACGCTTGGTTTTGATTCTGAATATAAATATGAAGCAGTTCAGTTTTTTATTTTGAAGAGAGATATTTTAAGGGGTTCTGTCGCATTGTGAACAAATATGTAAACACCATTGTTTAGGCACATGTCCATTGCTTTCTGCAGTTTGTTTGGTGGCTTCACCGAAGCCACTGAAATATAACAGCCAAAAATCCACTTTTATTCGAACAATCATTAAGAGATACGAACGAATGTTTCGTTTGGTTAGTTTCTCTTGGAAGTACAAAGATTTATCTTCAAACTAATGGTTTCATTTTGAAAAAGACATGAAAAGTCTGTGTGATACTACCTTTCAAAAAACTTCAAAATCACCATATTGACAAACATTTGGAGACGGGATCCCTTGGAGTCTTGCAGCAATATCGATGGATCATTTTGAAGCAGAATTGCATCATTTTTAGAGCCTTTAAATCAATCCACATGAATTATCATCACTTCTATTTCTTATTTTGCGGATTACGTGAAAGAGTTTAAAGTTAGTTGTCGGAGCTATCTCAGATAGATAGACAGACAGATAGATAGATAGATAGATAGATAGATAGATAGACAGATAGATAGATGGATAGATAGCTAACTCAAGAGTTACATATGCAGGTCTAAAATTAGGCTATTTTATTTGACGATTTCAACACGTGCTTGCATTTTGTTTTGCTCCTGAACAATAGCGTGCGTAGACGTCTTCTTCGTTCTATTTGTGAATTATGTTCATTCACTTGGACAGTTTCAGTTCAGCTACAGCTGTCGAGTCACACACTGCGTGGGTCAGTCTCGTCTCTATACGAGCTCAACTTTCTCATGTGCTAGAAACATGTTTCTGTCGATTTCTATGTTTGTAGAAAGTTTATAGAAAGTGATGTTGGCAATAGAAAATCGACGTCAGATCAGTGACTCAATTTAATGAATAATTCTGCTTTTGCTGATGTTTTTAAGATTTATGCATAAATCCATAATGCATAATTATGGGTGTATCAAAAAGGCTACTGATCAGTGGAAAGGTTTCAAAGACTCTTTTGACTTGTTCCCATCATGTCCAGGTCATGTTTGTCGCTGTTGTCGCTGATTAGCCTCACTACACAAGGGCCCTCAACTTACGCTCATCTAATTGAAGTGAATTGATGTTGTTGTTGTCGCTCCAGTTGAGGTTGAGGTTGTAGTTATAGCGTCCATCAGTCTGTCTCAATAGCGATAACCTACGAACATATGATCAGTCTAGTCGCTGATGTTATATTCTGGCTTTCTGTACGATTTTTGTCAGATTTTTGGTTCAGACACCTTGTGTTTTCGATTAGCTGCATAGATGCGAGATTTCATTTCGTTGCATTTCCTCTCGTGGTTTAGTGAATGAACGTGTTAAGGTGGAATATGCCATGTGCCTAATTTGCACAGAAACGAAATCAGAGTTTCTTACGAGTTTCATGGACGTTCCATAATAATCTTCATGTTCACAACCTGTGCCCTCTCGTGAACATTTCAAAACGAGTTTTTTCAAGCCTTTCCAATGTTTAGATATTACTCAAGTACCTTACGAGACATATGATACTGGAAACAAGTGAAAGTAAAGTAAAAGTATGTCGAGGATTTCCTTTATCAAAATAAATAGTGTCTTAAGTTATATTTTCCCAGTACTGGAGTATCTTAATTTTTGGCGATCTGAGAGTTGTGTGTCTTATGGGCAGTTTCTTTATAGAAAATATGCGCAAGTCGCTATATGTCCGTTCATATACTCTGAACTAGTTTTGCTTCGTGCTTGATGGAGATAATATTTTCGTGGAGTTCTGTGAATTTGAGATTTCATCGAAGTTTTGCTTGAACTCTCTGCACTTCATTTATGCCAGGTATTAGCCTTAACTTCTAATAAAACTCCTTCCGTTTTGTGGTGCAGAATTTTAAAGAAAGACTGCAGACATACTGGGAACAGACTGGTAGCCTTCTATTAGATAGTCTGAAATAAGTGAAACAAATTAGCAACAAGGTGTATTTGAACGTGAGCATATCAGAAAAAACCTTATGGCTAGTCTGCGGTGCGACCTCTACGGGGGAGGAAAAATGGAAGAAAGCTCCCCCGTAGAAGTTGCACCGCATAGGACAAAAGAAAACGCCTATGCATGCATGCAGCTGTTCTTCTGGCTAAACACTAGTTATGCACTTGTCGAAATCTGCAAATAAAGTAAGCTAATTTTAGACTTGTATATGCAGCTTTCGAGTAGCTATTTATCTCCGTCAGCTAAATTTAATGTATGCATTGTCCATACGAACGGTCGAAATGAGGAGGCAAATTCTTTCTGTAAACACAGTACTGGTCATAACAAGCAGTTTGCAATGTTGTTTTAATTTGTTATGACGCCGTGTTCATTTATTCATTTGTTGATGTAATGTAACTGTTTATTTGACCTCTGTAATATTTTCTCAGGCTATTTTTGCTGAATAACAAACAATCTAGAGGTGCCTACCGCACACCAACCATCACACAAACATTTGAATTATATTTCTAAATTTCATTCAGTTTGGTTTGCTTAAAAGTAAATTTGTGTAAAACGTCATGAATTAGAATTTTGTATGAGTGACATTGAGATTAAACAAGTAAAAGGTTGGTATTTTCATTAACAGAAATGCTTTCCTAACCAACTTATCTTAAGAAATTGAAGAAGTGTGGAATGTTTCAATTAGGAAATATTCCCTTTAATATGATTTTATTTAAAACCATATCTTTGACCACATAGACAGGATGTCTGTACGTTGACGCCTTAACTTAATTATATTCGTAATAAAACTAAACATCTTTGATAGATTATGTTTCTTTCCGTTCTTGATTTAGGTTGGGACCTCCTTATTCTTCCACATTGTAACAACCGATAGCGACAAATCAGACTTATTTACGGTCATTTGGATTAACTATCGTCATTCTTTACTTGTTCCCTTGTGATTGATTAGACTATTAACTTATTAAGCTTTCTTTTACACGATTCTTTCTTCTCGATTCTTTTTACTGATTTCATTTAACCAATGCAACTAAACAGATATGGCTTTCCATGTCGCTTGCTCATTCTATCAGCACTGTAAAGTTTGTCTAATGTTATTTCATTTTCATGTAAGCTTTTTATAGATTTGAGAACTAGACTCTATATCTAAATAGATTTATTGCGAGGAACTCGCTTTAGTTTGTTGACAGATCGTCGATCAGTTAAAAATAACTTATAGAGGAATGTAGGTCATATGGCTTGCATCACAATACAATGCTGCTAGTTTTTTTAATTTTAGGTATTAAAGACAGTGGATTAAAAATTGCAGTCAGTCCATAGAACATTCGATCGTTTTTGAGTTTTTTTTCTCAAGATGCATTGTTTAATACTGTTTTGTCAGACGAGGTGTACAAGTGCTTATTGTAATATGCGAAATCGACTTTTTTCTCTGAATTTTCAGTAAATTTTCGATGATTTCAAGTGACAGGACACAAGGCAGCGCATTTTTAGACTCAAGTTTGCTTGCAGATAGCAAATCAAAACATTTTTTCTGAATATTTCGCATATTGCTAAATCGACTTTTTTCTCCGTATTTTCAATAGATTTTCTTTGATTTCAAGCGATAGGACACAAAGCAGCACATTTTTAAACCAAAGTTCGCTTGCAGACAATAAATTCTAATTTGTGAAATATTTCGATAGTATTTTTTATTCATAATTTGGAAGCCAGCTTTGGTTTAGAATGTGCTGCCTTGTGTCCTTGAGCTTGAAATCAAAGAAAATCTGCTGAAAATACGGAGAGAAAAGTCGATTTCGCAATTTACTCAAAGTCGTGTGCAACATGTTTCACTCGTCAATCTGACTTAGCAGGAAAGCTCACCTGTTCATATGAATAGGAAATGAGTCGAGGTCTCGGCAGGAAATGGCAGCCAGGCTGGCTCGCCTCTATATGAGCACACCTTTATTTCAAGTAAACTGTTGCAATTTAGATCAAAATTTGTCTCCATGCATCATGAAATCTGGTGCTCAAAGTGGCATTATATAAAGATCTTTTGCAGACTGTTGTGCTCTTTTAAGCATTGCACATGTTCTTTTCTCAAGGATTCGTGATTTGGTCGCTTATCTTCCATCAAGAAATCAAAAAATCTCCACCATCTGTGCATACTTTCGTAGTTCTTATGTTGATAATGATGTTTTTCCATTTCTGATGAGGAAGCTGTTTTGGGGTGTGTACACTAAGTAAGACATTGCTCTTTTCATCTAGCTATACTTTGTTGTTGATGTTGTTACTATAACTGTTAGTTCTAACAGCTTCAACCGGAAATTAGAAGGACATGATGCTGCGCAGAGGATTGTTTTGATGCATATTTTAATTACTTTGTGGTCAGCCTATCATGTTTACGAAATTGATGAGACATCCGTTTTATCCTTGTTTTGTTTTCAACTGTCTCTTAGATAAGCATCTAGGAAATGCAATTCTAACTTATCGTCATCTAACTACATGTAACTTTCCGGTTAAATGTCTGTCAATGATCTGTCATTGGCTTAGAAGAAGAATGGCTCCTATCTATCAATGTTATCTTTCTACTTTCTTCGTCTTTCTTCAAGTAGCTTTAAAAATTAATTTTTCATGAATAACTTTGTTCAACCATTTCATGAGTCTAAATTTAGCAAGCCGATGGAAATAATGATACAATTTATCAATATTATGTTTAATTTTTTCACAATTTTCAAAAGACCTGCCGAAGACGCTCTAACTTTGCAAAAAATAGTGATTGATCAATATCAAATATCCAACTCTAGTGATTGATTATAAGAGCAGTTTGAAAAAGAGCTACTACAGTTTGACAAACCATTGGTTAGGCAAAGTTGTGAGCCTCAAGTAATCCCCCAAAAAGTGCTCCAGATCGCATGCGCAGTAACAAGGACAGATTTTATAAGACAATAGCACGAGTTGGTTTTGATTGACACCGTAATTTAAAGCGATTAGCGATCGCAGACAAAGGAAATTCTCTCATCCATTAATTCAAAACAAGCAAAGCCATAAAAGTTTCTCTGAAACCCAGGTAGCTAGCTCGCTCATTGTGCATTTCAGAAATTGTATTTAAGAGCAAACATGAGCACAATTCGAAAGAAGAAGGATATATCCACACATCTACCTCGGGCACTTTATTTATTTGGTCCAGAAGCCGATTGGTATGCGATTCAATTCTTTTATTTTTTTTGGTGTAATGAAAACACTTACTGCTCGGCTTCTGAGCCAAAGAAATAGAATGCCCGCAGTAGATGTAGATATATTCTTCTTCTTTCGATATATGCTCACGTTTGCTCATAAAAACATATTCTGAAGTGCACAATAAGCGCGCTAGCTAATTGGGTTCAGAGAATCTTTTGCGGCTTCGTTTGTTTTGAATTCATGGCTGACAGAATTTCCTTTTTCTGCAGTCGCTAATTGCTTTGAATTCAGGTATCAACAAAAGCATCTCGCGCTATCGTTTTACGAAATCTGTCCTTGTTATCCGCAGTAACGATTTTCTTCACTTACGTAGTATGCAAATTAGCTTGACCGTTAAGAACAAGGAAAGAAACAAAAGCATCGATGCGCATGACAACGTAACGTCGATTTGCTCACAACAAACGCTGAAACTGTATCAAAACAATACGGTCAGCACTTCATCTCCCCAACATTGCCTGGACTTTTTAGCTATCTGAAAAGAATCATAATCGAACAACATTTCGTAGAATTTTCGAATGTGCACAATGGTGATAGAAGCTCGAACGCCACTCGATCGAACGTCGCGTATAAAAATGTATAAAATAATACGCTCGATCCAAGCTCTTTTGTAGAATAGCTAAAAGGTCTATAGACTTTTTTTAGCTATTCTGCGAAGGGTCTGAATCGAACGATATTCGACACATTTTGTGGAGTCCTTGAATATGCTCAACAGTCATAGAAGCAATAACGTCACTCAGTATGAACCTTTCGTTTTGGAATGTACAAAGATATCGCTCGGTCCAGACCCTTTTTCAAAGCAGGTAAGAGGTCTGTTAGAGGAATAGAAGAGCCTCTAACTTGAGAAGAAATCTCCGATTATCAGGGCCTGGCCTAATGATTACTTATAAACAGTGTTCAAAAGGTCTGCTACAGTTTCTTTAAACTCTATTTTTAGGCCATTAATTGGAGGAAAGAAAGAGTCTATAATTTGACAAGAAATCCCCTATTATCAATGCTTAATGATTACTTATAAACAGTGTTCAAAAGGTCTGCTACAGTTTCTTTAAACTCTATTTTTAGGCCATTAATTGGAGGAAAGGAAGAGTCTATAATTTGACAAGAAATCCCCTATTATCAATGCTTAATGATTACTTATAAACAGTGTTCAAAAGGTCTGCTACAGTTTCTTTAAACCCTATTTTTAGGCCATTAATTGGAGGAAAGGAAGAGTCTATAATTTGACAAGAAATCCCCTATTATCAATGCTTAATGATTACTTATAAACAGTGTTCAAAAGGTCTGCTACAGTTTCTTTAAACTCTATTTTTAGGCCATTAATTGGAGGAAAGGAAGAGTCTATAATTTGACAAGAAATCCCCTATTATCAATGCTTAATGATTACTTATAAACAGTTTTGAAAAGGTCTGCTACAGTTTCTTTAAACCCTATTTCTAGGCCATTAATTGGAGAAAGGAAAAGTCTATAATTTGACAAGAAATCCCCTATTATCAATGCTTAATGATTACTTATAAACAGTTTTGAAACGTTGAATCTCCGGTAAGAGGATTCATAAATCATGTGATTGCAAACTGTATCTTTAATCGTATTCCTATGCAAATTCGCCTTTTAATTTCCTTATTTAATTTTATTAATTTACTTAAATCGGAAAGACCGATATAATTTAAGTTGTACTTTAAAAGAATAAATCCGCTGTGGGTGATTGAATTGAAATTTTCCCTGAGGATTAAAATTATAGATTTTTAGATACCACTAAAGTATTGGTTTAAAATGATGACATAAGTTTTGTAATCCAATCTGCTTGTTTTTTCAACAGAATTCGAATATATCTTAATTTTACTAAAAATTATCAATGCCGTTTTAGTCATGAGCTTAACTGTCAACTCGCCTGATTTATTTACCGTTTTGTTGTCTTCTTTAGACAACTGAAAAGTCTTTCCGAGAATGAAATCAGAATTGGCTTTGCATTTGTTTTGAAATGATAGTCATATCATGCCGAGAACACAGGTTGGAGAGGATTTGCCTTTGCCAAACGAGTGCAAATTGTGAAATGGTAGTAGTAGGATACGTTTTTCAAGTGATAGGCCATGATAGTCATATCATGCCGAGAACACAGGTTGGAGAGGCGAGGATTTGCCTTTGCCTAACGAGTACAAATTGTGCAATAATAGTAGTAGGATATGTTTTTCAAATGATAGGCCGTGATAGCCATATCATGCCGAGAACACAGGTTGGAGAGGATTTGTCTTTGCCAAACGAGTACAAATTATGCAATAGTAGTAGTAGGATACGTTTTTCAAGTGATAGGCCATGATAGTCATATCATACCGAAAACACAGGTTGGAGAGGCGAGGATTTGCTTTGCCAAACGAGTACAAAATATGCAATAGTAGTAGTAGGATACGTTTTTCAAGTGATAGGCCGTGTAATCATATCATGCCGAGAACACAGGTTGGAGAGGGGAAGATTTGCCTTTGTCAAACGAGTACAAATTATGCAATAGTAGTAGGGTACCTTTTTGAAGATCATGATACATATTCGCATATGAGAATGTCTTAGTTCCAGTGGCGGATTTAGGGGGGACAAGTGGGGGCAATTGCTCCCCCCCTTCACGATGAAAATTCAGCTCGGCGCCCCTCTTTTGACGAGAAAAGCGCCCCTCCTCCTGACTCTAACGCACCATTTTTGAACTGTTTCGATTAAAATATAGGGGAAACATATAAATCAAGGCGTTATTTAGAAGTAAATGAAACAATTTTCTTTAAAAAGCGTCGAAAAAATTTTCGCGCGCCTTCGGCGCGCTCACTTTCTATTGTATTTTCGGCGCCCTCTTTGCAAGTTGCCCCCCCCTTCAACTTCGGGCTGGATCCGCCCCTGCTTAGTTCTGATAAGTCTGCCTATGGCTATGGCTAAACAATCCAATTCTTGAACGGTTGCTCTTCTGACGGTTTGCATCGTCTTACTGACGGTTACTTACGGTTACTTGCGTTACTTACGCTACTTACGGTTTGCTTCATCGTTCACATCCAAGTTTGTTAAAGGCTGCCTTCTTCTTGTCTTACTCTACTCCTTTCTCTGTATAAGGGTTTGTTTATATCTCCTTGCCCCCATGGTCAAATTCTCCTTCCAAGCTCTCCTTTTAAATTCTCCTTTCAAAGTGTGCAATAGACATCGAAATCTTGCTTGGTCCACTGCAGAATCCATATAGCTTTTCGTTTTAGCAACCCAAAGACAAATATGTTTTGAAAGGGTCTAATTTTTGTTGTATGGAGCTGCTTTAGACTCATGATAAAATTTCCCGAACATGTACTGGTTGAATTGAATTGACGTTGTTGTTGGTGTCGCTTCAGAGTCCAGAAAAGTACTAAACCTTCCTCCGGTCAAAATTTTCTCCTACCGAAACCTTCCTCCAGTTTTTGAAATACTAGGGCGTGGCTAAGTCATATCAGTTTAGGAAAGAAACTGCGATTGTAATATGTCTCGAGAAACTCTAAATATTTGACGCTTCATTCGATGAAAAAATCCCAGATTTCTTTGGTTTATTTCCTGACATTTGATTTATATAGCAAGCAAATTGTCCAATTAGGCTCATTTTAATTACTACACACTCTTTGTGCAGTTAGGTTTGACCAAAGTTTGCGTCTTATTTTGTACCAAAATTTAAATATTTCTTCCCCTCCGTTACTGTTTTGTGTCCACGGTATGATCCATCGTCATGCTCATTTTCAAAAGAGCTTTCTGACTACTTTGGTACAGTTTGCTACATCATCAATATAATGCATTTTTACTGCTTTAGATCACCATTTCCCTCATCAATTTCTGGCCACTTATCGAAATATTAAATGATGAAACGGCTGTTGGTCTTTTCTTTACCAAGATACAGTGTTTCCTTTCTTAAACTTGTTACTTTCATCAAATAACTCCAAAGCACTTTACTTCCGAAACGATTCATTATTAATTAAAAGTTTTCATACCTAGCTAAAATGATTTAGTTTCTCGTCTTGATAACGTTTAAATCTGATTTCCCTCGAAATCTGTTATCTTGGCAATGTTTCCGATTGTTGAAAATTCAATAATTTCTCTTTCATGTAAGACTTGAATTCCTACGAGTCGGTTTTGGCTATTTTGTACCACTAGAATGAAGCAATAATTAGATCAAATCTTAGTTAGATCAGTCTGTTAATTAAGTGCAACTGTATCGTTGGTAACAACCATAGTTGAAAGGCCTTTCTGGTAGAAAGGAAAGCTTGCATTTAAGGGAAACACTGGCTGTGGTTACAATCGATATCAAACCACATACTGTTATTTGAACAAATTTTTATTGAATGAAATGATTGCTGCATGCACTTTGGTCATTTCAAGCAGTTTAGATTGTTTTGAGGTCCATGCGTTGAAGTTCTTTCTTTCTCCAGGTTATCAGTATTGTAATTAAAAACTTATCAAACATTTGTGACACAATATGATACTCAGTTTTGATAAATTTGAATATTATCTTCGTCGATAAATTGCACAGGTCCAATTCTGGCCCTCGAAACACCAAGTTTGAATCTATCAGTAATGGTCTACACTGTGTCAACGTCAGAAACAGGAGAGCATTTGATAAAGTTAAACATTAAACTGTTAAACAGACTTAATACAAATAATGGAAAGACAACCTTCTGGTGACCCACGGATTTGACCCTCCTGGTGTTCCACGGACTTCCCCATACCTTTCTCATACTCTTGGAAATTAAACATTTGGACAGGAAGGAGGGAAGAGGACCTGATTCTCGCAAAATATTTTTCTCCAGTGCAATGTTTCAACCGTGTAAGGCATTTACGCTCATCAAACCAAGGTAAATGATGATTTCTATGGGAGTTAAGATTTACGCTCATCAAACCATTTCTATGGGAGGTAAGTTATTTATTTATCTGATTGGGCGCAACAAAGTCAGAGCTCAACGCAACGGATTGCTTTGTGAATCTGTGCACTTGAAGCAAAGGACGGCCAGTATGATTACAAACCATTCAAATTCCCTATTCTTTGTATTGTCATGATCACCCAATCAAATGCATGACAGACTGCCTTTAAAACCAGTGACGAGAGAGTCATTAAGTTTGATTTCAAATTATTTTCGTAACTATCAGCATCTATATTTCATAGTCTTTTGCAATAATCTGCACAGTCTTGACCCATAATCACATGAAATATAATAAATCTGTGATATAGGCGCTTGCTTAATGTTGCTGCATAGATAGAGCCATGGAATAATAGGCAGATTATCAATTATATGTTCATTCCTTCAACTAAGAATGGTCAAAATACAATCTTGAAAATGAAATTGAAATATTTTCAAAAGTAATAAAATCAACTGCTCTTATTGGCAGCCATGTGGATATTTCTGAACTAAAAATGAAATGGAATTAAATTAGATAATCACATCTACACTCGACGAACTTTCAAATTTTTTATGGACATTTCCCTGAATAATTGTTCAAGCAGACCTACGGAAAGTCGAAGTGTGGCAAATTTTTGGCAATTTCACTAACTTGTCTTTCAGAGCTCATATCTCAGGGAATTTGTGACTTTTGCCAACGGTCATTGTAATGACATATAAGTTGCACTCTAAGAAATGGAAAGATAGACAATTTGAAATCCAGCCACTCCATAATCAATCAAGAATAAATCAAGAATTGAAGTGGGTTCTGAACGCCGTTAGTTTAGATCAGAATTTCTAGCCATCGTTTGTTGAGATCGTTCGAACAATATGCTTTTATCCTAGGCCAAACAAGGAAACATTACTTGTTAAACATTTGAGATTTGTTTGCCATGCAAAATATGTTTCAGTTTCCCAGTCGTATAATCGCAAAACTTTCTGGACAAACATACTTTGCCAGTGACAAGCAGGAAATTTTTGCAGGCGGGATCTGCTTGTCATGCAATGTTTGGGCTAGTACTTTATGTATGGTTCTCGTAAGGTCCTTAAACTTACTTGCGCATGGGGTGCCCATAGTTGGCAAATGGACAAACTATGCTTGGCAAGCAAATCTTAAATAGTTGACCAACAGTCCAGGACTGTACGCCAGTGGCGTCGCCACGGGGTGGACTGGGGTGGACATGTCCACCCCAGTTTTCCCAGGGCTCGATTTTCTAATTTCTCAAAATCCGTAAAAAAAACTTTGTGGGGGGGGGGAGCGGTACATTTTTATTCATTTGGAACTTCTATGATAACTGGTTTTCCTCTTGAAGTTTCATTATTGAAAATTTCCAGAAATGTCTTAAATTTCAATTTCAAATCACATATTTTCCTTCCACGTAAATTGATATATCATGTACTTTTCTGTTTTCGTTGTGCAAAAATGCCCTCTGTTACGAAAGATGCTGCTTGCNGCGGTACATTTTTATTCATTTGGAACTTCTATGATAACTGGTTTTCCTCTTGAAGTTTCATTATTGAAAATTTCCAGAAATGTCTTAAATTTCAATTTCAAATCACATATTTTCCTTCCACGTAAATTGATATATCATGTACTTTTCTGTTTTCGTTG
This sequence comes from Aurelia aurita complex sp. Pacific, assembly GCA_004194395.1. NCBI lineage: Eukaryota > Metazoa > Cnidaria > Scyphozoa > Semaeostomeae > Ulmaridae > Aurelia > Aurelia aurita complex sp. Pacific. The sequence continues at coordinate 153,031 of REGL01000026.1, read as the reverse complement.
TGCAAAAATGCCCTCTGTTACGAAAGATGCTGCTTGCGATGATTGCTTTTCCAAAAATATCAAAAACGATCATAATGATAAAAAGGGCGTCTCCCAGTCAGGAGAATTTTTTCTGGGGGCTTTGCCCCCAGACCCCTGAAGCATGTCCACCCCAGATTTTCTGGGCTGGCGACGCCCCTGCTGTACGCTAAAGTTGGACCTGCGACAAGTGTTCATTTTCATCGTTTTCGTAACAATCAGCACCGAAACCACGAAAATATATACTTGTCACACACAAATCCACCCAAAACTCAGAGCACGATCACAAGTTTGTTGCTTGCAATTTCGATAAGTTGCAAGAAATGTGATGATAATTTGGAAAAGGAAGAATTCGTTCTTTAGGCCACGGTAACATGGTGCGCGTCAATGCATGCCTTTGCTCTTCTTTCTCCTCCTCAGTTTCTCGTTTCCATTTCGTTCTTCTATTTTGAAACCATGTTTTGACCTGACAATCTGATAAACTCAAATAATTTGCAACTCGTTGTCTTTCTGATGATGTAAGGTATTTTTTCTCTGTGAATAATTCTTCTAATTCTGCAATTTGTGATCTTGAAAATGTTGTTCGTGGTTTCTTTCGTTTTGGTGCAGCTCTACTTTGATAGGGATGGCCAATTCTTCTATCTGAAATAAGATAGGATTAAAAACATAGTCACATCTATTCCAGGTCTCCATATCCAAAATAGTTGCATAGAATAGTCTCTAAGATGAAGAAATATCTTGAAGATAAACGAATGATCAGTTGCCTTTGAAAAATTTCTTCACTCATAAGTATAGTTTGCGCTAAACTTGAAATAGAAATGTTTCATTTTTTAGCTTTGTTTGCAATTTGTCAGTCAACTTAATGTAATGCTAAGATATTGTTAGTAAGGCTTTTGTCGTACAATAATCCTAAGAGGAGTTAGATAGTCACAAGAGCTTAGGCTAAAACGTTTGCAATCGTCTGCATAATACTTGGTGCAAGCATTTGGAGGAAAAACACTTCTTTTCCACTCTTTGAATCGTATCGTAAAGTAGTTATTTAACATTATAACTTGTCAAATTTTTTTCTGATACACTACAATGTAAAACAGAGATACGTTTTTTCTGATACAAATAGAAAACATGAAATTGAGTGAGTTGCAGTGATTTTTAGGGTAGCTACAAAACAAGGATGGTGCTGAACATATTTGCTTTTAATGCCGCAAGATGCGAACAAGAGTAAGGAAAAGTATATTCATTGAATAAAGGAATATTCTTGCTGCAAACATTTCTCCGAAACTAGTAGAGATCAAACGGCCATTACGAGTACCCAAGGCACTGGAAAGAGAGAAGACTTAACTAAGGGAGACAAGGCCAAGTTGATTGATGGGATGGGACGCCTGAAGGTTGCTAGTTGGAATACAGTGCCAGAAAGATTATTCCAGAGAGCACATGTTCTGGGAATGAATGAGTTCAAATTACAGATAGTTCGAGTTTTTGGAGGTGAAGTACAATTTGTAATGGATAAGGCTAGGTATGGTAGAACGAATGACTCTCCTCCGGGGCTCAGGCATGATATTTCTGATCTCCCGAGAGCAGCTTCCATGAAAGTGTCACCTGTAAGCTAGAGATAAAATGACATCACAGATATAGTCAGCATGATTATTACGTACGTGGTTGTTTATCGATAATCTGCCATGGATACGGCAACATTGATTCATGAAATCTTTCATCAACTCCGCTGCAAATTTGAACATTTTTTGCAACTGTCTCGTGAACCCTCTCGTGTCGTATGGCATCTTTCAAATCTTCATCTTTGCTATGTTCATGTCTTTGTAATATTCTGTTTATTGAAAATGAAATTCCTTTTTCTTCGACACACGCCGGTTTTTCAGTCTGCATGTCTCTTTGTAGCGATACAACTCTTATATTTATTTTCAGACTGATTGAAAGTGTCGTTGGTCAAAATAATCTTGTAGGTTTCGTTAGTTATTGCTGATTAGAAAACGAAGCAACGGGAAGCCACATTATCACCTTGATTAATTATCTCTTGCATATTGTTTTCCAAGTATTGTTATGTCGATGTTTGAAATTCTATCGTTCTATCTAACTTGCGTGCGTCTCTCCTCGTTTTCATTTAGCAGGGCTCTGTAGCAATGCTGACCATGGCTCCAAATTGTTAAAAAATCTTAGATTCCCACGCCACTCTGTACCTACCACTGTCACTAGATTGCAAAATTAAAATTGCTCCAAGAATGGGAAGATGATTTCTTCCAAGTTGGTTTTAAATCGATATTCTTCAAATCTCAAATATATCAAGGTATTTTTGTATCTTTCTATCTTGCGGCTTTTCTAATAGCTGGCCTTCCTCAACTCAAAAGCCAATCTTTTTGTCAAGAAATCAAAGTGTCTTTTCAGTTCTTTTGCAGCTTACTTGTGACTGCACCATCGATTCTGTTTCACTCCAGTATCGAATCCTCTGGATTATCACTCCAATGCAAGTTATTCCTGAGTTTATGATTTGACGTTCCCTTTGAAAAGCAAGCGTTTTGACGAACTCTGTATGGCAAAGATCGTACAATTGTGCTACTCAGCAACTCAAAGAAAAGTATTTCTTTTGCGTCCAAATGTCTTCAAAGCAAATTCTCTCTCCTCTGTAGAAATGTAATAGAGCTTCCTTGCTTCTTGTAATTCATGGATAGAAAGCACTGCACGAGCTCTTAGACTTTTGATGACACTGTTCTTGTATCGAAACTTCACTAATAAGGACCTTCAACGCAAATTCTCTCTTCTCTGCGAATCTTCCTTGCGTCTTGTAATCAAGTGACAGAAAGCACCACACGAGCTTCCAAACTTTGATGACACTATTCTTGTATCGAAACTTCACTAATAAGGACCTTCAACGCAATTTCTCTCTTCTCTACGAATCTTCCTTGCGTCTTATAATCAAGTGACAGAAAGCACCACACGAGCTTCCAAACTTTGATGACACTATTCTTGTATCGAAACTTCACTAATGAGAACCTTTGTATTTTTCTTGACCCTTAAAGATTATGACAGGCAACCTTATTTCCAAGACGAGGCTACTAATTTACTTATCAAGAATGAAGCATCGAGCTGAGCGGCTCTTAATTTATTCAACAAAGAATCAACTATGGCAAACAAAGTGAATAAGAGATAAGGTAGATTGTATCTTGAGGTTCAAGTTTTATTATCTTGAAAAGTAAAAGCGCATACTATTTCAATACAGATTTTCGCTCGTATAATACGCTGGCGTAGTAAATTTGATAAATTTTAAAGCGACGTGTATTATAGTTGATAAAATTGGATAAAATTTGACGCCATAGTGACAAAGGGGCTTCAAACGCGATTACAAGGATATGCTTGAGATTTGGACAAGCGATCAGTTATCATCAACTTGTCAAGTGTCAATCAATGTTTTTACTGTTTATATTTTGAATTTATTGTTTCTTTATTTGTCAGGAGGTCCTCATTTTGACGACCACTTAGCTTCCACGAGCTTCACCGCAGCAATGAGATTTTCCAACTGCCGAAGGTCGCCATGGCTACGACTTAACCTTGCTTCAGAGCGCAGCCCTTTCCGTCTCAATTTTTTTATGTGAAAGTTCATAAGTCCTGAGCAAAGAATGTTGTTTTTATTTTCGTTGTTGTTGTTGTTGTTGTGATAACTGGGACGTTGTGATTTCGTGAGCCTAAAACATTTCTGTCACTTCAATTCCTCCGGTGTGGACCTAGACTGATTGCAAGTTCGTAGTTATTGCTATTGATAGGCTGATTGACGCTATAACTACGACTCATGGACTTTCACATTGAACATTGGGACGAAATTGTTTCCCTCGATTTCATGTCCGATATGGAAACCATAGCAACGCTGTACGAAAAGGCGAGTAATGGCGGAGGGCCTAAATTGTCAGCTCAATCGTCCAGATAATAAAACGCCTCAAAATTCAAGTTTTGAGTGACGTTAGCAATGAACAAAAGTCACAAATATTCGCATGAATGTTTCTTTAATCTAAGAATTAACAAACCTTTCAGTTTCAACAAGAATTTCCTCATTTTGAAGGCAATCTTCATCTAGCAATAGTGCACGCCAAACTCCACAGCTCCTGAAATTTTCCAACTACCAATAAGAGGCCATTAACCTCGTTTCCAAGGGCACAGAAAAATCTGTGCGCCCATTGTTTATTTTCGTCCCACTTTTTGATGTGAAAGTCCATAAGTCCCAGTTTGAGCAAAAATATATATTGTTGTTGTTGTTATCATTGCTGTTGCTGTTGTTTTGCGATAACTGGGACTATTTCGGGAGTCTAGTGTGGACCTATTGTTTGCATTTAGGCCAACTTTGATTTTCAACAGTCTGGAATTTCAGCGAGCCCGCAAAGGACCTTGATATCGGCTCTTTAAAATTTAAAAACTCAGATTGCCTCAAAAGTCTCTCTTTCTCAAATCCTATTGACTTCGTCATATGTTAATTAAGGTGCAACGTAAGAGGTAGAAATGTTAATTTCTCCTTCACACCTGTCGTTCCTACGCAAATTAAGCTTACTGGAATTAAGAACATTTTACTGTTTTAACGATAAATATCCATGTTTTCAAAACACTCTATCATTTTAATCCATTTTCCTTGATTCATTAAAATCGATCTACTTCTTTTAATATGTTAATTCCATTTGTTAATAATTCAACGAAACTCAAAAATTTTTGATGTTTATTTAAGACACGAGAAAAGTAGAGGAATGAATATGATAGAATAAATTAAGCTTTGTCTAATTTCATAGTTTTGTTTTGAGTGGATTTATTGGTCACAGACTAAAGATCTTACAATCTACATTAGTCTCGTTTACGTTGTCATTTGGATTTGCAAGAGAGGATCGTTTGATACTGTGGATGAGAAGGACGTTGAGGACTCCATGCATTGTTCATGTAACCGCTTGGTAGAAGAGTTGTTAACAAAACAATCCCCATTTGAAAGGCCACTGCTCCCTGGATATCAAGACGATCATATCAGCAAATCTGTTACAGAATGATGGAAATTATGTTCGAATTCATTTCTAAATTTACACGTTTTTTTCATAAGAAACTGGTTTATGAGAAACTAGTTTTTTTTTTTTTTTTTTTTTTTTTTCTCTAGTACTACGCTCAAGAACAGTTAAGAAACTCTAAAACTTTATTTCTGTATGTCTCTCTTATTCTATGTCTCTCTAACAAAGGTACAGTCGTCTTTTTTTGACTTTTAACTGCAAAATTGGAAATTTTTTGCCTTGATGTGCATGGCTTCTTCTTGATGACAATGTCAATGCAAAATGGAAGCCCTTTGTCGAGAAGAAGGCTCAACTTCCAACAATACCGAAATAGGCCAAAAAAATAAGAAACTAATTAAGAAACTTTTATTACTAAAACACCGAAATTTTCATGCGAAATTAAGAAACTTTTAGTACCAAGTGCTGATCCAAGTTTCTTATAAAAAAAACGTGTACCTGACTGAAATCGTCCACTCTGTTCTGAAAATATGAGGCATTTTCTTGAGAAAGCCCCTCCAAGAAACCTTCAAAACGTGCCTAAAATCACTGAAACTCTTCCCAGTATTTCTGCCTTATAAAGTAATGACTTTAACATATGTTTCAGCATTGGTTATCCTCTGGATGGCTTCAACTATGTTAAACAATATTGCAAGCACACAGTCGTTATATGAACCTGCAGCCTTCAGATTTAAAAGCATAAGGAAATGGGCTCTAACAGATGATGTAAGACAAATGATCGTACGATTTGAAAAAGGGGACTGAAACCCCTTTTCTGACCTCAGATCCCTCTCAGTTTTCAAATTCTGCTCATCACGATCTTTTCATTAATGTCTGTATGACATAACTTTGATAAGAACTACAAACTTTACAGCAAATAAAGATTTTTTCCAGCTACTTTTTGGAAGCACCTTACTATATTCACTTGTTGGTTTTTCAACTGTAATTTTAAAATTTCCGCATTTTGATGCCGAAAATGCCAGAATCGTGCCACCTTTGAACATGTCTGTTAAAATGTAAAATTAGAAAACTGTATGTGTTTTGACTGACAATCAGTTGAAATGTGATATACTTATCTACCAGATAAAGTTGATTTCATCAAGATCCCACATTATTGAGCCAATAAATGAGAATTTTTGCATTAATTGGCAAATCGGGGGCACTTTTTAATGAAAATGCCATGAAATTGACTCTTGTAGATTTCATCAAACTTTGACCCTGATTTTCTCTTGACTCACTTGTCCGATTTCAATGAAATTTCTTTTATTTTGATGACCAACATGTCTAGTTTGGAGTGGTATGATCAGTAGTTAGAAATAGTCAACTTCATATTTTGGTATTTCTTCCATTAGCTCCATTGTCTTAGATCACTGTGAGGGATGACGCTTTCGTCCTACCAAAGGGATAACACGTGCTAAAAAAGCATGTAAAAGTCATTGCTGTAAGGGAGAAAATTTTGTCGTGATTTTAAGCCTGTTTTAACATGGAGCATTGCGGACACCTTTATTTTGTAGGAAATGTTTATTCGATACTACTACCTTAAGCGCTACGCTAGCTCGCTCCTTCGGAGAGGTAGCTCGCTTCGCGAGCAATGCTCCTCCGCAGGGAACTTAAGGTAGTAGTATAGAATAAAAATTTCCTACAAAATAAAGGTGTCCGCAATGCTCCATGCTTTTAATAGTTTCTGGAAGAGGTTTTCTTGAGAAAATCCCCCATGATTTAAGAGCGGAGTACGGAGTAGCTAATTTCAGTCAGGTAAATCTTGAAGCTCATTTGAACGTGTCCACTAATGAATAATGATATAGTGGGTCACCAGGAGGTTTCATTTCTAGGTCTGTTATACTCTTCTTTTTCTGACGTTGACACTTTACACAGCGTAGACTATTACTGATAGATTCAAAGTTGGTGTTTTACTGATAGATTCAAAGTTGGTGTTTTGAGGGCCAGAATAGGTCCTGTGCAATTTAGTGACGGAGATAATATTCAAATTTATTAAAACTGAGTGTCATATTATATGTCACGAATGTTTGATAAGTTTTTAATTACAATACTGATTATTTCATTCAATCAAAATTTGTTCAAATAACGGTGTGTGATTTGATTTTGATTGTAACCACAGCCAGTGTTTCCCTTTACTGCAAGCATTGTTTCCTACGAGAAAGACCTTTCATCAGCCATGGTTGTTACCAACGATGCAGTTGCATTTAATTAGCAGACTGACCTAACTAAGATTTGAACTAATAATAGCCTGGGCAATATCATTGCTTTGACATCCAGGGAGCAGTGTCCTTTCAAACGGGAATTATTTTTACGACTCAACCGTTATTAGCTGACAAGATGGATCGCTCATTTGTGAGAACACAGATGACATGAAAGAGAATACGTTTCATTAGTACTTGTATTGTCATGTCAAAGTTCGAAAAATCATATATTTTAATGTGCCAAATGAGTACTATTTACATCTATTGTACAAAACTACTGCTTATACTATTATTCTATCTACAACATGTCTTGGTCAACATAACATGCAAGTAATAAGGATACTATTACAAAAAGAGGTAACACTGAAAATCTGTAAATCTTTGCTAATACATTCTTACTCATCAGAGAACAAACTCGCAAAAAGGTGGGGGACGTTGGTACGTTTGAGGGAAAGATTTACTATACAGCAAACTAAGAACCTTTCTATAAACCTTTCCAATAGTTTCAAAGTCACAAATTGTTTTCTTGTAAAGATAAAAGTTATTTTGGAAGCATATGTGGTCATGCAACCTCTACTTATTATTTTTCAAGCTATTTACATGCAACTGGCTTGGTCAACGTAACATAAACAGGACGATTCTAATCTTTAATAACTATCACTAAAAATGCTAGATTCACATCTGGGAAACCTTCGAAATGTGCCTTCAAAAAGTTTCCTTTGCTTTCAAAATGACAGCTCGATTCCACATAAAGAAATGAGCTTTTTCCGAGCCATTTAATTAAATGTTTGAAGGCTCTTTGGTATCCAGCATGCATTGCAGCCTGTTTTTTAAAGGAGGCCTAAATTCATGCTGCATAAAAATAATTTTGTGATGTCGCTCAAGTCAGCAGCATCTCGCTGCAACTCCAGATGGGCCGCATTTCTCCTTACGTGTGCTAATCATTGGACTTGAGTTGATTCAAATCCATTAAATCCACTAATAAACAAAGCACGATCGCAATGCATGCTGGTTACCCAAGAGCCTCCAGGAGATTTAAACCAACTGATTTACATTCGATTGAAAGGCAAGATTGGTCGAATTTACTGCAAGAATGGACCCTTACGAGTAAACTTTATCTCATGCAAAAAGGGAATCGGCAAAGTTAAAAGCTGGCCCGGGCCAAGTTAAAAATATAGTCCGTTATAGTGGGTAGCTTTGACACGTGTTGTTTCATTGTGTAGCTAAAAAACAATGAGTCTGTGGGTTTTTCTTCAGCCTATTTATAGCGGCTAGTCGATATAGCAATGTCTATTTCCTTTAATTGAAGAACTGAACTTTAAGTTCTAGTAGAGTAGATTCTAACTTCGAGCTCTTCCAAATTTACAAAATGTCACTAACTTAGGAAAGTTGCATAGTATAGGATTATAATAGACCTTTTAGCTATTCTACAAAAGAGCCTGGATCGAACGTTATTTTTATACATTTTTCTATGCGACGTTCGATCAAGTGGCGATAGAGCCTCTGTCACTATTGTGCACATTCGAAATTCTACAAAATGTAGCAAAATAGCGTTCGATTCTGATTCTTTTCAGAACAGCTAAAAGGTCTATTACCTATCTGCAAGGATCTGCAACTGTATCAATTCTATATATCTTGCTGCACATATGCAGAGCTGGGGATATTTAGCCTGCCCTCACACCCAATATTTTGAACATTGGGATTAGATCTACTCGCAGGCTAGGGATATTTTAATAATTGTAGATGTTAGTTCATTTCAGAACAATTTGTCATTTAACAATTCACATAATGAGTTAATTTTAGTAACGACACATGGGCTAGTTAACGGCCTATTCCTGGCGATAATGCTTTGCGCAACAAATTTAAAGCAAAATAAACAGAAAATAGGCCAGAAATGATTTTGATATCGTGTGGAAGTCAGCTTTGGTTTGGCACCTCAGAGGATCATGGTTAGCAATAGGTCTTTAATAGGACACAACGGAAATTTGCAAAAACCCATTGTCTGATGTTAATTCAATTTCTCATTAAATCATAGTCGAGCAGTGTCATTTAGAAATCTTTCATTCGGTCAATCTGCTCGATTTAGCTACCCAAACATATATCAAACTGTCATCGAAATGGTTGCATAACAATATTCAGTTGTTTACTTGTGTGTTTATCATGTGTGTCCATGATTCCAATATAGGAAATTTTCAATCCATCAGGGGCGGATCCAGCATTGGACTTTGGGGAGGGCCAATTGAAGGACAATGGGGGTCTGGGGGCGTAGCTCCCAGGAAAATTTTTCGTGACCACGCCCTTCAGACTCTCGGAAAACGTGGGAAACGCCCTTTTTGCTTCATCTTAGATCATTTAGCCCATCATTTAATTATGCTTCTCCTCAAATACAAACTGGCATTTATATTTTGTGCAAAAGCTAACGCGCCATCATTTGGAAAGTGAGGGACCAATGAAATGTTTATCATAAGCACCAGTTTGAGAATGCTTATCGCTAAAATAAGCTCCACCTCAATGGAAATAAAACTGGCATAAAACGAGGCATATCTCAAATTCACAAATCAGAGGAATTTCCATGTTAGGTGAAAGAAATGTCCAATTGTAAATTCCATAGTCGGAGTCACTAGTAAATTATAAAATTCTCATAGCTCACCAAGTTTCTACAAGCTTCACTTGTATTCTAAACTGTGTAACTTAAGATTGAAATGACCTGATTGACACTTTATAACTCTCACAACAGAAAATATGAGTCTTTGTGCGAAATCTAT
>REGL01000026.1:96709-123562 GCA_004194395.1 Aurelia aurita complex sp. Pacific | reverse complement strand
ATCGAACAACATTTTGCTACATTTTGTAGAATTTTCGAATGTGTACAATAGTGATAGAAGCTCTAAAGCCACTTGATCGAACGTCGCGTATCAAAATGTATAAAAATAACGCTCGATCCAGGTTCTTTTGTAGAATAGCTAAAAGGTCTATGGAGACAGACATTTGGATTCGACTTACGCAGTTACGACGTAATTTTTTGCATTCTTTCAATTATTCAATTCAATTCAATTAAGACTCTATGCAATAAGCGTTACTGAGACTGATGTTTTGAGTCTATTTTGAGTTGTAGTTCGCTCCTCAAGATCAATTCAATTCAAAGAGAGAAAGTGAAGTGACAATACATGATAAGTACAAGTTGATCCCAAAGTGAAGTTGTATTCAAATACGAATTATTTAAAGAAGCATTGTCACCCAGGGTCCTTTGCAGGCATGCTGCAATTTCAGAGTGTCTGAAAATCAAATTTGGCTTAAGCAGAAAATATGCATCGATATGGCAGTGGTTGAACTAGTAGGGAAGTGATTTTCAGACAGTCTGAATTGAAATTGCAGCGTGGCTGCAAAGTACCCTGGTTGACAATGGCTCCAAGGCAGTTATATCAGTCGAACACAATTCATCAAAATACGCAGGGATACAAGAGACGTAAAATTATGCGTCTACACATGACCCTCCGCTGTAGATGGTGCATTCATTAATTTAATTTTAAGCTAAAATACGCATCTTTGCAGGCTAAGCAAAATTCATAGAAAATAATTCAGTTAGAAAATAAAATGACCTGTTGATAATATTTGAGTCTGAAAGAGGATAGCCATAGCAACACTACCACAGCATTTCAAGGTACCAGCAATAATGAATAGCAAAGGAGATATACTCGATCCTTGTGGTCAAGCTGAATTAGCAATAGCTTTGATAAGATGTAAACAAAACTGGACGCAAACTTCATCGGTTTTGCGTCACCTAATCCAAAGAAAGCATCTACATATAGTCTACCTCTGAAGCCTTTTTCTGAATATGGCGCACAAGGAAGCAGGGCCGTAGAAAGCATCCTAAAGTTGCGAGGTTGGCTCGTCACTTCAAGGGCACTCGTTTTTATTAAGCTAAAGATCCTAAAGGGGCACCTACCGAAGCAAAAAGGGCACGTTTTTGTTATCATTGCAAAATCTTGGGGGCATCTGCCTGCAGTCACCCCCGGTTCCTATGCCTCTGCACGGAAGGGTGACGATAGGGTGAAGATTAACTTCCATCCATTGTCCCAAAAGGAGTCTGCCACCATCCTGTTTGGTTCATTGCTGAGCTCAGAATTTTACTGAAAATTATAGCACAGAAAGAATTGAGAGGGTGGAGCTGCACCCATCCCCCGCCCCGGTCCCAGATAGGGTTAATGAATCCTGAGATTGACAGAAATAAATTTCGCCATAGTAACGCAATATAATCTGAGAATTTCTCTATTTTGTCATTGTTTTAATTTGAGAAAGCAGACTGTTAAACATTTTGACTAAGTATTAAGGGACACCTGCGTTAAATAATCAAAATAACTCATTTCTCAAGCATCACCATGCCGTTAAATCCAATATTTCTAAATTTGGATGTGAACTTCTTCTTTGCGGCAAAAATCTACCGGTTGAGTGATTTTACGCATTTACACATTTTAAAAACTCATTGAAATTTGATTGTATCACCGCTAGTGGAAATTTCTTTATTAATTCTAGACATACCGTGACAAATAGTGTTAAGACGGCTTTTAATTTTGGAATATGGCTTCTAAATGTGGATATGAATGTTGAAATATATGCTCCTAGAATCGATCTAATTTCGAAGCTCACTCCAAAATCACAAAGAATGTCATGCAGTTATGGTTAGGGTTATAGTTTTCGTTACTTTTCCTCAAAATATATTTAGCATCTCTGCCCCAATTTGATCAGAAATATCTCATTTCGTTTTGGAAATATAACTATTTTTTCATATGGTTCGAAATCTTATCTGTTTATCCCATATTTGTTGGAGCAAATAAATCGGGCTAGGCCTTGTATTGATCCACACAATCCTAGTTCTCAAAACTCAATAAATTCATGAGGGTGATTTCTTCTCCACCACAAAATATACACAGAAAAGTGGGCCTAGTGCTAGCTTTACTAAGAAGCAAATAAAACTTGTTCGGAAGAATATCAATCTTTGCGTGTGTTAAAACAGCTTAACTAAACCAGGTTGTCAAATGCTGCGTTCTAATTGGTCAATCCAATAAATCAAATGCATTTCATTGGCTGAAATTTAACCAGGTTTAGATAAAGCTGCTTTCAATGTGTCGGTGTGACTGCGGTATAAAGGAGGTTATCGAATGTTGCATTGTAATAGGTCAATCCCACAAATCGGGGACATGACGTTCAGAAACAAATATGCTGAAACTAAGTACGAAAATGTACAACTGTTAGAAGCAAACCAAATGAATTGAATCGCAAATGACAGGTCGTACTTTCGACTCTTGACGCGGTCAATTTTCCTTTGACGTTTTTATGTACATATGAATATTACATTGTCTTTGCTGTCATGCCGATGTCAATGATACGATTTCATTTGTTTACTATGCGACACGATTCATCCTACCTGCGTTTACGCAATGTTTGAAAGAATACCGGGCGAGCCAGAAAAAAGTTCACGGTTTCGAAAATTCATAGCACAAAGAGTACTTGACGGATTTGATTGATCTAAATTCCAGTTAAAAGCTAAAAGACCAACATGTTTTTGTGGTTTTTCTCGCATTTTCACCAACACTGAAAATATAGGTAAAGTCGACTTTACGAAATTTTCTTGGTTGCAAAATGCCTGAAAAAGCGCCTAAAACAAAACCTAACCCCACGCACCAGGAGTTATAAGAAATAAATTACCAAACAAATACTGAAGATTTTCAATCTCATGCCAAAAAGGTGCAGATGATATCTCTCACACGTCAAACATTGTACTTTCTTCATTCTTCTGTGCAAACGATTCTATATGATTTGATCAAATGTTTTTGGCCTTTTCACGCATTCCCCCATAAAATGTTCGCAAGTCGAAGTTAGCAACATTTCCAGTGCTCATAAAGACATGAGAAAAATTGCAAAAATACTTCAATCCTTTGATTATCAAGAAGAATTCATTTCATTTCAAATCTATCTGGTTCTCTCGGTGCAATAAATTTTTAAAAGTGGAAGCTGTTTTCTGGCTCACCAGGTAGAAGGACATAAGGTCCGAGAGACTTCATCCCCAAAGGAAGATAACTCATGCTGACACATGTAATTGTCATTCTTTGAGGTAAGAAAGAATTTCATCCTCACTGTTAGCCGTTTTAAAAGGGTCTTTTAAAATTCAGAACGGGGTGGTTGATTTAAATCAGGTAAATTTCCAAATCTAGCAGAACACGTTCACTACTCGACTCAGCATTTGCAAATGTTATTGAAAGGGTCTTTTGCAGAAAATCCCTTATCATTTCAGAACGAGGTGGCTGATTCAAGCCAGATAACTTTTCCAACTCTATCTGAACACGTCCACCAGTAGCGTGATGGCTGCAGATTGGCTCGTGGCCACAACTTGTTTTGGTGCCCCCTAGAAAATATCTGTTACACAACGCGCAAAGGCTTTTAAAAACTGGCTCATTCTTTAGAAGATTCTTTGAAATTAAATGATGATGTTTCTTTTACAATCCCGTTGGAATAAAAATCGTACAATTTGGGGGTGGGACCAAATCTCTGTGCGAGCGGAGCGAGGCGAACATTTTTGATACCATGCCCTTTACGTTGCTGGAAAACACCAATTTTGTGAGAAATTCACCATTCAACTGAGGAAGGAATGCGATATCGAGAAGCTTCTCGGGAAAAACTTGGAGGATAGAGCTTCAAGACCTCAAAGAAAAGCCTTGTTATAGAAAGTCAACTAATGAAAATTGCATGATTGATTTTCGTTCTCTTTTCCAAAGGCAAGAATTGATATTCAACGTCACACCCAAAAACCGTCATCTCCAGACACTTAAAACACGTATGTAGTGAAATATTGATTGCATATCGAATAAAAACATTTCTGATCCCATCTAAACATCTGCAAAGGCGCCTACAAAATTTTGCGCCCCTTAAAAACGCTTCTCGCCTCCGGCGCCCCTTCTTCTCTCGTCAATGGTGGGCATCTCTTCGTAACAATGTATGAGCAGAGCAGCTTAATGTTCAACTAAATGACTAAAATGTCCAAAAACGTTGTTTCCAAAACATCGTTACTACGCAACGAAGTTTTAAATGGTCACACCACCACAAAACTGTGAAGTTTCAATAAATTCAAGTTTCTGCTATGTCTTATCTGATCATTGGATTTTAAGTGAGATATTTTAGCCCATTGCTAAACTATACAACAGTGGAACAATGTAACAAGCAAAACAGGTCAACGTCATTTCAACACTTTCCTATGAATATTTTGTTTTCATTTTTTCGATCAGTCAAAACAGAAAAAAGCTCGAATAACTTTCAAGTTTGAAGGTGTTGTGGCGCAGTGGTGTAATCCTCTGACTTTGTAGCTAGAACAGTCGGGAGGAGTGGGTTTGATACCCGGTAGGACCCCATCACTTGAGCGTCATGACAAGGGGTCGCGGACTCGATTAGGTCTGCTCTATTTCTGCGATCCCAGCGCTTGGGGCTGAAAAACGCAACTTCACCTTCACCTTCACCAGTTTCCTTCAGAGTTCGAGATAGCAGATATCAACTTCACCAAATTAAAAGTTATATCGTGTATTTATTACATAGTATACTACAGCTACACATACCAACATTCAGCTTATATTTTTTTATTCGGCAACAAAATGATGTGGTTGTTGTTTCGATCAGCCAAAATATAAAATGCCAGATTCACGAAGAGACAAGGGAACATGCGAAATCACGGATGCGAAATGCTTTAATCGTTGTTTAATGTTTTCCTCGGACATTTTCACCTGATGTCCAATTTGAGACAGACTGTTTTAGAATGATTTTTATCATAAAAGCTTGGCTTCTTTCGATGCTGAAGGCCAATTTTGTTGTGAATTGAGTGTACGAGACATAATTTAGAGTTTCCGTTCGCCAAAAAACCACGTTTTAGCGTAATTGGCAACTGAGTCGTAGCAAGAAATAAGAGCCGACCGTTGCAAGCTTTTGGATAGAGATTCGCCAGCTTGAAGATGACTTGAAGTCTTGACAAGTTCTTTACAATTTCTGTGAACAATTGATTAAATATTGCTTATGCTCAATACTGACATATAAATACCATAGATTCCTATTTATCTGAACCTAGCCACAGTGTCATTTCATGCAGCTTAATTTTACTAGGCAGAAGATTCCGACTTCCAAGCTATCTGACCAAATGGGCCCATAAAATTCAACTCTCAAGAGACATCTCTCTATCAAATATCAAACAGTGGAAATCTATGTGCGTGATTTTGTACCTAGCGAATCTTAGGCCTGAATACCCATTGTCGACGATGCTCCTTTGTGGCGCCAAAGTCGACTTTCGTATGATCTTAAAATCGTTTTGGCCTAAATTCCATTTTGCCTTGCTTCTCATCCGGAGCATAAAGCATCATGGCTGACAAGACAAGTAGATTGTATTGTATTTACACAGCGACATTGAAACCTGCTAAAATCAAACCAGGTAGCGAGCAATCTCAATATGAATCTCAATACATAAAAATCGCAATAAAAATGGTGTCAACTGGTGCTGTTTGCATTGTTTTTGAAAAGGTTCAGTTCAAGACTAAGTGGATCTTGGAAAACTAAACATAAATCGAGAGTAAACGGCATGACAGTTAAGTGCAAGAAATTCTTTCTTGTGTAAAACCGGCAAATGTTTTATGAAGAGGCAAATGTTTCGTATTAGAGGAAAGCATGTAGCGTATAAACATCATGTAATAAAGGAATATAACATTACATTTATTCATCAAATGAAAGCCCATGAGAAAACTTCAAGGCAATGAAAAATGTCTACAGTATAAAGGTTCCTTTTTCTCCGAAAAATTGCCAAGTGTTCACCCCGCATGATCATATTTTTGAGTCCGAGGAATGGTTATACTTATTCATGCATCTCTCTAACTTCAAATGTGAAGCCACCCAAGTTGAAGCAGCCAATATCGGGCTAATATCTTTGCCCTAAAAGCCTATCTATCTACCGGTATACTGACTGCCTTCTAAGAAGAAGCTTAGCATCAGCATCAGCCTCGGATTTACATTATCCTTTCTCAGTGTTTCTAGGAGCACACAAGATATAGTCAGGCACATAGAAGTGAATTTGTTGGAGACAGATAATGCAAAAATTCACTTAAAATAGCATGTCTAAAACGCACCTAGAATATCCTGTGTGTCTGAAACCAGACAGACCAGTTATGACTGGTTATCAACTAGTTAAATAAAATCTTGAGGTTAATCCTGGCATTTTAGTTTGATCAATAAGGAAATTTATGGTTATCATCTAGCCCTGCTATTTCTAGGCTGGTTATGCAATCGAATTATTTTTTTCATTGAAACATTATTATTGTTGCTGCCAGGCGGTATGAATTCGTAAGATGGTAGGAGACTTGCATCCATCTAAGAGGGACGAAACGTTTCGATCCTTTGAGAGCAATGATATCTGCGTAGCATTTAATTCTAGATAGCTTTCTTTGCTGTAGTGTCTTTCTATGAAACTTACAAATGCAGCAACGCAGTCAAGAAAAACCAAAGGAAATATTTACAGAAAATATCTCCTCTCATTTCCCTCTATTTTCTGTTGCTCAAGCAGTATCCAAAAAGCGTATTGACAATGTTCTTTACTCCAGTAGCAACAACTATTGTAAGATACCGACTAATGAAGTGTGCTTTAACCCAAACTTAGCTGCGAACGCTAGCCGAATCGTTCACGACACGACTCAAGAAATAGCAAAACGGAATCACAGTTTGTTGGTTGAGAGCAGAGTCATAAGAGATTCTGGTTACTTGAATTTCAAAATCCCATCTTTCAGAGCAGTAAGCTCTGGCGGAAGCACCAGTTAATGCTTTTGTAAATGCTTAAAGGTGTGCTGAGTGAGTCAGCAAAATGTTCAGACATTGAAAGCTTATAGCTTTCAAACCATTCATTAGATTTTCATTAGCTGCCCACATCTTTGTGGCTAACACGTCAACTTAGATGACAAAATTTAGTTTGTGAAAATCGATGGTGTTGTTCTGAAGCTACAAGCAATTCTTCTAAATGTTTTATCTCTGTATCCTTGAAAACTGGCCAAAAATCCTTCATCAGAGTTGGTAACAATTTAGTCCCACAGCTATCATATTCAAACCCTATCTGTCTATGTTATAAGTCCATGTTATAATATAGCTCAGACATCTTACTTGTTACATAAAGAGGCTGCTAAGTAATCATATACAATCAGGACTGTCATGCAGTCTTTTTCGGTCTATTTTCTATTATGACGATGTTCGATTGCTGGCAACTTTAATCAAAGATTTAGGCCTGTTTTGGAGCATTCTTATAAATCTTTCTTATAAATCACTTGTAACCTCAGAGTAATACCATCGACTTTGTCAAACTGAATTTTTGTATCATAGTTGATATGCTAGCTTACAGCTATTGTCAGTTTATCGGAATCTGCAAAATATTTTGCAAGCTATAGGCTTTTCAACATTGAAACATTTTTCTCATTCTCCTGGTAGCTTAGGCAACAACTTAGGCAGTGTTTTACAACTCAGACAACACATCTCCAAATAGACCCAGTGTAGCTGAATAGGTGTAGCTTGCTAAATGTCAGAATTGACTAACATCTCCAAATGGACCCAGTGTAGCTGAAAAGGTGTAGCTTGCTAAATGTCAGAGTTGACTAACATCTTCAAATAGACCCTGTGTAGCTGAATAGGTGTAGCTTGCTAAATGTCAGAGTTGACTAAAGAATAAAATGCACGAATTCAAAGATTTTGAAAGTATCCTGCTCGTTCCTTTTTATCAGCAATAACCAAAAACTCGCCATTGCTTTAGCGCCTTATGATATAAAAATATTGTGCAAAATCTTAACCAAAATATAAAATGACTCCGACATTTTAACTTCTCCTTGCATGCGAGTGAAACGCGTTTTAGAAATATCTTCCTGCATCTTTTAAAAGAGCAATCATGAAACAATTTAAGTTGCTAGGCAAGTTACTGAGCAAACATTCTAAAATCAATGTAAAAACTACTTGTATACTTACGAAGTTCATTTGAACGGCGGAGAATATTATCCAGAAATGTATTCTGGGGCGCGACAGCGCCACCCTTCATCTTCCACCAGCAACGACACCGTTCGGCGGTGATATCCTATGCAACTCTTGCTTTGTTTTGAAACGAGAACTTCAGAAATGAAACCAAATTTTGAAAGGAAGTCGAAGAAGACCGCATCTCCTCACTTTCAACATGATCGTTATCTGTTAGACATTGGTAAATGGGAAGGAACGTCCGTACTGGTGACTCTATTCAGCTATCAATGCATTCATTTATATTTTATAATCACACAGAATATCAACTCTGTCCGCTCTATCGTCTTGATGATAATCAATTCGACTTATTGTTTATAACACTGCTTAATGATAACTATTTGAGTGAATGTCGTAGAAAGTTACTGGTATATAGCAATTACTATTAAGAACGTATTAAAGCTTGCACTCTTGAAAGAGTTTACAAGTCACGTCGATTCAAACAAAATCTTCAGTTCTGAATCTTCAGTTCTGAATCTTCAGTTCGTGTTATTTCAATGTTTGCTCGATAAATTTTTGAGTGTTCGCTTTCTTGCATAAAAACGTTTGATGTGGACATTATAGTGAGCACGTGCAGTGAACGTATAACAGATCACATCAATAAGGAGTTCACAAGACACGTCGATTCAAACAAAAACATCAGTTCTGAAACTTGTTCATTCTATTTCAGTGTTTAATCACCTCATTTTTGAATGTTCGCTCCTTCATAATCGAGACTTTATAGTAAACATATGTTGCAAACGTATTATACGTCAATATAACAAATGAATGGTTTAAGTACCAAAAATAGCTGATGTTCAAAAACATGATGTTTCGAGCGTCAGCTATTTTTGGTACTTAAATCATTTGTTTATCATACTGTTGTTTAATTGCTACAGAACCACACGCAACGAACATCTTTTTGTTGTATTATACGTCAATTCAAACAATAACATCATTTCTTACGCTTGCTCGTTTTATTTCAATATTTGCTCACTTTATTTTTGAATGTTCACTTTCTTGCAATAAGAACATATGCTGTGGACATCATGGTGAACAAATGTAGTGAACGCATTAAAGCTTGCACATATAAAAGAGTTTCAAAACAAGTCAATTCAAACAATAACATCGTTTCTAACGCTTGCTCGTTTCAATGTTTGCTCGCTTCTTTGTATGTATATATGCAGTGAACATGAAGCGAACATTATGGAAAGAATATGTGAACGGGTGGCGTTTAAAATCATTTCTTATGCATCATTTTCAATGTTTGCTATGTTTATTTCAATTTTCGCCTCCGTTATGGGAATTGGGAGATATAAAACGCAAAACGAGAGCACATTAACCGTAGGGGCTGCCGAATAAGCGAAATATATCAAGGCATTTGAGATGGGCATTCCTCGAAAAGTGGGGTTGATCGAATTTTAAAGTAATTTTCATCTAGGCGGCATGGCAATGCTGCAAGTTTTAATTGAGGATCTCCTTAGCAGACTAACAGTATCTTTCAGCCATCCCTTAAAATGCGTAATTGTTGACACGAGGGCATGAAAAAATGTTTCCCTTCCTGCGACCAGACAAAGATCATGCCTAAATTTCCTGCAAAAACACAAAAGTGAAAATATTGAGCTTTCTTAAAGAGAGGTCATGCTCCAAAGATAGGCAATAAACGGCCAACTGGTTTATCTGTAAATGCGAATGAAACTTGGTGGACAGTAAATTCAAGGAAGTTTGGAGCCGATTAAGCTGGAAAACCATGAACGAAATCATCTATGATTTCTAAAAGGCAGAAGTAAAAATCAAGTTCTACACCTCTCTCATATTTGTCGTATACAATATTCATAAAAACTGTGCATGAGATACAATCTATGTTAAGCAACTTGCTTGATTTTATAAGCTATTTTCATTTTGAGAAATGAGAAAACAGAGCTCGATACACGAAGCAAGATTGATTTTGAGAAATTTCCTGCAGGACATTATGATTGAAAACTTCCTGCGACCGCCCGGCCGCATGGTCGGATGGGTTTTCATGCCCTGGTTGACATTTTAGAGTTGTACGCTGTTCCAATCACCAATAGGCTTGGGAAATCGAGGAAAAGGTCCCCCGTTACGACAGCTAAGGTCTTTTTTTCATGTGATTTTACCAAATATGTACGAAACGATGTCTTGGTGATGACGTAAAATGGACGGTAAAAGTTTCAGAACAAATATTTTGCAAAAAGTTAAATTGACGATTCATAGCAACTTTATTCAGCTGTTGCTTTGTGAACAAGCCTTTATTGATCGCAGCCCTTAGGGAGGAGGAGGAGCATTCTAGACATTTACGTACAAACCAAAAAACATGAAAGGGCAATCCTAAAATAGGCAAAACTGTTTTACACATGGATTACCAAAGGTAAAAGATAGAAATGCTTCAACAGTGAACCTAAATGCCGTGATCTTTCAAGACACAGGGCAGACCGGAAAATTTGTCGGTGCTTTTTGATTATGGAGAAACAGTTTCTAAATAGTTAAGAAAGATGTCTAAAAATTTAAAGAGATCAACTTTCCACTATTATGAATGACCATTTGTAAACGGACGATGTTTGAATGTGAATTGCCTTGAAAATTAAGTTGCAGCTTTTAGCGCCAAACACTGGGATCGCAAAAGTAGAGACAACCTACTCGAGTCCACGACAACTTGACATGACGCTCAAGTGGTGGGGCTCAATGTTGGCTCGAACCCTGTACGCCTGACTATTCTGGCTGCAAAGTCAGAGGATTACAACACTGTGCAACAACAAGATAGCAAGATAGTAAACAGCAGGATGTTCAAAACCATAACATCGGAAGCCATAGTTTACTGCGTCTTGCTCAAACTGCTCAGACGGACAACTACTGACCAAAAGTACGTTCAATTTTAGGCAACCCAAAACATAATGTTCATCATCTCTTTTATCATCTCTGTTCGAGGTACAATTATTCTATTTTGAATAGTTATATTACAATAGCAACATTGTACGACACGCATACAAAAAGCTTGCTTCTCCAAAATATAATGGCCAAATAGAAACCTAAAAAACCACAAGAAGATCATCCTCGGGAATAATAAGCGCAACCAAAGTCATCTTTCACAAAAAAGAATTAAGAGTAGAAACAGGTAGAAGAGATAAATTGACCATGCCTATGCTAAATGTTTCAGATTCCACTCAAAATATCCCTTCATAATCACTTAACTAACTCAAAATATCCCTTCATAATCACTTAACTAACTGGTGTGTGAATTGACTGGCCATTAATATATGGTGGGAATCGACCAGCAATCATGACCAATCTTCCATTAGGCATCAAAATAAATTCAATTTATCGCACCTGGTATAGCACAGATTAATACAAATTAAAGAGCCTTTGTCACCCAAGGTCCTTTGCGGGAATGTTTAAATTCGAATGAAAGCATCTTTTAAAAATGAATATGAAAAGAACCAAAATGATTGTCGTTTTTCTCCTGGCCTGAGGATTTATCACAAACTTGCACTTTCCAATTATTGACATGCGGTTTGGACATGTGTCTTTGATTCTTAATAGGAGGTAACCACTAAAATCAAGCAAGTTTGGTAGATCTAACCCTGGATTTAATCATCACTTTATAACCTGCAGATATCATAAGTGAGGGGTCTACAGATACTTAAAACTTTCAGCAACTACAAAGTAAATATAGCTGAGAAAACAAACTTATTGGATATTCAAAGTTATAAAGTAAACTCAGTTGGCTTCACTGTTTCCATATCAGCAATCTAAGCAACACACAATCACTTGGATGATTCCCTGTGGATTGAATGTGCACCAATACACCTTTAGCTATTCTACAAAAGAGCCTGGATCGAGCGTTGTTTTTATACATTTTTGTACGCGACGTTCGATTGAGTGGCATAAGAGCTTCTATGACTATTGTGGACATTCGAATATCCTACAGGTAGAGCCCCACCACTTGGGCATCATGGCAAGGGGTCGCGGACACAATCAGGCCTATTCTACTTCTGCGATCCCAGCGCTTGGCCCTAAAAGCCGCGACTCCACCTTCACCGTCACTACAGCAACAACGAGAGAAGGCTAGAGTAGCCTCACTACACAAGAACCCTTACCTTACACTCATCTAATTGAAGTGAATCAGTCTATCAATAGCGATAACCTACGAACATATAATCAGTCTGAGGCTAGAGGGACTTATGCAATGAATCTATGTAAAATTATGAGTCCTAGTTTGAGTGATACGAGTTAAGGTTCATTCTAAAAGTCACTTGTTTCCTTCTCCCAACTGATTTGCTGCAACGAGCGAAAGCGAGAGGGACTTATGTACTGAATCTACATCTAAGTCCTAGTTTCAGAGATGAAGGGGGTTATAGTTAAGGTTGTAGTAGCGATAATTATAGGATGAAAATGTTAAGTTTGATTTCGACTGGGTCAACAGCACGAAATTATTGTTTGTTTATTTGTTGCTTACCAGCATGCCAATACTGCTTCACCACTATGAAGAATACTCAATAAGGCCTAACTGAATGTCAATTGTCATTTCTCCACCACGCATTCGATCGATCGGTCTTCAGCATGCTTAATGATCTGTTGGAGCAAAATTCATGAATCAAGAAATTCATGAATGACATGTATGTGTCATTTATGATGTGGTGTGTAGGGATATGAAAGCTAAATGCCCGCTTCAAAATAGGACGATTCACGAATTTGAAAATACAGCCTTAAAAATGATCTTCTCCTTTCGGTCTATTCAACGTTCAACGTTCAACGTTAGAATTAATTAGCTAATTACTTTTACCTATCTTTGTATTGTAATCCAACGATTTAGAAATTAATAATAATAACAATAAATAACAACGGAGAGGACTATAGTCTGTCTCAAATTAGATGTCACCTGCAAATGCCCGCGAATAACAACAATAGAAGTGTTTTGCAAAGGAATTTTGCGTTATCGCAAATCTGTCTAAAATTAGATGTCACCTGCAAATGCCCGCGTATAACAACAATAAAAGTGTTTTGCAAAGGAATTTTGCGTTATCGTAAATCTCAGGTGACATCTAATTTGAGTCGGACTTTTAATGAAATTCNGCCAATACTGCTTCACCACTATGAAGAATACTCAATAAGGCCTAACTGAATGTCAATTGTCATTTCTCCACCACGCATTCGATCGATCGGTCTTCAGCATGCTTAATGATCTGTTGGAGCAAAATTCATGAATCAAGAAATTCATGAATGACATGTATGTGTCATTTATGATGTGGTGTGTAGGGATATGAAAGCTAAATGCCCGCTTCAAAATAGGACGATTCACGAATTTGAAAATACAGCCTTAAAAAATGATCTTCTCCTTTCGGTCTATTCAACGTTCAACGTTCAACGTTAGAATTAATTAGCTAATTACTTTTAGCTATCTTTGTATTGTAATCCAACGATTTAGAAATTAATAATAATAACAATAAATAACAACGGAGAGGACTATAGTCTGTCTCAAATTAGATGTCACCTGCAAATGCCCGCGAATAACAACAATAGAAGTGTTTTGCAAAGGAATTTTGCGTTATCGCAAATCTGTCTAAAATTAGATGTCACCTGCAAATGCCCGCGAATAACAACAATAAAAGTGTTTTGCAAAGGAATTTTGCGTTATCGTAAATCTCAGGTGACATCTAATTTGAGACGGACTTTAATAAAATTCATACGAAGACCAAATGTATCTTGCCAGAGAAAGGATTTCCATTCTTTACGTCTCTGTAGACGCAAATAACTAACAAACCCTTCCTTCAACTAAATTTCTTTCATGCCGATTACTTCATTTATTTATCAGCAACAGGAAATATTTATCAGTTGCAATTGTATTTAGTCACTGACGAAAATCTATCGATTTCTAGAGAGCTAATTGTTTTCCTTTAACTGTCCATGGAATTATACGTTGACATTCCTATAAGCTTTGGCCACATATTTCGGAACTATAATATCCATATTGGCTGGAAAACTGGTGAAAATCAGGCCAACCACATTGCAAAGACTTCTACTTCTTCGTCGATACTGAGCAGAACGCAGGAACGAGTATCGGTACAATGCTCAAAGTGCAAATGGAATAATAATCATGATAAAAAAGCGCTAAAAGATGCCACTGATTAATCTTAGATTGTACATTTACATATCAACTAAGAAACCACACTTAAAGGGAAATTTAGGCCAATTTGCTCATTATCATCATCCTTTACAATACCACTTTTTCCGACAGAGAAAATGACATTTTCCAAATGTTTTTTTAGCGAACATGTTCCAAATAGCCCAGAGCATAATCTTCTACGGTGTGATTGGCTCAAGTCACCGGTATGTCTTAATTTATCAGCCATTTAAAATTTGACGTCTTTGCTGTTCACGGTGATTTTAAAAGTGCAAAGTACATACCATCCAATTCAATGTTTTCTTGTCAATCAAAGTTCATCAACAATGACAGGTTGTTCTTCGTCATTTTCAAACTCAAAGCTCCAATTAAATCTGTCTGAAATTTCTGTCTTCAAATGTTCACTTTTCTCCACCAGTCGTTTGTCTAAGCTATCAGACTCAAGAAGGGTTGAAAACAAGATCTAAAATAAAAAACGAAAATAATCAAGGATTTGACTACTTTCATTTTCGACAGTAGACTGGAAAATTTTAACGAATTTTAGGGTGTGTTTGATCGGAACTAATTCTGAAAACGGTAGACTTGATAGACTCGGAAGCGACCTTTTAGCTATTCTGAAAAGAATCAGAATCGAACGATATTTTGCTACATTTTGTAGAATTTTCGAATGTGCACAATAGTGATAGATGCTCTAATGCCATTCGATCGAACCTCGCGTATAAAAATGTATAAAAATAACGCTCAATCCAGACTCTTTTGTAGAATAGCTAAAAGGTCTATTCCTGTTTGATTGACTCCCAAATTCAGTAAACGGCAGGTTTGGCAGGTTTGGAAGGCCTGCTAAACCTTCTGCTCCAAAAGGCAGCAGGTTTGGCAGACTTTGGAGAGGCTCTCGCTTTCATTTGCAAAACTCTGAAAACGAGGGGAATTTGCTCGCGTTGCTACGGTAATCGGTCGGTAATCGGTAACTTTATACTTTGTTGCCAAGCACCAGATTCGTAATTGTGTTTTTCAACTGGATGGAATCCTCGTTTTCGTCAGGATCAGTCTGAAACCTACCATTTTGAAGCATTTTGTGTTTGATTGGGAAATGTGTTTCCGTCTCTGCGAAGTCTACCGTTTTCAACATTTGGCAGCTTAGCAAAACCTTTCAGGCAACGACATAATGATTTAGTAAGCTGTTTATTATTAACAATTCATTTATATTGGTGCAAAGCAATATACCTTTAAGCTATTCTATAAAAGAGCCTGGATCGAGCGAATCCATACATTTTTATACGAGAGGTTCGAGTGAGTGGCGGGGAGAACTTCTGCCACTATTTTGCACATTTGAAAAATTTCAAAATGTAAAAAAATATCTTTCGATTACGATGCTTTTTTAGAATAGCTAAAAAAGGTCGATTCAAAGTGTTTTCAGCAAGAAATAAGCTTTCTGTAGAATATCCAAGTAATTGATAAAGAATGTGTTAATTTTGAGAGTACACGAAGCACAAAACCCAGAGCACAGAACTGCACATTGAGTTACAATGCAATATTCAGATCGTAGATCCTTGGAAATTTAATCAATTTTATCTCAAGAGACCGGTTTTTCTCTGAAAAGCTATCTGTGACATATGCGAGAACTGGAACTGCGTGAGACGAGAAATGTTATTACTTCCAGAGCATTTGAAACAAGAAATCTGAGCTCTGGGTATTAACACCCTACCATTTTCGATCTGAGTGGTGAGTGATTTAGTCGTCATACCATATGTCTGCAATTCAAGATTCGTACGACTTTAGATAATCATGTCCAAAGTCGGTCGGAAGGGACCAGGGGTCCCATGCCTGGATGCGGCTTAGAGTGGGCTTAGAGCTTTAAGTAGCCCACTCAAAATAGATTACTGAAAAAAATGTCTCGTCAGACGGTCACCTATTGAAAATTAGATAGGATGTTGACTATTTCCTTATCTCTGTTTAGTTAAACTATTCAGTTGTAATGGTAATTGTCTGTAAAGAAATAACAAATATACATTGTTTGAGAAACTCACCAGCTGATGTAATTTATTCTCAAATGTAAACAGTCTATCTTTCGTTTGTAAAGTACATGTCATTATAAAAATCAATTTTGAGTAAAGTTAAGTGCAAGACTGAATACCTAATTTGAAATCAAATGATGTGATCTTAAGAGAATAACAGCAATCCGTTTTTGAATGTTAATGTGGACTGCCTGACTACACTGTTATTAGATTGGATTAGAAATACTCAGTTTCATATTTTGTAATCATTTTTCACAATCTTTTCAATGATGACACAGTCATTATGCAGCCCTTCAACATATGTTCACCAATATGGACGATATATATTAAATAGTTAATTTTAATAGGTACTTCAATGAAAGTGTTTAGAAAACAGTCTAAAAGGCTAGCAAATGGATTTGGGTGGAAATTAAAAATAAACCATGTAATTTCCTCCTGAGGAGTAAGTAATGTAAAAAACAACAACAACAACATGTCTATGTGGTGTGGCGCAGTGTGTAATCCTCTGACATTGCAGCCAGAACAGTCAAGCGGACAGGGTTCGATCCCAGGTAGAGTACGATCATTTGAGCGTCATGACAAGGGGTCGCGGACTCGACTAGGCCTATTCTACTTCTGCAATCCCAGCGCTTGGCGCTAAAAACCGCAACTTCACCTTCACCTATGTATAATAAGCAAACCTGGCAATAAGATTTTTAGCAGAGGAACGGTTAATCCCTTTCCTGGTAACATTCAGGTGGGCTATTTGTAAATGCATAAAAAGAAAACAAAGGAAAAATAAATTTCAAGGAGAGCACTTTAGTTTGTCAAGCATTTTGAGGGGAGCCATCTGCAGCTCCCCTCTTTGAGCAGAGGCGGAAAAAATGCGTGAAGCCACGAAGCAGCTTCGCAGGAAGCTTGTTTGTCTGGAAAGAAAAAATGGAAGAAATAGAGAAATTGAAATAGAAGAAAGGAAACGATGAGGAACAGAGGACAGAAAAAAGGATGAAGAAAACAAAGATTGAAATTATAAAAGGGTAAGGAAAGGACAAAGGAAGGACAGCAAGGAAAAGGAAGTAAATGTTTTGCTGTTTCCATTTACGGTTGTGTGATACAAATAAGCTAATTATCGCCCACACTGTAAACAATATCGCAATTCTTATCAACGAATTAGCTGCAGTACTTGATTGCGTATGAAACGATCAACTCGTGATCAATCGCAAGGGGGGTGCATCACTCTTCCGAAAAAGCGTACGCGATTTTTTAAAACAATAGGATTCTCTGGAATTTTTTACGGATTTTTCTTGAAAATAAGAAGATTTTTGCCAAAGGTGTAGGAGATTTTTAGAGAGTGATACGCCACTCGAATTGCAAGATGTTAAGCCTAATAACATGTAAAGCAAGACACTTGTAGCTTCCTGAAACATGCTTAGAACAGAAGACTATTCCGAGCAGGGAGCTACTGTATATAGGTGTATGAATAAAATTGAATTGAATTGAATTGAATTGTATAATTTCCTGATTACGAGTGACTCCAAATTTGCCCTAAGAAAACTGAGATGTGTGTTATACAAGAGTTAAACTGAAATCTGGTACAGCAGAAAAATTGATAAAAAATGGAAGGAAGAATTTTGGTTCGGCGATGCTTCGCAATATATTTTCTCCACCACTGCATTTGAGCATGGCTCGAGGGAGCCCGGGGGGAGCAAGAGCCATGACTCTTCTCAAATGGCCAGGCCTGAATAAGAATCAACAACAAAATCATCAAATAACATGCCGAATATGGAGCATAAAAATACAATTGTCCTTACCTGTAAAGTTTGAACCAAAAAGTTTTGCTCAGCAACAATATCAACAAAGAAGTCTTCTGGAATTTCTTTAATCTGGAGCTCAATGATACCTGAAAAAACATAATTCTTATTGAGCTACTTTTGCCTAGCATTTACTTTCCTCTGTTAGCTAGTTTTGGCTTATCCTTCATGATCTGCCATTTCCCAGCTACAAACACTGACCCACTTAGTCCTGGCTTGTACATTTTGTTCCTTCATAAAAATGTTATTCCGTTAAACTTCTATGCTTCTTTTAATTTGTGTAACTAAAATACTTCTAACAAACAGTGTATATGATGCCAA
Source organism: Aurelia aurita complex sp. Pacific (assembly GCA_004194395.1). NCBI lineage: Eukaryota > Metazoa > Cnidaria > Scyphozoa > Semaeostomeae > Ulmaridae > Aurelia > Aurelia aurita complex sp. Pacific. Next base: position 105,079 of record REGL01000026.1, on the reverse strand, counting down.
TTATTTGGCCTCTGTATATTATTGATAGTAGATAAACTGATAGTTTAATTTGTGCTATTCTTCACTGCCTCTTCTGAAGCCTTGTCTTTCTGAAGGACTAAGCAGCATGGATGTTTTAAATTTTTACCAATCTTTTTTTACAGAATGAAATAAAGATTACCATACTTGAAAGATATGTCCATGATATTTTCTGCTGTGGTGAATTCAACTGTTGAGATTATCAAACAGAGAAGAAAACAAGAAGAATTTGTGGGAACAATTACACTTGTATGGCCATTTCTGTTTAGTGAATGTGATAGTGTAGTCTATTTCATATTGCAGTTTTTACAACTTACTGTAGCTACTCAAATGACTGGCAATGATTTGAGCGGAACCTTAAGAAAGTGAAGCTTATTTCTGAATTTTTTTCTAATTCAGAACCTTTATCATGTATCTTAGGATGTGTTCTTTAACTTACCAAAGAATTTGATGAAGAACTGTGGCCTTTTATGAACTGCTTCATCACAATTGCAAATCAGTCGAATAATGGTTTTCCAGTGCTCAAATGCATCAAAAACTGAAAGCAACAAGAAGCTTAGAATTTGTCAGAAATGAGAGGATCTCAACAAATCTTCACACACATTTAAAAATTGTCACACAGACAGTCCTGCTGGTAATATGAAACTTGGTGGCATGCTGCCATTCGCACTCCTTGAAAATTTTAGGCACGTGATCTAAAAAATATTTTTCTTAATCATTGTTTGGTTCACTCAAAAGCCTTCTAAATGTCATCTAATACTGGAACTGCTCATTGATGTCAAATAGGGTAAATGAAAAAGGCAGACATTCTTAAATGCAATGAAAACGATGACATTATTCTTTAAGTTAAATCAGAAATAAATCAAGAATACCAAATGTACATCAAACATTAACTAACCTTGTCCAATCATGAAACAAACAAAGGCAAACTGTATTTCTCCCAAAAGTTCTTCTTCGCCTGTCAAAAAGCATGACAAATCAAGCATTGTAACTATGTAAAAATTTTTAGAATCAATAGAATGACACTCAAGTAATAGAATGACATCAAATGAGTTGCACTAGCATCAACAAATTCAAACGCAACACTGACCTGACATCTGGAGTGAAACCGAATCTAGTATAGTATCCTTTAATTTATAAATGTTCGTAGTGTGATTGTATACGGTTTAACATTTCGTGTTTTTAGATATTGGNGTAAAATTTAATATTTGAATAAAAAAAAATCAAGTAATTGGTTACAGTAATGATTGCCATTCTGAATAAACAACACCACATAAACAAAAATTAACTGGGTCGAAAAATGTATCAAGACTCACAACTTACAGTATGCCAAACAAATAGTCTTGAGAATTCAAACAATATTCAATACAATTATCATAAGATCAAGGGGAGGAGAGGAAATATTTAGAAGGAAAGTTACAAGTAAGTTTCATCATCCTCTTACCATCTAAGTGCTCCAAGCTTTGCAACATGCTTTCCAATACAAAACTATGGTCCATACTATATTTTGTGATATCTGCAGGAGTTGCACCATCTGGATATTTCTTTTCTGGTATCACTGTGAATCTGATTTTTAGCTCTTCATAAAACGCAGGCTCCTTTTCATCCATTTTCAATCTTTTCCTTTCCTTTTTCTCTAATTCTGCTGTACAATCAACTTGTGTTAAAGGTGATATTCGTCCACAGGATGGTGCCAAGCGATCAATTGTGTCTTTTGTTATGAAGTTTGTTAATTGTTTCCAAGTTTGATATTTTTCATCTGTTGGATATGGAGCAAGTCCTTTTGTATCTTCATCTGTCTTAAAAGAAATAATTCAAGAGAAATTCCATTTTCGAATTCAACAAGGAGTAATTTTTCAGTTTAATTCATTTGATTTTACAATTGTCATAGTTGTTCACTGTTTGGTGTTTTCTTGAAATTAAAAAATTATGCTGTGCCTGGACAGCAAGAAGTGACTGTTTTTAGTATTTTTCCATTGATTCAGAAGGATGCTTATTTAAGTGTTTAACTGTAATCATGATGCTATTTAAAACATACTGCCAAAATTGTGAAAACATATTTGTGGTGGGCAAGATAGTCACAAACAACATACAGAATAAAACAATACAAACAACAGAGTCTTTTGTTCTTGGTTGGGATATGTGGTGGCAGGATAAACTCATGGAATGCATTTGGTTTTCATGCTGGCTCCAGACTGAAAAGTTTGCCTTCATGGGGGAAGTGTTCCCTGGGCAATCCTTCCAGAAACAATAGCATATTGTTTTAAAACAAAAGAATCCACACAAATTCTGTGTAAGAATAAATTTTTACAGTCCGGGGCTGGCTGGCTGCCAAAAATCCAAATGTCAACGTCTACAATGAGGCTAACAAACAACTGTGTGCCACTCACCTAAGCTTCTTTGCTGCCTGTCTATGTTACAACAATAATATTGACTTTAAAAATGACTGTGGACGGAGACAGATTTTTTGGCCTTCCAGTTCTTGACTTGATTGCAATACAGTCAGGTCTAAATGTGTAGTATACTACAATATTGCAGTCTACCATAGTCATAGTATACTTAATGTTGTACACACATGATCGTAATATTACAGGTTTCAGTAGGCCTTGCATGCACTGAGGCCAGAGGCTGTGCACTAAATTTTTGACATCTAAACTAAGGCCTATCATCATATCTACAATCTCACCATTGAAAAAATATTGTTACTTGATCTTTCCATTGGTGTAAAGAAATATAAGGAAAAGTATAGAATTGTTTTTTACGCGAACTTGTGGACAGCGTAGAATACTATGACATTCAAAATAATGTTGCAAACCATGGTAGCCAGTCTGCAGAGTGTGGTAGCTGCATGCACGATATTTTTTTCAAAAATTTTACGTGCACGCCGATTTTGAACGAGATCTTTTGTTTCTTTTGTTCATTACTTTGAAAACAAAGGAATGAAAACCTTGCACGCGAGCAAACAAAGGAATCAAAGACCTTGCATGTGAGCACGCCACTGCTTCCTTGGTCTGCACACGTGAGATCTCGTTGAGAACTGCCATACTCTGCAGACTGGCATGGTAGTATGCTACTATCATTCGTAGTACCAGACTGCTAAGTTGCAAAAATGCACAAGATACGTGCCTGGCCATTGTTTTAAAAAAATGATTCAATTGTTCTTCCTTTGTTATAAATCAAATTGCGCATGGAAGATCTTCTGCACGCTAGAAGTTTTCAGACCAAACTTAATAAATGTAACACTGGAACTACACATTAAATTATTGTGTGATTATTGCATGATTAATAACCTGCCAAGGACTCTGATGAACATCTTTTAAAAGGTGCAGTCATCTCTTCGTTTCTTTCATCCCATGAAGTTCGATGTAAACTGCATTTAACTGAGTCTGCCTCGGAATCTTCGAGGTACAAAAATAGGCCATTTCTTGGTGAATGCTGTTCCCCTTTAACATTGCTTGTAAAAACGAAATGAAACCCATCAGGAATCGATTGAATACCACTAAACCTTGGGCCAATAAACCATGTATTATAATCTATGCCAAATTCGATTCCTTTTGGAACATTTTCCACAAGAACTGCATGCTGCAAAATATTTGCCGCCATTGCAAACGAATCCGTTTTGAAAATGTTCTTGAATTGAATTGAATTCTCCTTCGCAGGCACTAGAAGCAGCCCCGGGGGCACAATATCTATTTTCGGGGACTGCGGACGTGCCACGGGGACAGGTAGGATATGGTTGAAATTCTCGTTTTGGACCACGGCCATTCTCTACTATATTTCCTATACATGGACCACGGTGTGGGGCAAGTGCCTTCTGCGGAGGCGATACGGCGAGGCATTATTTTTATTAATGGCGGACAACTATCATCCAGAAGCTGCGGCGTAGCAGAGTTGTATATGTCGTTTATATTTAGAGTTCGTTCCTTCTATTATGGATAAAAAGAAAAAGTTGTTGGNGGGGATGATTGTGTCATTCACCATGGGAAAAGTTATTTATACACATTGCCTTTGCGACCTTTCGTCAATCAGTTGACTTTGCAAGAATCTCAAGGAAATAGCAATTTTAGTCTCTGATAGCCCTGAGTCCTGTTTCTTCACAACTTTTAGTACACTTGGAATTATTCCAAGTGTTGGGAATTGTGCTTCTAAAATTGAGACGAATTGCCATTGGTTGCATTCTTGCCACTTTTTGATGAAGAAGATATTCTTTGCTCATGACAAAAACTGGTTTGGCAAAAACATTGCAATCCATTTCAATTACAGTAAGTCCCCGCATATAAGAAATTCAAATTTTCAAATCAGGCTATCTAGTTTCTTATATGCAAGAAAATATTTTCAAATGAGGCTGGCAGATTTCTTAAATGTCCATTAAGAAACTTTCTTTCACACAATGCTTTCTTGTCAAAAACCATATCTAAATTCAAGGATGCTGCTGCATAGTAAACAAGGATGCCCCAAGAAATGATCATGGATGAAGCAAATATGAAATACTGTTTATCAAGATGTTGAGCAGATTTTACAAATTTTAGTATTGAAGCTACACAGAAAAATGGCAATGTAATTGACTATTTTTTCACCTTTGCATCATTTACAAGAAACTGGCAAAAATCAGGCTGCCTGGTTTCCTACAAAGGAGAAAATAGTCTCTATGCTGGCAGGCTGCAGTTTCTTATATGTCCATTTCTTATGTGCGGGGACTTACTGTATTCAATTTGCCGCATTTTGCCCCATTTCGCCTAACCTTACCATTTCTGTACACTTGCCAATCTAATATAATTCTATTTCCTTCATCAGCCTATACTGTTTTTATGCAACGGAAAAACCCCAGTGTAGAGGAGCTGTTGTACTTTATATGCTACTCAGCAAAAAGTTGCCAATATCTAATCAGCTAGCTTACCTAAAAGTGCGGCTCAAAAATCAGCAGACTCTGCTAAAATCGGACCCTGAAAAATGGATTCTCGACTATTTAAAAATTTTGCACGAACAATTACGCAATAACAAGTATTTTCCAAGATTTTTGGGGAATGAAATGAATGAAAACAGAATATTAGTTAACTGGTAATGCAAAAACCTAAAATCCCAATAAAATTTACAATACTTCATTCAAAAGCAGTATGTGATTCAAGTAAATCAAACTGGAATCTATAACCTAAAATGATTTAAGATTTCAAAAACGTCCTTCTTGAAGGCAAAATTGAGGGTCAAACTACTTCAAAGCAGAATCAGATGAGTTCATAGTTCAGATGAGCAATTTCAAGCAATTTCAAGCAAATTTCAGCCCCTAAACTACCGACTGACAGCAAAATGACAGAGGATTTGAAAGGCTTTGAAATAACTGGAAAGCCTGGAAACCTTTCCCAAAATCAAATTCCACTTCCAAAAGTCATAGCAAAAAGTTTCTGGATTTGCTACATTTTGTAGAATTTTTGAATGTGCACAATGGTGATAGAAGCTCTAACGCCACTCGATCGAACTTCGCGTATAGAAATGTATATAAAAGTAACGCTCGATCCAGGCTCTTTTGTTAGAGAGGTAGTGAGGCATTAAGTAAAATTTTTGAATAGCTAAAAGGTCTATTCATGTAACACCTACGGCTAATCTTCGAATGCTTTCAGACATGCAAAGCTCGCAGTCTCATGTATGCTCTAGGAGCGTAGAAAGGGCGTGGCTGTTGGAAGCTGCTTCAGATTTGCGGAGCTAATATTTGCAAGACAATGGTCAACAAATGATTTAGTGAAATATAGTGATGTAACAGCAATGATCATGATATTGCTTGAGTGGCTTAAGCTTTCAAATCCCTCCCACTCCTGTCACCTGGCAGCAAGGGCAAATGTTGCAAAGCAAAAGTTCAGGTTTCTGAAAAGACGAAGCGATTTGCCTTTCTGAAGAATACATTTCACGCCTGTGTGTGCACTCAACCAAATCAAAACAATCTATTCTTGAGGCTATCAAATTGCTTTGTCTTAAAATCAGAACTGTATCCTTTGTTTCACAAAATTTATTCTTGCTTCACCCGGCCAAAATAGTCTGCAACGCAAATACATTACATCTAAGTTATAAAGATATCATGTGACTAAGCTCCTGTCATTTGTAGACGAGTTGGTAATACAGACTTTAATAATACGAAACTGAACGGAACATAAGTTAATCTCAATTACTATATACTATATTTTACATCGAAATTTAACACGCTATCCAGATAATAATTCAATATTACTAATAGCTAAATCATCATCTTCAAACGTCCTGTTTGTTCTTTGATTTGATAAAGCTATTTGCACTCGAACTAAATCAAGAAAATTGTCCATGTCTCTCTTTATATCTCCTAAAATTTCAACGCGATCTCGGAGTTGACTTTGCTGCATCTCAAATGCCTGTCTTGAATATCGTTTAGGTTTTCCTGGAAAAGGACACATCGGGTAAGTGAGGTATAAAATAAAATTTTTGAACCATTTTGCTATAAAACCCACACGTGTATAATATTTTGCTTAGTGGAACATATTCCTGTTTTCAAACATGGATTATCTTTTATAACTGAGAACATCAATTTAAATCGGATTTGTCTTTTGTTTTCTCTTTGAACCTTCAAATGATGCTCATCGTGGTCATAATGCTAAAAAGTATTAGGCAAAGTCTTTCAAGTAGGCAAAGTAAAGTATTTCAAGTAGGTAAAGTAAAGTATTTCAAAAGTGCTTTATAGAGAAGACGAATAACGAAACCATACTGAAAACATTTTGAATATCTCTTTGCAACGATATTTTATGGCTCTGTATTGCAAATATGTCATATCATACAAAATGACAGGAGATCTATTGGACGACCAAAATAAGTCTCAAATTTCCTGGCCTGTCACACAAAACTGTTTATGGAAAAAGTAAGTGATGAATCTGGAAAGAATCGACTTCATAGGTATCTAAAACATAACACATAAATACAGTTAAATTGCTTGTCAACTTTTTAAATTTTCATTAAATATTTTTCTGGCGAAGCTAAATTCAAGTTGAGACATAATGAACTGGATGCTAAATTCAGCCAACTGATTTTCAATTTGCCATTTACTAGAAGAATTGATATTGGGTATCACACGAACAATTAAGCTGATTTTTGATTGTGCAAAAGCTATGTTGATCAGTTGTTTCAAAATATTGTATTTACCCAGGGTAAGACTTAGATAATGAAAACTCCGTCTCAAATTAGATGTCACGTGAAAATGCCCGCGAATAAAAATGACTGAAGAAATCTGCATGAGTAATTTTGCGTTGTCGCAAATGTCACGTGACATCTGATTTGAGACAGACTTTACAATGTTCCAAAGTTGCATGCTTTTTCCTACATCTATAGGTGTTGAATGCCTCGTTGTGTGAGACAAGGGCAGGATGAAGACAAGACATACCTTTTTCTGATTGCTGAAATCGTCTCCTTAGGTAACATCTATCCCAAATGAAACCAAGAAGAGATAAAATGGCAATTAATGATGTTGTCACTACCAACATTGCCATGACAGATCTATTTTTTATGTCCAACAAACTGGCTGATTTTTCTTCTGCTGCACTGCCATGGTTGTGTGCCTAAATATGAATTTCAAATTATCATTTTATTCAATAATATTTCTCAGATAAAATGCGAAAGCTTAATTTCACAAGAATCTGTAATGATATAAAAAAGTATGAAAGAGAACTTCATAGCCTAATGTCAAATCATTTCTATGTCAAATCTTTTGCGTCAAACACATCTTTTTTTAATTTCTGATATTTCTAGAAATGATTCGAGGTCTCTGAGTAGACAAGAACATAGACCTGATAAAAATGATCTGCTAAGCCTATGATAACTGTTTTCAAGGGTAATGAAACAAAATATTATTATTATTATTATTATTATTATTATTATTATTATCATTATGAATTTATTACAGTGTCTATGTATTTAGCATACTGTGCTAATTGGGGACACTATTTATTACTACAATGAAATTAAAACACTAAAATAAGGTCGCCTACAAAAGTAAAGTTCTAAAATAGAGCAGGATATTATTTCAACAGAATAACAACCCAGGAGACACGACAAGCTATAAAACTACCCCCCCCCCAAAACCCTTCCCCAAGCCAAAACTTCCCCCAAGAACCCTGCCCCAAACCAAACCTTATCTCCCGATAGCCCTGCCCCAAGCCAAACCTTATCCCCAAAACCCTGCCCCAAGCATGTATACTTGTCAATCTCTGTGGTTGCTATTCTGCTGAAACAATATCCACAAGTGTGGAAAATAAAAGAAAAATATTATGTACAATCATTAAAAGTATTATATAATAGTTTAAAATTAATTTTTTTTTCTTTTAAAAACAGAGTTTACAGCCA
>REGL01000026.1:33597-51491 GCA_004194395.1 Aurelia aurita complex sp. Pacific | reverse complement strand
ATCCACATACTTGCAGATAAAAACTGCACAAGAAGTACACAAAAAGTTCATCATCTCATTGGGTTATCAGCCTTGCCCTCTCTAATCACGCCTTCTCTTCGCCATGGTGCTGCCTTTAAAGAAAAGAAACAGGACCTAAACAGCACCAGCTTCTTGATAACCACCTCTTCTTTTGCTGCGAATTCTTTTTCTGTAAACACGGCATCTTCTAAAGAACATGATGCTATCAATCAGGAACAAGATGAAGTTTATGCAGCCAAAGAACTGTTGGATTGATAGAAAATACAGTTAAACCAAAGGCAAATTTTTACCTTTTTAATCAATTAGGATAAGAGCCAAAATTGAGGATTTGTGTGTGTGTCTCGTGAAAATTTGGACAATTCAGGAAAATGTGAGCTTTTAAAAACAGTTACGATAATATTTTAGATGATTACGGAAAGAATAGCGACTTGGGCATATTCCTGCACTAGACCTTTCAGGTACTCTGCAAAAGACTCTTGATCAAGCAATATTTTTGAACAGGTTTATACCAAGTTTCGAATGAGCAGCGTTAGAGCTTCAATCAATTTCAAGCATAAAGCATATTTCAAAAATTTGTCAGATTTCTACAAAATGGGCAAAAATATCACGTGATACAGACTCTTTTATGGAATAATAGCTATAAGGTCTGTTTTGGAATTCCACCTACAGTAGTCATGGAGAAAACCTTGAGCAATAAAGAAACCAAGAAGCAAGTTCATGCGTTACTTACTGAAGCACCAATATTTCCTGACCAGATTTTGTAATGAAAAGCAAGCAGTACTCCAGCAACACACCAGAAGAAAGTGTAGATTGCAGAATAAGCCAAAAGATGAATGTACTGCAATGAAAAAATGCTTGGAATATATTTTGTTCTTGCCAATATTTATTCATCCTAAACAGCTGAATTTACCACACAAACAGAATAACGTTTTTTAAAAGCGAGCAAATGTTCTACCAAATATTCTGTTCTTCTAAAGCTTAGCTGAAAAGTAATTAGAAAATGCATCCTTGCTTTGGACTTCTTCAAATCTAGATCATTGAAAAGAATGGCTCCTCAAATGGCATTAATAGATTTTGTAGAAAAAGTTGTCATAAATTCCCATAGGATAGAAAAAGCTCAAAAAGGTAAAATATTGTAAATATGAGACTGTTCTGAGAACACTAACATTCATGTTTGTCTGATAATATTTTGAAGACTTGTACTACTTTAACACTGTGTATTTTGCTAAAAACACTATATATTTGTTCATATCGAAATTTATACAAGAATATACAGAGTGAGTAAACAAAAACAATCCCCAGTAATATAACTGCTCCCTGAATATCAAAGCAATAACAAAAACTGTCTTGTTTCATAGCCAAATATGTTAAATTTGATTGAATAATTTACTCGGCTTCAATCCCTCATCTCTTCCTGTTGATAAGGGAGATTTCTTTTGCAGAGTTGAACTTTTTCAAAACCTGCAAAGTCAAAATGACAAGCAAAATTTCCTTTGTTTCCTTTCCTAGAAATGAAAAATTTCGCATTGGATCCCCCAGAATGGAATCCCCCTATTCATACTAGGGGGAAGACTTGCTCAGCCTCACAAGAGGATAGCATGTCTGCTAAACTGTGTTCAAGTCATTGCTGTAAGGTAACAATATTAGGAAAACTTGCTTGCAACTTTAAAGGAAGTTTCTTCTTGAAGGCACTTTGAAGGGAATGACCCATTTCAGCCAGAAAATAATTTAATGGTAACTGAACATGTGTCGAATGTTAAATGGTATATTTTAGCCAATATCATTGCCTTGATATCATTTTAAACGCGAATCATTTTCATTGAATCATTTGGTAGTTTACATTTACGGTACATTTATTATATATCACACTTTTAAAACTTACCCATCCAAACAATCTGAATGTGCGATTGTGAATCCATTTGTTGAAGCAACCACACAAGTTGAAAAGAATGACAAATACAGTGAAAATCCAAGAGCTTATACCAACAAACAAGAAGTATCCATAACGTGACACAAGTGTTTCGTTCAAGTGTCTGTATGCCAATGCACAGACAATCCAAGCAAGGAGAGTTGTAAACTGTAAATAAATATATACAGAAACACGTCAAAATTTGTAATAATTGAATTTTAGAAAATATGAAACTTTTAGTGAATACAATAATATTTGGCTGAATTTAAGCAACTTCAAGGAAGGAAATTTCTTAAATTTTTTTTATTTTTGGATAAAAATTTGAAACCTTGGGAGGTACGAGAAATTGCATGTTTCTTGAGCTTCAAGGTAAAATTAACCAAAGCACCAACTGGAGTGCAACTGAAATAGGTGAAGGTGGGTTTTTAGCACCAAGCGCTGGGATCTCAGAAATAGAGAAGACCTGATCAAGTCTGTGACCACTTGTCATGATGTTTCAAGTGGTGGGGTTTTACCTGGGATCAAGCCTGTCCACCTGCCTGTTCTGGCAGCTTAAGTCAGTGGATTACGCCACTGTGCCATGCAACATCTTCAATAGGTGCTAATTATTTTGAAAAAATGTTTCCAGTCTTATACACCTTTTCAACTAAGCGGCCTCGTTTTGGAAATTTTCAAAATCTCTCCAAATTGCTTCATGTGAAATTTCTGACATCAGATTTAGATTCAGCACCTAAATTTTAGTCTGGTTGCTATTTTCATAATTCCAGTGTTCACAATTTTGATTTTATGATGATAATAAAGTTGAAAATTTATAAGGGATTTGACCGTAAATAATGACCGAGGGTGTAAAGTTACACCCTGAGCAATTTTCACGGTCAAATCTCTTATAGATTTTCAAACTTATTATCGTCATAAGATCAAAATTGCAAACAGTAGGATTATGAAAATTTGCATCTAGACTAAACTTTGGCTGCTGAATCCAAATTTGTGGTCAAAAGTTTTGTAAGAAGAAATTTTCAAAAATTTCCAAAATGAGGCCGTTAATTGAAAAGGTGTATTGTAGTATTAATGATTTGTATCAGTTGCTTGAAATAACACTTGAAGCAACACTAAATTATAAGCTTTGTTTATAAATGGAATCTAGCGAATTGAGTATACAAACTGGCGCATCCAAAGATAGGAACTTACAAACTCAATGATTTTGAGGACTCCTTCAATTGAAAGAAAGAAAGATTTATTGCATGAACATGCTCCTTTGCTTTCACCATCTTCATTTTGCTGACTTGGTGGTGGAGGATCTTTCTTCTTTTTCTTTTTTGGTTTCTCATCTTTTGTTGCTTTATCATCACCTGCAGTTATTGGTTCTCTATCATCAGACATCTTCTGGTTGCTGCTCTCTCTAAATTTGACGCAAAAAACAAACAAGATATATTTTTTTCTGAAGTAAGACTTGACGGCAGGGTGACAAATTTTCAAATATGCTGAACTATTTTGTCTGGTAGCTGAAATGTGTTGTGTTGTTTGGTTGGTTCATTTTGCCATGGTTTCACACACCATGAGGGACCTGCTGGCAGGCCTACACATTTTTACAATCTGTATACCATGTCCATATACAGTGTGTGTTTTTATGGGAGCTGTGTGTTTTTATTGATGAAGACGAAGTGATGTAACCCTTTTCTATACTTTCAACATTTTGGTGTTTGCTTTATAGACCTAATAGAAAATATGTCGAGTTTAGGCCATATATATACTCTGGAAGAACTGCAGCTTCCAACTGTTGTCTGGCCTGGCCTATCAATTAGGCCGTCAATATTCAGCCTCCTCTCGTCGTACTCACCGTCTCTTGGCAAATAGAGCTGTCTTCAAATATCACTCCTTTCAAGAAGCACCAACTAAAATCAGAGCTGCAGCTGAAACCAAAAAATCGCAATTCGAATGTGGCAAGACAACTTTATTTGATGTTGAAGATGAGCTGTTGATTTGAGCGAGGGTGTGCCTTCTTTCCTTCCTATAAACCCTTCCTTGAATGANGTTGAAGATGAGCTGTTGATTTGAGCGAGGGTGTGCCTTCTTTCCTTCCCATAAACCCTTCCTTGAATGAAAAGATCTCCAACCGCCCGCCTGTCATCATTGTTTAATTATGCAAGGAAGACAACAGAGTCGAATTAAAACAATCCCAAAAAGACAATGCTTTTGACAATAGACGCTGACAACATTTGGAAATAAAGTTGCGCATGCGGAAATGAGACAAGTTTTGGCGGGAAAAGTTTCACATTTTGAAATTGAATCAAGAGTGAGAGACGTTTCCTGGTCACGGAAAGAGAGAATTGTTTATTAAAGCAAGAAACAGAAGGAATACTCTGATTTGATTGCCGCAAAAGGATGAAATGATTCTTGATATAACTACTTCATCTACCTAGAGATCCGATTTGCATTCTTATATTGTTGCAAGCTCGATAGATGAGATGTCATACATTTAGGCCAGATTTAGGCCATCTTCTCTGCACCAACCAACCGTTAAGGCCTAGCCGGCCGGCAGAGAGAGCTGGCAAACCTTCTTTGATTCGGAAGAACATTCAATATAGACTACACATTGCACAGATATCTGATCTATTCCTAAATCTTTCAAGAAATGGAAGAAGATTCATCATATTCTGTAAAAGAGGCAACGAATATTTCTGGAAAATTGTTGAGGATCAACAGAACATACAGACAACATTTCTGTCATTACAAAATACAGTGCTGTTCTGGATGTGGGTGTTGGACTAAGCTTGGGCCATTTATCAACAAGCTCCTAATGCTTTCCTGTCTTTGCTGCCCCTTGGCTAATAGATATTTAGATTTGCAGGTTAGTTTTGGTTTTGTGGCATGCAAAAAGGACAATATGGGCAGTATTATATGAAAGAAGCGATCACAGTTTTTAATGATGATATCTGTACAGATATGGTGAAGGTGAAATTGTGGTTTTTAGTGGCAAGTGCTGGAATCACAGAAGTAGCTATGTGCTAATCAAGTCCAGGCCCCTTGTCATGACGCTCAAGTGATGGGGCTCTACCGGGTATCAAGCCCTGTCCACCTGACTGTTCTGGCTGCAAAGTCAGAGGATTACACCACTGCGCCACAACACCTTCAATAGCACAGTGGTGCAATCTAATGCGCCCCCATGGTTCACAGCGGTCACTCTGTGCCATTTCTAGGAGTAGTTGGCTCTAAAAGCTATAACTTGACCTGGAATCTTTATGCTCTAAAATAGAGCTCTCTATTCTTGAAAAGTTTCTTTAGAGACAGTTGAAACAGCATCATAATTTTGACACCAAAGAAATAAAAACATGTTAAAATGTTCAATACTAGGAAAAATCTGATAACAAAGCCAAGAAACTCAATGTTTCTATGGGCTAACTTCCTGTATGTTACAAGCCTGCAAGAGTAGTAATTTTTCAATAAACTAAGCGACCCATTTTTATTGGAGAAAAGTATCCAAATCTAAAACCTGGCTGCTGCCAGTAGCATGTACTGTACAGGCAATGCAAGAGAGAAACAAATAAATGTGAATCTGAGTGCAAAGTACATTTGACGATTTATCTGAAATACCTGACAAAAGATATGATCTCAGAAATACAAACCCTCCTATACTTCTGTATGGTCAAAATTGAATCAAAATGAAAGAACTGGTCCTAATGTTGATAATTTCTACAATCGTATCAGACAAAAGGACCTTGAGGCCTTACTTAAACGACAATGTACTTCTGAATGTAATGAACACTGTGGCTATGTAATTTTTCTTGAAGTGAGACTTTTACTTATAGATAGATCTTTAATTAGGTTAGTTAAAAAAGAATTCTAAAAGGCATTGTTATATGGATAGGATTTTGTCACTTTCATTCTTTCAATCTAATTTTCTTGTTTCAGATTAAATATTGGACTTGGATCACGTTTGTTCTCATTCATTTGATGTTGTATATTTACTTCAACAATTGGTGTCTCCTAGAAGGTGAGCCCAGATAAATTGAACTACATGCTAGATGCTAGACTTGGACACAATATTCAAGCCAGAGTTGGAAACAATTAATTCATCAATTGAGAGACGAGGAAAGGTTTTTTGTAAAGTTTAACTGTAGCTGGTGTATGGGGCTGCTTTTAAATCCTTTCCTTTCCAAAAATTATAAATTCATTTTTGTATAGAGCCAAAATTTCAAACAAAATTGCAAAGAGGAATTTTTATAAAGTAGATTATCAAAGAACAACTCAATTAAGCCACTAAAATATAATTTAATAGCAATATTGAATTTAGTTCTTGATTTTGATACATCAATTGATGCAGTTTGTTAAAAAACATACATATTTGTTTTTCAGAAAATTTGATGTGTGTCAAAGATCTTGGGATACAAATTTCCTCTGTATATCTTACTGGTAAAACAACAGAAGAGTTTATTCCACAGAAAGATATAGCTGATGTTGTCATAAATGAAGTTATTTGTATGGTAAGATATTGCTCTTGTAAATAGTGAACTTTTCAGTGTAAACAATGGACAAAGAAGCTGGTTCATTAATTGTTTGATCTTTTAGAATGAGATTCAAATGGCTGTTTCTTAATTGTGAAATGGTGTATCAAAATTAATGGATGATAAAGCTTAGATACAGTGTTAGTAGTGGGTGTCCAAGTCATGTATTCTATTCTACATGCAAGTGTTTTTCGCTTTAGATGTTCAAAAGACAACACAATAATACTTGATGGATCTTCTCTTTCCCTTCATTCCAGCAAAGAATTATCTATGTTCTCGTCATCTTAATTGGAGAAAGATTTCCACAGTCAAGCAAAACAAAAGTTGGATACTCAAACATAGAAAGAGCCAAAACAGTGTTCAAGGTACGACCTTTATAGGGCAAAGAATTTTAATGTTAGCAAAGAGGCATCTTGGTTCTGCTACTTTCCTCCTTCGTGGAGGTTTGAGTCTGCACGCATGCTAGGTTTTGTCTCGTATTCAAGAGGATGAGATATCTACCCGAAGTCTGTGATATTTCATGTTGCCAAATTGTTGGAAATTTCTTCCAACATGTAAAACCGTTGCCTACACGTAACGTAAGACATCGTTTGGTACATAGTTGTGTTGTCGTAATTTTTAATCTTTATTCCATTCCTTTATAGGAAACAAAACCAAGATTGGCAGCACTAACTGAAGTTCTGCAGGAAACACACAGAATTATGTTTTTAGAAGAGAAGTTGGAAAGCTGACAAAGAAACATTGACACTAAAGTCCTGCATTCCGAGTTCATAAGACTACAACGAAAGACTGTTACTGACCTTGATCATATCCTAAGATCATATACAGAAAGTTTTAATGTTTTTATCTGAACATATGCAACTTTTATATAAATAACAGTGAAACCCCTTGTGCTCACTTGTTTGATTTCTGCATAATTCTCACGGTAAGCGTTATGGTCAAAGATTGCAAAGAGATATCACACAAAAATAAAAGAACATAAAAGTAATCTTTTCACAAGGGTTATTTGAAATCAAATGACAATATTTTACACAAATGTCTATTTGACAACAGTTTTCTAACTCTGCAGGCATTAATAAACTTTTTTTGATCTTCCAGATTTCTAAAAACTTCTTATTTTTGAAGAAAGTACAATATAAGCACAGGATGGTTTAAAGAATTGAGCATGGTGTTCCAAGCACAGCCCGTTATCAAGTCTTGACATCGGATTATATTCAAAACCTCGTGCTTCATTCAATTCTTATCAAAGTGCTAATATTGTGTCTTATTTACTTGTTTACCTCCCAATTTTCATTTCACATAATGAAGGAATGTTTTTTTATGCCAGTCTTAGAACTATCCGTTCACATCGCACCACATAGATTGTTCGAGCTGAACTCCACTCGTTAGGGTAGTACAAAAATACCCAGTGACTATTTTAGTATACCGCTGCTAAGATGTTCTCAGAAACAACAGTTTTCGTATATTTCAGCACTACCTATACAAAGGATAATAACATATTTAAAAGTCTTGGTTCTTCGCAGAAATTCTTGGAAGGAAGCATCTATCTCTGTTTTATTGTCAGTTGAAATCTAAACATCATCATTGCGTACGCAGTATTATCGTTTGCTTCGTTTTGAGGTCTTCTCGACATCCCTAGAAAGAAGGCAAAGAAAATAAATAACAAATCCCACACATACAGCACACAATAAAAGTCTAACGACAGGTTGACAATTTTACATCTATCTATTTTACAAACTCTTTCTGTTTTCATCAGTGAGCTTGATTTTCCCAATTACAGCTTTTCAAAGCCAAGCATAACTTCCTACATTCAAGAACATTGAGCACATGGATGAAGAGGGTTTCGTGTAGTAAAGCAGATTTCAGGTTGGGATATTCATTTTGTGATAAAAGCATGAAACTTAGTGAACATAGGCAGTTTGACACGCTGAAAAATATTGGATATTGAGAGGAGATAAGACAAGGCGAATTGAGTTCTATGAGAACGATTCAGCCATGGGATGGTTCCTCGGAAGTTGCTCGTAGCTGTGGAGGAGGGAGTAAACAGTCTCTTGCTTAATCAAAAACTTTGGCACAACACTTTTCAACTGCAAATTACGAGAGAAAACTTGATCAAGGGATGGTGTACAGTGCAAAATTTCCGAGTCTAAATCATTGGCATATCAAATCCACATTCTTTATTTCAAACAATCCAATTAAACTATAAAATGATTAAACCGTGAAGATTTGTACCTTTCGACTGGTTCTGATCTTTTTCCTCCTCGTTTTGCATCCAAAAAGAATTTATCTAATTCGGAAAGATCTTCTTCTCCAAATTTCTCAAATTGTACTGGTCCATCACGTTTCCTGGTACGATCTGTTCCAGCGAAGTCCTTATCAGGAACGAACCTGAAAAGAGAGACAAGTTCTTCGATTAAAACATCATGAAGTTCACATAAATATCATCACACCATTGAATTTTTAACATTAGACTAAGAGCAAACTTGAAACAAGGGAAGTGTTTCCGGAGAAAGGGCATTGAATAGACTGTAGGTAGAAAAACTGAATCAAGGACAAATGCAACGAAAATTTTTCGTGAGAGTATTCCATCAGATTTTTCGGGCTAGATTTGTTGCTCATGATACTTCGATTTGCAGCATTCAATGTCAACTTTTTGTTAAAATTACGCTTATTCTATGCACATAAAATCATTTCAAGCGAAAGATTTGATGAAACGAGCCGAAAGAGAAATTGCTTCCGATCTTTCAAAAAATGTCCGAAACGTTTTGTCCGAAAATATTCCATCCGAAATATTTGGATTTTGATGTATCTAATTGAAAGTTTCAAACCAGTGATATTTTCATGATTATGACAAAAGTACCATGGTTGAAGTGCGCTAAAATGGCCCCGTTTCTTTTGATGTAACTTTGTATAAGCCATCAGTTTAGAATTACCAATCAAAATGAAAAAAAATCTCGTAATAAACGTACTTATTTGTTTTCATTAAAGTTTCGATATCATCTCCATAATTATCTTTGTCTAGATTTTTAGATGGTCGATACATCGATGAAACTGCATCTGTTTTTCGCCATGGTTGATCGTAAACATTATATGCATCTTCTTCGCCAAATCCACTGTCCATTCCCTGAAACAAAACAATACGAAAGACACACATAAAACTCTAAGTGGCTCTGAAAATTTGATCTTGGGTACAATCAGGAGTTACCATCATATTACAGATACAGTTTATTCCAGATATAGTCCAGATATATTCCAGATATATTCCAGTTTATTACAGTTTATCCCACATATTACAGATGTTGGGTACACTTGGAAGAAATAAGCCCCTTTCCTTGTCTTGGGTATGTCATACCCCGCGCTGTGAGGTTAACAAGGAAAGAAACTATCACTTCGAGAACATTTGGAACCAGCATACAACAAATGATACATGGAACGAATAAAATATGTACAAACAATAAGCTTCATAATTAGCGTCTTCGCTTCACAGGAAGTCCATCTTGTAAACTACTTACAAGGATATGACAGGGTAAATCAAAATATATTTTCTAAATAGCCAAGATTTTTCAGGAGCGACCATTTTCTCGTCTTTGCACCGCTCTGGTGGTACCTTCCTATACGAAGCAAGACGGCAGTTTGGACACTCGTGCGTAAAAAATGTTGTATTGGCAGCATTTTGTATTTTCAGGTGTATCATTAATGCCAGGGGGTAGTCATGATATTTTGCTCCCCCTGTTACCGTCCTTGTAGTGTGGTATAGTAGTTGGTAGGTAGTGTCTTAGGTAATTCGTCATTGTAAACTTTTATACTGAATATATAAAAAAAGACGAGAGGATGCTGCACAAATGCTAGGCTGGCAATAACAGCTGCAATAGATAATTAGAAAAATATGACCCTTCCATGAGCGTTCGGACACACAAATCAGTGGCCAGATCCAACTGAGATCATTTCTTATCAAAGACCATCATGATCCTTAATGCTATGATCTTCTGGTTTGAAATCGTTTCAATTCTGAACATTATAAAAGAAACTCCAATATTTCTAGCTGCTTGAGAGAACCGAGACCTCAGGTTAAATTTGAAAGGAGATTGATACCTGGCTTTTGTTGAATAACCGTTGATCATACATGCTTTCTTGTGTTCCAGAATTTGAAGGCATCCCTAATGCAATCTTTTCACTAACATCTCGATCTTTGTCTCTCATCAATTTTGATCTGAAAGGAATCCAAGCATGGAATATTATGAAATCTTACGCCAAAGGATTTGAAAGGAATATACATTTGAACTACAAATATGGTATGCTCTTTAGACTTGTAAAATATATTTTTCGGCAATGAGAAACAATTTCTAGTCACATCCGCAATTTGATGCAATATTGAATCCTAGCCACACCAAATCAAATTAAAGAGGTTGTACCGAAGTATATAAACAATTTCTCTGCAATTTCTTACATTTGATAGAAGCATATAGTGATGAAGCGTCAAGATCGAACGGTCTAAACCACACTCTTTATGGTATAAGATCTTAGCACTACTTGAATATATTTCCATGGCACAAACTGAATTTTTCTGAGAATAAATTAATTTCCTCACAAGGCAACAACGGTAAGGAAGATCCCTTTTCGTGTGACTAACCTTTTATCAGGAGCTGCCTTAGAAATTCTTCGATCTCTTTCCCTGTCTTTGTGTCTTTCATAACGTAATTGATCTCTCTCTTCTTCTCCTTCATCCTTAGAAGCTAACAAAATAAATTAAAATGATATCAAATCTGATTGTTAAAACGTTAACCTGTGTTCAATGGGATGCAGCAAAGACTTGAGCTACTTTCTTTTCATCTGTTTGATCGTGAAGTTCATAATACTTAAGAAAGAATAACACAAGAAGGTGGACATTCATTCAAACTCATCGGGATAATGGATGCAGTTCTCATGGGTGGAAAAAATAGCGGACCACGGCACCGATGGTCCCAGAATATTTTTAGGTCTCCAGAAAGAATGAAATGTGAGAAGAAGGGGGACTTTGAAAATCTACAATTTTGTCTTTGCATTTCAAATTAAGTCTTTAGAAATTGGATTGATGTTTGGTTAATTTAGGCTGTCTCCAGACAACAACAATACCGTTTATAACTTTGTATAGTACTCAGTCGCAAAGTCAACATAATTCAATAAATATCCTTTACAACTGAGATTGAGGATTACTGCCCAATCTTCAAAATGTCCCACGTATTTCTATCATGACCTGCCAACAAGTGGATTCTTGTTTGGAGCGCCCTGCTATCACAGAAAGTTTTTTCAACGACTTTCGTTCCCATAAATTAAACTATTTTTTCCACCCCTGGCAGTTCAGATATATCTGACAAATATCTACCTGTTTTAATCCCAGCTCTTTCTTCTCTCGCTTGTTGTGCCATCTTTTTCAAATTTTCTTCCTTCCTCTCTTTCTCTTTCTGCGCCATCTTCTTCTCAAGTTGTGCTCTCATTTCAACTGCTTCACGAGCCTAAAAGAATAATGGTGAAAACTTTAGTAGTTCAACAATAATGCAGGTTAGATAATTTAAAATCTTTTACGTTATCTGCTTCTTTAATTGTATTAGCATCCAATAAAAGCCAAAAATATAAAATACCTTTCTGTCAGCAATATACAGTGCTTCAGCCAATTTTGCAAATTTGTCATTGATGTGAGGATCTTGAAGACCTCGACCATCTGAGGCCAATCTTTTATCAAGTGGTATAGTGTATCCCTATAAAACAACGAGACAAAACTGTAGAACTCGAAGATGAATTTCTTAATTTAAAGGGGATCCGTCGCCAAAAATGTAAACAAAACGATGATTTTTGCAGTTTTTGAAAGGTGGTATCACACAGGATTTTCATATTTTTTGGCGACGGATCCCAATTAAGAACAGCACACCAAAATATATTCTTTGCGTATTATCGATACATAGAATGTCTTGAAAGGGTTTGGTAATGACTGAAATTAAATTATAAATAATGTTATGCAAAACATACATCTGACAAAAAAGGCTTTCCTCCATCTGACCAGTTGAAAAAGAGGCGTAAATTATCATTGGATGGGACTTAGGTATAAATGACGTAGAAAATGCAGTTCAAACGCACACAAAAACCTGTACACTGATAAAATAAGACAAAACTACGATTAAATATTGCAAATGGTTACCTTTGGATTCTTCCAATTGGAAATACAAGGAGGTATCTTCCACTCTTGTTGTTCTTTCACGGTAACCTACAGTATAAAAAAGAGAAATTATATCACCCATTAGGTGTGGGGCAACTTCAACTTCAAGTATCCAAAATGACAACAAATTCCTTTATGTTACTACAACGGCATTATAAAGTGCTATTTGTTCAATTACTTACTGAGATGAGAATATATTAAAGGCAATGACTTTCAGGAGCCGAAGAAAGAAGCTGTAACCAGCCCTGGCACAATTGTAACCGGAAACAGAAAACGGTTCTCTTTCAAGGCCAACATAGTTTCTAAAGTTATCAACGTATAGTTTGAATGTAGTTTCTAAAATTGAGTGCATCAACATTGAGATGTATCAAAATTAATCACGTTATCGGGAACAGTTACATACCTTCCTTGTGGGTGAATGCATGACAGGAGCTGGTGGCGATGGTGGGCCTCTGGGGATCTTTTTGTTTGTTCTACAAAAAATATAAAGTATAGAAATCATCAAAATGATTAAGCCATACAAAGTTATCCTTTCTACATACATCAGTGAATTAAAATCCCTGCTTGACTTGTATATGAAATGACTGGGCTTTAAATTCAGGCATTAATTACAAATTTGTCACACTATGTACACATTTATCGCAATCTTAGAAATAATAGCATGTAAAGAAGTGAACATACTTGAATCTGGGAGGTTCCATTGGATCATTTACCAATTCAACCACTCGAATGACTCTTTGTTTTGCTCCAGAATTATATGCAACACCTTGTTGCGATGGGGTGTACCTAGAACAAAGTAACATTGTACATTTTAATACATAAAGAAATTGGAAGCAAACGGCAAAAAGAGTTAGTGAAAGATACAAGCAAAACATAAAATCTTGAATCATTAATACTTCAGATTAAAATGTAACAAGTTAACAAGATCATTTTTATTGGTGTTGTGCCTAAAATGGTGTCTTGAATCTTTCCAGATCAGGCTAGTAATTTATAAAAGAGGGGCCTTGCCTTGCTTGCACATACAGTATATCAGCCTTACTTGCTCAAAAGCATCAAATATTAACCTCTGAAAATATAAACTACTGAGGCCTACCATCAGGGTAGCATTATGTCAATAGATTTTGAGTTGAGGGATGCTGCTATAAGTACATGGCACTATGAACCTATTTTGTTTTGCATTGTGAAAAAAGACTGAAGAATATGTAACTCAAAAAATTGAAATATATCATATATCAACATCATAAGCAAGAAGGTTTCCATATTGCAAAAGAAAGCAAACTAAGGAAAATCAGTAATTGCTAGATTTCCCACAAATTCTGAAGACTTCCGCAACACTATATAAATACTATACCTGATGTATTTAGCAGGTTCTTGTTTCTTTGCAGCTTGTGCAGGTTGTGCTGCTGAAATTTTACCATTCACTTCTTTCTCCAAAGCAAGTCTTGTTTTCTCTGTTGTCTATAAGATCCCACAATTTTTAATGATTATCTCAACATGGCCACAATTAAGGCTGTATCAAGAGCCTTATCAAGGTTAAGAAGGAAATGTTAAGAGTAACCAACAAACATTTTTCTTTATCATTAGGCCTCGTAAAGCAGCAGGCTACAGTAAGTTTTTGGGTTCATTCCAAAAATGAACCATTTCAAGTTTCTTAAGCACACTCTATCGTTATGTCCATCCAGTTGAGATTTGTTTCAGCAAATAGCAAGCAGAATGCCAAATAAGAGACATTAACCATAGAAAATGCCAAGGTATCAAGCAGGAATCTTTTCGGACAACTAAGAACTCTTTCTGCATGATGAATACAGTACAGTAGATAATAAGGGTAATATCTAACCTCTGCAATGGTATCTTCATCAGGTCGTGCTAATTCTGGGTCATCTTTCTTTATTTGTGCTGGAAGCAAATCTTTGAATTTTGAATGAATCACCTGGAAGACACGATGTGAAACACTCTGAACTGTCATGGGGCAACAAACAAACAAACAAACAAACAACTTTTTTAAACAATTACTGAGGGGTGTAAATACAGGATTCAGCAAATAGATTGCGCATTTCTATACCATAATAATTCTGATGGTACTAGTTTAATGATGATGACAGGTCTTGCAAGGAAATATTGAAAAACCAGGGCTTTGTTGAGAAATTTTGATTTGTCAGAAAATCTTTTGATAATTGATTCAGCAACCTAGAAATTGTATGATGACGTTTCACAAGCTTCACTTGATTTCTTTGATGGCTTGGTCAGGAGAGCATACCTTATCCTGTTTCTGTCCTGCTCGCAATAGATCATCATATTTGACTTTGCCTTCTTCGTCAACTCGAATGGGAAGTGCAGTTGACGTCATCTATGGATTAACAAAATTTCAGTCATAAACAAATGAAAGAAAATATCATCTGAACAGATGTTCTTACAAACTACACTTACTGTACTGTGATAAGCTTTGTTTCCAGATTCTTCTGACAGATTGCTTCATAATATTTTTGAGCAATATTCAGACACTCACAAATTGTATGTTTTAGGGGCAACAGGACTTTTCTTATAGAATGGAGGAAGAGCCCTATGTCATTGAACAAACATTTTCTGATGCAAATGACAATCAAAACTTTAAGAAAGTCTATTATGATTTCTCCATATGACATTTATGAAGTAGTTTAATATCTACATACTGCACTTATTTTCAATTTAGAGAGTAGAGACTTTCACTTCAAAATGCATACAGCTTGTAAAAAGTAATTTGTTCTGAAGGGAATAATACTGTACCTTTCTTTCTCTTCCCATTCCCAATGGATATTGTGCAACATGCACTTCAGGAAATGCACCACCATCACCAAAATCCTGCAAATAAAAGCTAACTAATCAAAAATTGACTAAAAGAATCATGTATGATATTGAAAGACATAATATGCAATTTCTAGAGCCTTGAAGAACGATTTGATTGTCATTCTCTTTTCAACATTTCACCTTTGCAAATGTGGTTAAAGCTAAAATACAATAAGGCTGTATTGGAAAATAAGGAAAAAGAAGATCTGGCTGGTCACACCTCAGTCAGTATTGAGAAACTGCCGAGAAATTGCTAATAGTTTGCAGTTTCACCTGCATATACACACCTTATCACCTGCAAAGGGATGGGAGAAGGGTAACAAATAATTATTTATTTGGGACAGAAAGTTACCAAACAACACATATAAATATTCTTTACCTCTGGCCTTCTTGGTAACCATCCTCGTCTTTGGCCATACGGAGGGTGATTTCCTTTCACAGCTACCGTTCTTATCTGCAATGAATATATGTACTGTATACTGTATGCATATCAACATAGATTTGACAGGGCATGTCTGCACTGCATTGGCGCACTGCAGTGCCTATTTTAATCCAAAGAAAGTATTGAAGTATATTTAATCTCTACTGCATACATACATTGAAAGCTCTTTCCAAGTCATCATCATCTGCTTCTTGCTTTGTAATTTGTGTTGGCGCAGGAAGTAGTCTGCAAGTAAATAAATATACTCTTTTTCAGGATTCTTTCCAAGAGAACTGATGATGAATTAAAATCTGTTGGTTGGTGTTACTTCAACTGTTATTATTTGGATTGAGAGGTGGTTGGTCAACCTTAATCCTCTGTACTGGGGGGTGTTTTTCGCCCCTTCCCCTCTCCTTCTCTTAAACTATAAGAGATATAAGAATGATACTTGTATTGTTTATATTTTCAAATATAAAAATAGAAATTAATTAGTCACATGGTTCATTGTTAGGCAACCAAAAAACAAAGGAAATTTGGCAAAATCATAGCGTCTTAACAAGAAAAATTTAATTTAATTAACTGCCTCACGGATTTTCTCCAAATTTGTTTCAAATATAGGAAACATGTCATGGATTAAAAATACATATTTTTCAGAATTTTTTAGTTTCTATTTTAGAACAACTAGCTTTGAATTAGCTTTTCACTGCACACGCTGATTTTCTTCACAGTTTTCTGAAGTTTTGTCCATTTTTTTAAGCTTGAATTAGACAGAGTTGCACTTCTTTATTAAAACAATGACTGAATTCTAGATACTGAATACTGAATTTCACTGATGTCAGCAAATATGAAAAATATTTGTCAAATGAAAGTACTCATCAAAAGCAATCAAAAGGTGCATGTTTGAGATCATTCTGACAAACAAGAGGAAAACTGTGGTTGTTCTCAGCTTTTTGTTGATTGACAACTTTTGAAATAAGGTACTACTGTGGTCACATGATCAAAGTCAGAACAATGAAAGGGTTAACAACCATTTTCTACATATTTTCACTTTTGACCATAAATAGGACCAAAATAGTGTCACAATGGACATAACAAAGATGTTGGAAAACAGCCATTTTGAATCAAAACATATGAACACTGATGCTCAGCCTAAAGGCTAATTTCCAGTCATTGGAATTTTCCGAGCGGGCGGAATTTTAGACAATAAAAGGTCGTTCAGCCGTAACTTTCTATTCAATTCCAGAGAGACATTTTCTCTCGCATACAATAGAAATTCCGCCCGCTCGGAAAATTCCACTGACTGGAAATCAGCCTTAAGACTAAGAGTTCATCATAAGATTTATCTTTAACGTTCAGTCAAGTCAAGTGATGCTAACTAAAGAATTTTTCGTGGTCCACCTTTGTGGTGCTGTAGGGTAAAACACACTCCTCAACACACTCCCGGTCACACTGCTTCGAATAAGTGTCAAGTTTGACTTTAAATCACTGAAGAACCCAGAGAAGAGGAGACTTGCAAACAATTTTACAACCTTCAGTTTACTTCAGTGATTCATTATTTCTACATGATAACGTCAGAGCGTACAGACCAGAGACTAAACCATCAAATTGAAACTTGGATGGACCATCGACAATCCGCCGAGATCAAGCGAAGGTGGCCAGCGCATGACATCTTCATGCGTGCAATCCACCTTCGATTGAGTTGGGCCTAAATAAATTTCATCCCTTCATTGCGGTTAGTTTGTGCCCTTCATTCTCAAAATTACTCCCTAAAATTATATTCAATACCTTGCCAAAGCCATAGTGATGCACTTGGTCCGTTACTTGCGTTTCTTCTGTTTCTATTTTCTTGGTTTTTCGTCTTCTTTCTTCGTCTTTCCTTGCGACCTTTCGCTAAGCCAACCTAGTACTTTTACGAATTCATTTGATATTCAATCCATTGTTTTCAGTTATGGTCGATTGTCCTTCGCAGCGATCTACATTCTCCGCAGCAACCTCCAGCAGCTAAACTACAACGATATATCCTGAAAG
>REGL01000026.1:11262-32741 GCA_004194395.1 Aurelia aurita complex sp. Pacific | reverse complement strand
TGCGACAACGGACTGTTAACACCACATCAATCGGGTTTCCGTCCAGGTGATTCGACAGTCAACCAGTTGTTGGCAATAAGTCATAAAATCTATTGCGCCTTTGACGATATTCCAAGTAAAGAAACAAGGGCTGTTTTTCTTGACCTATCTAAGGCCTTTGACAGAGTTTGGCACGAGGGCTTACTGTATAAACTGGAATGCAGTGGGATATCTGGAAGCCTCCTTGCACTAATTCGCGATTTTCTTGCAAACCGTGAACAACGTGTTCTATTAAATGGGAAAAACTCAGAATGGGCAACAATTTCTGCTGGAGTACCTCAAGGCTCGGTTTTAGGACCCTTGTTTTTTCTTGTCTACATAAATGACCTTGTTGATGACTTAAAGAGTGATGTTAAGATCTTTGCTGACGACACATCTCTATTTTCTGTTGTGAATGATGTAGCCAGAACTGCCGAAGAACTAAACAGTGATTTAGAGACAGTTAATATGTGGGCATGGCAATGGAAAATGCAGTTTAATGCTGACAAAACTGTTGAACTCATCTTCTCCACAAAAAGAGTTAAACCCTTTCATCCCCCTCTAATGTTAGGAAATGATGTGGTAACAGAAAAGGCCGAGCATAAGCACCTTGGCATGATTCTGGATCCCAAGCTGGATTTCCAGAGTCATATCAAGGAAGCTATCTTAAAGGCAAGACGAGGAATTGGATTAATACGACATATTTCTAATTATGTTTCTAGGGACGTTCTTAATCAAATGTACAAGCTTTATGTTAGACCTCATTTAGATTATGGTGACATTGTCTACCACAGGCATGACCCTGAGATGCTCCAAAGCTTCACGCGTAAGATAGAACAAACTCAATATTTGGCTGCCTTGGCGGTGACCGGTGCATGGAGAGGTACAAATAGGCAAAGGCTGTATGAAGAACTGGGGTGGGAAAGTCTCTATCAGAGGAGATGGTATAGACGCTTGTGCCATTTTTTTAAATTAAAGAACTCACACCATCCTGAGTATTTGTATGCAGAAATTCCTCCTGAGCGTCAAGTCATGTACAACCTCAGAAGTGCACGTCTGTATGAACAAAACATAGGTAGGACTGTCCGGTTCTCAAACACCTACTTCCAGAATACCTTTTCTGAATGGAACTCGCTCACTCTTGATATTAGAAATTCTACATCAATTGCTGAGTTCAAGCGTAAATTGCTGGGAATCATAAGGCCTGCTCAAAAGCCTACTTATAATATACATGATATAGCAGGTATTAGACTTCTGACCAAGCTTCGTTTGAATTTTAGTGCCTTAAATGAACACAAATTTAGGCATAATTTTGAATAATTTGAAAAAGTAAAGGCCACGATACCAACGTCGATTGCCGGATCCGAAGATGCTTGCGATGACGAAAAAATGAATAAATTTAAAGGCAGAAACACCGCAACACGACAAAAAACAACAGCAAATACGATTAATTTAATTTTTGCCAATATTTCGTCCTGCCATGCAGGACTTCTTCAGGGCTGTCTGTCTATAATTTTGAATGTCTGGACCCTATCTGTGCTTGTGGCACAGGCAAAGAAGATAACGAGCACTTTCTCCTGCATTGCCCTCTCTTTGAATTACAGCGTAGAGATCTCCTTGGTCAGCTCGGGGACCTTCCTGGCATTGACATTGAGAGTTTGGATAGTAAGACTATTTGCGAATTACTACTATTTGGTAGCCCAAACGTAAATGTGATTGTGAACAGAATAATTCTGGAAGCGACCATTTCCTTTATCAAATCAACACAGCGATTAGGCTAGAAATAAAACCATCAAATCACAGCGCACCCCAACAGGTGAGTCAGAGATGTATTTCTTTGACGCACCTGTAACACCTTAATTTTTGTAACGTTGTTTGTTTTTTTTGTTATACTAGATACGATCGTTGTATTGAACTGTTGTAAGTGTCGTTCGTAGTGAGAACTCGATGACTTCGTGTCCTTTCTCGCTACGAACGACATATTTCATTTTTCTTTTTTCAATTCTAGTTTAACTGTTGTCGTCGCTTTGTATATTCTAATATTTTATGATGATATATAAAAAAAAAACAGTCAGTGTGCCCGCAAAGGACCCTGGACAAAAATGGCTCTTTGAAGGTAACTAATCAGAGAGACAGGAAAACAATGATTTAGACAATTTCATATGTGTGACTGTGCATATTACATTATTCAAAAATTACGATTGCAAATATTTCTACGCTGTTCTATGTTGATTCTGCGTTACTCTAATTCATACATATATATTCTTACAGAGTCAATATTCTTACAGATATCAGATTGCTCTATCGAAAGTTAGTCTTTTTGTTATGATGTGGACCACTGTAAACCCATAGAAAATTATCCATCCACATAAGGAAATTACAAGGTAAAAGAGGTTGTACTCAGCCAGTGCTGGAATAGAAAGTCTTAGAAAGGTTGTACCTTCGAAGTTATTGTACGTAAACAACATACTGACGTAAAAACAGCTGGCTCATGTAAAATTTGGTCAGTGGTCCCCAAGAGAGATTAATCTTTGCTTTACAAGCTATTTCAAAATGAGTTACGTTAGATTGGAAATGCATACTGATAAGACACGCGAATTAAGAATAGAAGCTCACTTTCAAAACGCCATCTCATTGGACCGATAAAAATAGAGGTGACCCTGAGGTGGCCTAAGGCCAATTTAATTGTGTCCATTCCCTTTAAAGTCGCATTCTCAATTCATTGCATGTCATATTGCAAAAACCAGTTGTGGTATATATGGCCTAAGCAGAGTAATTTTGTTATACTGTGTCGTTTGATTATTTGGATCAATTCAATAGCTCCCTTGGTTGATTTTTGAGCCCCATTAACGTTACACTTATTTGAATTCAGCTNGCTCTATCGAAAGTTAGTCTTTTTGTTATGATGTGGACCACTGTAAACCCATAGAAAATTATCCATCCACATAAGGAAATTACAAGGTAAAAGAGGTTGTACTCAGCCAGTGCTGGAATAGAAAGTCTTAGAAAGGTTGTACCTTCGAAGTTATTGTACGTAAACAACATACTGACGTAAAAACAGCTGGCTCATGTAAAATTTGGTCAGTGGTCCCCAAGAGAGATTAATCTTTGCTTTACAAGCTATTTCAAAATGAGTTACGTTAGATTGGAAATGCATACTGATAAGACACGCGAATTAAGAATAGAAGCTCACTTTCAAAACGCCATCTCATTGGACCGATAAAAATAGAGGTGACCCTGAGGTGGCCTAAGGCCAATTTAATTGTGTCCATTCCCTTTAAAGTCGCATTCTCAATTCATTGCATGTCATATTGCAAAAACCAGTTGTGGTATATATGGCCTAAGCAGAGTAATTTTGTTATACTGTGTCGTTTGATTATTTGGATCAATTCAATAGCTCCCTTGGTTGATTTTTGAGCCCCATTAACGTTACACTTATGTGAATTCAGCTTGCAAAACAGCTTCAAGAAGATTCATTATATTGATCCGACCGGAACAGATAAGTTGCTGTTAATCAAATTTTACCCAAAAGTTAATTTCTAAGCAAGTAATTTCATTCTTGGTGATGGTTATTATCAAAGCTTCATCCAGTCCTGCTTATCCATTCATGAAAAAACTCAACGTAAGCAAAATTATTCTTGATTCTTGATCTCGATGTTGTGTTTTTGGCGTAGCTTGAATCTTCAATATCATTAGTTCACTTCGTCAAAACATCAGCATAAGCAATGTTAGTCTTCGTCTTGATGTCATGTTTGTCATAACTGAAGCTTCAATCTACAAATTCATTAACCCACCTCGTGAAAAATCAGCAGAAGCAACGTTATTCTTGCTTTGTCATGTTATCCTTGATGTTAAAGATGTTAACTACCCTGGGTACCAAAGTCCAATAAAGAAATAAGGGAATTTCGTTCAGGGGGTCTGGCCCCAAGGCAAGTCCAAATCAATCCACTAGTGAAAAACTCAGCGTCGTTAGTTCTTCTTCATCGTCAACTATTTTATACCCCAGCAAATTCATCACTTCATAACATTCAGTCTCAATTACTCGTACAATCGGATACTGCATTTGCACTCTCCAGTTCTGTACTGACCCCGTCAAGTTTTTAGCGTAGAATTCTTCAATCGATCCAGAAGTAGATGAACTGTATTGTGGAGGTTTTGTTGTTGTCCCATAAGCAAGCTTATCCAGCCACATTCGTACTTGTGGTGCTACGGGAACGCCGACAAATTTATAAACAAGTTCTGTGATCTGATGAGGATTTGTGCCTAAATCTTCGTATCGAAGAAGTGTGTACTTTCCTTGCAGCCAAGATGGAGCTGTAATGGCGTACTTTATATTTCTCAACATTTGTGAACACAAAGACCTTGAAAACTCCTTCACAGCAGCCTCAGTTCCATTTCCCGTAGTGTTATCATTGCTCATTAGATGAGTATACACGATGGCTCTGGGATCTCGTACAAGATGTACGACTTTGAGCGAATACTCGGCGCTCTCTTTGTCCATGAGATACGACAGTTTATGTACATCGTTGAATTGAATTGTTTTTGTTACAGTGTGTTGATGTAGCCTGCATATTGCAGAGGTAGTTTTTGGTTTCAAAGGTGTGCACATCCTGATGTTATACCATGGATAGTCATGGTTCCCAGGGCATAAAGGAGGCACTGATAAAGCTCTGCTTGCCAAACGGCTTCGCAGTGAACTGTATTGGAAGGACAGGTAATTTGTGAAATAGGTTAGCTCGTCAAATTTACAATGAAAAATTCCATCGAGTAAATGAGTTACCATTGCATCATACACATCTGGGGGCCTGTTATCCTTGTAATAGTCCAACGAACGTAGCGGTTCGTAAAGGTAAAAAACCTGCGGGTTTTGGTTAAAAAGTTCACCTAGAAGAGAACTACCACAATGTTCACCTGATAGGATCAAAATATTTTGTCTCATTTTACTTCCATGTTGGCTCATCCATGAATTAAATTCAAGTAATTTGTTCAGTCTTTCATACATTGATACTTTTTGGCGTAAATCGCTCAATTCCTTCTCCAAAGATGTGCAATTCGGACAGAGCAATTCGCTGCGGATACATTTAGGACCAACGCATAACCGGCTTGGATCTTTCTTTTCGGCGTTTACATTATTCTTGGAACAAGGCAGTGATGTTGGGTCAAAGCTGGGTCTTGTTCCACTAAGGAATAAAATAATGAACATTGCTAATAGCAAAGCGATACATAATGCTGTTTCTCTTGGCCTGTTTAATGCTTCCAATATCATGACTCTATAACCAAAACATTGCAGTTAGTTATGTTAGGTGAGAGATGCCTTGAGAAAAAACCAAACTCTGCCAGCTATTCTTCGGATCAATCAAATTCTCGTATGAATTTCTTCTCTGTGAATGATACAATCTTTGATCTTTGTGAAATATCAACAATAGACAACATGCAGTGAAACTGGAATCATATTTGTGACTTCAAAATCTTCCTACTTTTGCTCTAATTCTTTGACAAAGATAGCGATAACATTGAATTTAAAACTGCCTTCAAAGGAAGGATTCAGTGAATTCATTTAGTTGAGCTGTTCAAGCGTTGGATTTTGTGGAGCTGTTCATCTTTGATCAGCGAAGCAGGGAGATCATTCCAAACTCATTCTGCTCGATCAATCATATCCACTTACTGGTACCAACTGACAGCCGCTAGCATTATTCAAATTTCCCGCTCTAACAACCAACCAATCAGGTCGCACCAGCATTGGAAGGTAGCCAATCAGCGTGCAGTGATTCAGTGATGAACGATATGATATCAGCTTTGTTTATTACCATGTTGATGATTTAGAACTCACTATTTGATTGGAGCAGTGAATTGACCTCTTCAATTATTTCTGCAGGTCAAGTATACAGGAAAGGCTTAGGCGAGCATTGTGCAAGACAATCATTCGCATGCTTCGTTGCAGATAGACAAAAGATATTCGCGGTATAGTTTCAGTTTAGTTAAGGATATTTGTATCAGTTCATGTTTTTGTTTTTGTAGACAATTTTGACAGTTGACATAGATAAATAGCCAACTCAAGAGCTGCAAAAGCAAGTCTTAAATTAGCGTATTGTATTTGATGATTTTCGCACGTGCATGTATATTGTTTAGCTACACAGGAACAACAGCGTGCATCTGCCCTTCTTCGCAGTATTTATAGATTACTTCCATTTATCCCCGTCAACCAACATTGATCCCCGTCAAGAAAAAATGTTGCATTAGGATTCTATTGCATTGGACGGTATACAAGACACACATACATGCACATCTTGCAATTATGTCTTGGTTGTGTAAATTTAGGTTGAAAGATAAAGAATACTTCACTTTAAACATTAAAGTTTATTGCGCCATATCGGTCTAAAACTCTAAGCTCTGATTGAAACTATTTCAGAAAATAATTCAGTGGCTACGAGTATAATTTCTCGGCACTTCAATTGCTGGAAATTTTCCTCTTAAAGACTTTTCAACAACAATAATGCTTTGCAGGTAAGCAAAACCTCAACGTGCGCCTGCAATGCACTGATGTTTTTCAAGAGTCTTTAAAGTACCCCTACTCCTCGATTCTTGCGAATTGTGGACTCGTATGTGAGGTAACTTGTTTCAGAGTTTTAAAATCATTGCAATATTGTAGGATAAAGGATATTATCATAGCAAAAAGCACGGCCTACTTTTAAGCTCTCTTCAACTTTGCAGGTTTAGAGAATTACCGCAAAATGAATTCTTTTTAAGCAGGTTGCCTGCTCTTAGACAAGACGGTGGACAGCTTGAGGACAAGCTCAGGAAATGCCTGTTTTTTTGGCATTGTTATGCTGCGGTGTCAATTGGCTTCTTCCTAAAGGCCTTGACCTGAAATTAACCGCTTCATTAGTTCCAATTACACATAAATGAGCAGTGAAGCGTTTAATTGGGCTGATGTGAGTATGATGACCTAGTTTGTCTAACCCGGTTCTAAACATATTCCTTATGGCTACACGGTTCACTGAATAATCAAGCAAGCGTCACGAACTCAAAGGATCTTCTATTGATGTAATTTTAAAATCATTTTTTTGCTCACCTTTGATAATACATTCCAATTAGACTAATTAATCGTTGCCCCAGATCATTTCCAGGGACTTTGTTTCGCAAATGTCCATGATCTTGGGTTAAACAAATCCTAGGAAAATAGTAGGCTCATAACAGCCCTCGTAGTTTCACTGTGTTGCTGTTGTTGCACAGGGTCTAGGAAATGGGTAGGCCAAGAATCAATTAAAAGATCAAACGATATGTGGAGAAGATGATAAACAAGAAGAAACATTTTCGAAAAGAAAATGCTTCGGTGCTGAAACGTTTCAATGGCAGATTAACTTTCAGACTGATTTTCTGAAATTTTCAGGGGAACGTTCAAATTCCTGATTTTTGAAAAGGAAGCTCAAGTTTCGTCGGAAAATTCTTGCACAATATGAAATTTGCCTGCATGCTCTTCTGTCTTTTCATTGACCATATGAAAATTCTCATTTATAGCGTTTATACCGGCTAAACTCAAACAAGGGTAGATTTATGATTTACTATATACCCTTGAGCTTTCCATCAAGCAACGTGACACTTGCATCCAATGCTGGTTTTTGGCATCATATACTGTCTAGCTGCACTGATGGGTAAAACTTGTCTGTAGCATAACTGATGAGGTGCTTGTTGCTTTCGCTCTAATTTCAGTTTCCCCTGCCCCTGAGCTTTCTCATTACAGGGCCCTCTGGCAAAAGAAGCAATGAAAAAACTCAGAAACAATCTAAGTGACAACAAAAATTGATTCACACCATATATTAATCTCAAAACATTCATCTCAAACGTTACTCTCAAACAGCCAACAATATCTAATTCATTAAAAGGTGAAGGAAAGTCAAATTCGCATTGCGTTAACTGAATAAGGATAAATAAACTATGGATCAAACTGTGCATCTAAATAACATTCACTCAAATTTAAATCTCTTGATGAAATAACTTGCTATATCCAGTACAACAAACTATCTCTACAAAGAATAAGTAAAAATGGAAGAGACAACAGAAAGGGCAATATATTCATCCGTGAAATTATCAAAACTGTTCTGTGTACTCTATTATCATTAATGTTGACACCATTATCAGATCAGACAAATCTAAACACTAACATCACACCCATCAGATAAATGTCTGGATAAGAATAAGCTTTGGGTACATTATGTGAGCAGTGACCTGCGTCATATTTTCCTTTATTCATATGATGCTAGGTTGATTCTGAAGTAGGGACTGTGACAAGCAACTGTCATTAAGATGTAGAAGAAAATGCTAGAATCTACTTGATACTGAAAGTGTGCAATTTTGTGCTTTTACAAAATGAAAATTTCGACTTCGAACTCTTTGACTTTAAAGCTCCAGATATGAGCCCGCTTGTCATGCTCAAAAATATAAGTCATTACGGTACATATGCAGGCTTTAACGTCCAGCATCCGTAACTACAACTCTCGAATATTTCTCCATTGTAAAAAGTCTCGCCTCTGAATAAGGTTTCAAAACTAGATGGTTTTAGTAGTTGGAGGGATCCAACTTCAATATTGTTAAAAACAGGGTAAAAAGGTTCGTGTGTGTGCATTTTCGCGTATATTAGAGTTGATATGCCCTCAGAAAGAAGCAATCATTTCAGCCTACCTTAACAACAACGTAGCTATGGCATGCAAATAAATATGGATATCAAATATTCATAATAATAATCATAATTTATCGGGTGAGTCAGTTTAAACATTTAAAAAGTTTCAATATTTGATTTGTTACGAATCTTTAAATTCCTAAATCAAATTAAATCTTCTTTCTAAATCAAATGAAAGATTTATGATTTAACATTAATTTTCCATCGTCAGATCAATTCTGGCATTATCAACCATATCCAAAAATTCAAATGGATACGACCATAAATCTGCTAAATATTTTGCAATTTCAAAACAAGGAAGCCAACCAATCCTTCGAATTTTGCCAATAGATCTTTTAGCTATTCTGAAAGGAATCAGAATCGAACGATATTTTGCTACATTTTGTAGAATTTTCGAGTGTGCACAATAGTGATAGAAGCTCTAACGGTACTCGATCGAACTTCGCGCATAAAAATGTATAAAAATGACGCTCGATCCAGGCTCCTTTGTAGCACAGCTAAAAGGCCTATTGGAGCCGTTGGTAGCATTAACTTGGTCTTTGTTGTGACATATCAAAAAGACGAATTCAACAATCTATTTTTCTATCTTTGAAAGTTTTCAAATTTTGGTGATTTTTCAAACGTCGAAACTTCTTTGACTCATCAGATAAATATCGTCAAGTTTNAATGACGCTCGATCCAGGCTCCTTTGTAGAACAGCTAAAAGGCCTATTGGAGCCGTTGGTAGCATTAACTTGGTCTTTGTTGTGACATATCAAAAAGACGAATTCAACAATCTATTTTTCTATCTTTGAAAGTTTTCAAATTTTGGTGATTTTTCAAACGTCGAAACTTCTTTGACTCATCAGATAAATATCGTCAAGTTTAGGGATACAAAAATGGGAACTATATTACTGTATGTTTTGTGTATTTCGTAAGTAACTAATTTCTACTAACTGATTATTTACTCAAAAATCTGATTGCTAAACATTTTAAATGTGTTTGGTTTAGTTTATTTTACTACCATTGCTTCTGTTGTTCTGTGACTTCCTTCGGTAGTGCTAAAAATATATTTAAGGGAATCGACATTGTTAAAAGCTAGTCTAGGCCAAGTTAAGAATACACTCTTTCGTATTTGGTAACTATGACACGTGCTGTTTCATTGTGTAGCTAAAGAAACAATGGACGTGTGTGCGTTTCTTTAGCATATTTATAGCAGCTAGTCGATATAGCGATGTCGATTCCCGTGAGATTCCACTTGGAAAGAAAAATGTGTCTGTAACTGTAATTTCATCCTATGTAAATGCTTCAGTTCTTTTTAGAGTAAGAATAAAATCTGTCTTCGAAAAACGATCCGTTTTTAAAAATCAAGACAACAATCACCATCAAAAAAGGGATACAAAATGGGTTCGGTCTTCTGCAAGACTGCAGAAAATAATCAGTTTCTATCAAGAACAGAATTTGCTTATCTTTCAAAAACTTTAAGCCGATATTGCATTTTCAAACCGATCGTAGATTTGCAAAGGATTCTCATATCATCGGAAATAAGGCAAAGCAAGTCCACAGTTTTATGTCATTTTCAAAAACCAGTTAAAGTGAAAGTGCCAATGACTTTATAACGATAAAACCAATCTTTAAACCATTTTTTTCTTGTGTAAACTAGCCTGTCCATTGATAAATGACCGGAAGTTTTCTGAAACTGGCCGATAATCCACAACTGTGTGGGTAGGCAAATGCCTGAAGTTTATTTTAATAGCCTAGCAGTACTTTAGAATTAGGAGCATCATGAGAAAGAGCAGCGGGTTAGAGTTTTGATTTAACTATGGGATCAGAGGGGGTGATAAATACTTCTGGTGAAAATGTGCCATGAAATCCATACGGTATATGATGTTTGAGATTAATTTTAGCAATACAACCTTTCCCAACATCCTTTGCATCGAGAATGCAGAAACTCGTCAAATGCTTTTTAGGCAGGTACAGTTGAACCAATACATAGCCATCATCTTCGTCACCTTGGTTACTGCCAGCGTATCCCAAACGAGGCACGAATGTAGGTTCACCAATGATTCCTTCAGAATACCAAACTTGACGGGACTCTCCATTTGCATCGTACTACAGAGAAATTTAAAAGATTTATTCACTTCAATCCGAACGAAAAGTAGCTGCGGTTGAGTCAGAATATGTTTATATCCACAGAGTATCCACTGCTTCATAAATGGTACAACAAAATTATAAAATTGATTTGAAAACTTACAACTCCGACGTCTAGCTGAGGGTTTGAATTAATTTTGAGGATTTATTCATAATTTACAATGCACGACATTAATCTCAAATCAAGAAATCCCAAAAACCAACTGTCAATGGCTTTGGCTAATACTATAAATGAGTGGCTACATTTAATCCATTTTTCATCAATCAAAATGATGAAATAATGTTTTCCAAGCTCATTCATCACTTTTTGATGATACGGAAACTCTATAAATGTAGATATGTTCTCTCATCAATGGTAAGCATAAAGAAGTCAAAAGTCACAAGATAGTTAAGAAGACAGTTTGGCTGTTCTTTTTAGCAAATTGAGAAACAGAGCAGAAGGAAATATGCACCTCAAATTATGAAGAAATTCTCAAAAATTAAGTTGAAGCCACAGAAAGACGAGGGAATCAAAATTTTGCATAACTTTTCCTGTGCAAATTTTCAAACACAGTCTACATTTTCCTAAATCATCCGGTATATTTGATGAAGTTGGGGCCGTCAGCTAACTGGTATCAGGATTTGAAAAAATCGCAAACAAATGTCTCAGTGTAAAAAGATCCCAAGAAAAATTAAAGCGATCAATGATATTTAATTTCAGTCAATTAGTTTAACAAAGATATAGGAAAGACGTACGAACTTCGGCTACTTACAATTTTCATATGAACAAGTAGCCTGATGGGAAGGTAATTAAAGAATCTACTTGTAGACAGATAGCTATGTCCTTGGATGTTCCGAGGTGAAAGCAAATTACGCGAATTTTTTGCAAGAAAATAAGAATTTGGCCCAGTACAAGTTTCTTGAAATTATCAAATTTTCAGTTCTCAAAGTTTCCAAAACAATCTTTGTGTTCACTACCTATGCCCTTGTGCACATTTCAAAACAATGTCTCTTGAAGCATTTCCAATGGTTAGACAGTACTCGAATACCTTGAGAGTAATATGATAGAGGAAACAAACGAAGACAAAGTAAAGATATGTTAAGGACTTCCTTTATCAAAAGGAATAGTTTGTTAAATTATATTTTCCCAGTACTGGAGTTTCTTGATTTTTTGGCGATCTGAGAGTTGAGTTTCTTGTGGGCAGTTTCTTATGAAAAAAATAAGTGTACTGATTGTAGTTACTTGGATGAAATGAAGTTCATATCATCGGATATTCAAATATGATTGCATTTGGGGTGGGAGACATACTGTAACTTTTTGCTCTGCAGGTATATAAACGTTGACAGGAAATCCTGTTGCGTATGATGGGTGCAAATTTCATTACCTTATCAAAACGTGGACAAATGTCGTACTAGATGTTTTTAGTTTTCAGATGAGAGGTCTGGATCGAGCGTCCAAATCTGGTAAATTTTTCTAAAGAAAAAGTAAACATGTCTCCCCTTCTCGCTGGTGCTTACATTTGTATGCAGCCTGCATTTAACTGAGTGGATATTGCAAAGATTCAAACAAACGTAAACGGCGCAAACAAAAGACTCGGAACGGAACGGAAGAAAGAATACTTACTTTAACGACATCCATGTATGGAAGATTTTCACCTGGTCTGTCATTTGCCATTAAATAATTATATCTCGTACCAGCCATTCCATTTCTATAAGGATGAGTTGTTGGGAATTCTACTGAAGCTCGATCTGTAATCTTATGTTCACATTTCTTTTTCTTTAAATCAATCACGAAATTTGTCACCCTGCCTGGTGCAACTGATACATTTGATAGCCATACATCATTGTCAAAATCCATGTTAAATTTTGGCCCAAGACAAGCAGCCATGAATTTAATTTCGTTGCCAATTTGTTGTGCTGTGCCGAAGTNTCCATGTATGGAAGATTTTCACCTGGTCTGTCATTTGCCATTAAATAATTATATCTCGTACCAGCCATTCCATTTCTATAAGGATGAGTTGTTGGGAATTCTACTGAAGCTCGATCTGTAATCTTATGTTCACATTTCTTTTTCTTTAAATCAATCACGAAATTTGTCACCCTGCCTGGTGCAACTGATACATTTGATAGCCATACATCATTGTCAAAATCCATGTTAAATTTTGGCCCAAGACAAGCAGCCATGAATTTAATTTCGTTGCCAATTTGTT
Organism: Aurelia aurita complex sp. Pacific; assembly: GCA_004194395.1. Taxonomy (NCBI): domain Eukaryota; kingdom Metazoa; phylum Cnidaria; class Scyphozoa; order Semaeostomeae; family Ulmaridae; genus Aurelia; species Aurelia aurita complex sp. Pacific. Next base: position 19,727 of record REGL01000026.1, on the reverse strand, counting down.
GTGCTGTGCCGAAGTGATAAATCTAAAATAGAAAGAAACTTACAGTTTGACTATCACTGGTACAGTGGCAGAGCCGTATTTGTAAGAGTATTCCTACAAGATGTAGATACCTTGTCAAGTTTATTTCAAAGCCCAGGGAGGGGGCACTAAGCACATACATGTACGGGGGCTCAGTCTGAGCAATTTTTTTAAGCAACCCAAAAATATCAGACCAGCTTCACTGAGTTGTGGCGCACTTGACTACCAATGTCAGGGTTGATGGCTGGTGGTTCGAGTCCCCACCCTGGCAAATTGCTACCTGGAGTGAAGAGAGTCGTCAACTTTCTGTAATTCCTTTGCTGAGGGTGTGGTCAAATCGAGATGAAGGACCAGGACATTAATTTAATGAGCTTCGCTTCTCGGGGTTCTTATACACTGTAAACTATATTCAGATGCTAGGTAAAAACAGCATAACCGCAATTTTGATTCTTCTGCAATTTCACTGATACGCAATCTGCAAAGGCCAACAGCGATATCATTACCAACGAAACTGCTACAATGATGTATAAGTCGCTGACCATCTTGTAGCTGAGTACCTTTTTTGAATTGTTCATTCAAAATTCCTTGAAATTCGACTGAGAAATAGTGATACTGATCTTTAATTGCCTCTCCGGATAACTAGCAATGGGCAAAAGGCTTTATCCTTTCGTGGAGCCAAATTTTAGAATCAACGTGAAAATGATCTTAAACAGGCTTCCTGAGGATTAAAATTGTTACATATCTTAGTATGTCAAAAACGAAATAAACGATAAATACTCTATGTATCAGTATCATACATCAAACTTATTTCTAATTCAGAATTTCCTACAGCACGTGGTGGAACTTAATCGAAACCCTTATATTTTTGTGAAATTTTTGCAGTCGTAATTTCTTTCATTTGTGGATTTTGGAGACAGCTCTCTGAAAAGAAATCCATTTGGATTGAAATGGGCATAAAGCATTACACGAAAGAGAAATTTGGCAAATAGAGAAGTTATGAGTAAGACTGACCTGAAAATGGCCCGTATCGACGGTGAAAATTTGATCACCCTTAGCAGGATCTCGAGGAATAAGCACAAATTTTGAAGGCATATCTGAATAATGTTTCATTCCTTCTCCAGGCGAAGACCACCCTGCAGCTATTTTGAAATTTATCCATGAAGATACTTTGACAAAGGGAGTCATATGCACAATGTAATACTCAGGCAGTAGTATAAAATCATGCATATAGTTTAGGCCTTCAATTTGGCATCGCTGTTTTTGATGTAATGACCAATCTTGATTGAATTCGAAAACATCAAGGCAAGGTGATCTTCGGAATCCAGGACGTTGACTGAAGCAGACGAGTCGCTGAAAATAAAATAAAAAATCAATTTCTGTAAAATGAGAGCCGGCGGGAACCAGAACAGAGATCGCTACATCGGTAGATCGTAAAAAGGAGAAAATTCAGAAGCGATTTGCTGCTTTTAGACCTTATAGACAGGGTTTTTGGCGGGCAAGCTGAACGCATTTCACTTTCTCGACGCTTACGATATTCACGATCAACAGCCCTTACGAAAACAGGCTTGGGGTTCTATTTGATACCAAGATATTAATTGATCCCCTTGATCACAATACTTTTAAAAAATACAAATTTTTTTTATTTTCTTGCTTTCAAAACATTGTCAAATTATCCCGGGGGAGGTACATAACATATTTAGGGTACGGGTATGTGCCGCCCATATGGGTGGGTTTTTGGCCCAAAATTCTCTAAACAAGGGTCCCTTTTTGGCAGATTTTCCATAAACAAGGGTGGGGTTTCGCTGAAACTTGCAAAAAATGGTTAAAATGGGCAGTTTTCCGCCAAAATTCATCATAAAAGTGGGTACCAAAAGCAAGTTTCGGTAATTAGAAGAGGGTAGCTTTCTGAAAACCGGGCGGCAGACCCCCGTCCATCCTCAAGTCATGTACCCCCCCGGGCAAATTATGCATGGACATCAGTAGCTTAATTCAATAGTCTTCGGCCTTAGGCTGCCTCAGAAAATGTGTGTGTTAAAGAGAATTACGAGAGTCCAGACAAAAATCAAATCCCCATCAAACCTTCCTGCAGCGCCAATTTCGTTAGTTAAGCTTCCCTCGTTCCATTTTGACCTTGTGAAGTCAAAATATGCAATTTTTCGAACTCCTTGCGTTGTTTATTGCCCTAAAATTTATTCACCAGTTGCTGTTGCTGAAAGAAGCCAAAATTATCCTAGATTTCTTGTAAAATGAGAAAACCTTCATATGATATTAACAAACAACACCCTCGTTCGGCTCGCAGCCGTGGAGCCGTAACTTTTCTTAATTTCTCAGCTAATACACAGCCAATTAGGACATACCAGGTCGCAAATCGCATGTGAAGATTTCATCTTTTCATTGTAAAGTTCATATAAAATCTTGAAAATGAGGCTCCTCCACAGGAGCTGTTCAAACACATAATGCTTTCGGGAAACTCAGTACAAGAATATTACAACAGTGGCACATCATAATTTTTGCAATTTGAAACAAAGAATTTCGGTTGAATATTTACAGTACCTTATTTGTTGAATCAATTCTGAAATGTGCACCAAGGCAGCCAAGTTTGAGATTCCCATTCAAATCATCAAGCCCCAATGTTTCAAGGTTGTGCGGATCAAGACAAATAGGAAGGCATGTTTCATAACATGACATCAGCTGCAATTGAAGCATAAAGAATTTTAGCCCCTGCTCAGACATCCCAAGGATCCCAGCCCAGGGGGTACTCAATCTTCCTAATCTCATTGCCTCCCAAAAAATTGTTCCAACCAACACAAGAATTTTCCCTCCAAACAATGGCAGATTCAAGAAAAATTTGGTAAAAAATATGTTTAAAAAAACAAGCACACTAAAATTAACATCCCCTTTCTAACAACAGGGACACTGGCAGTAAAGTTAGGACCCAGGTAATTCTGCAAGGAAGGATCCAAGGGTAAGGGAAATAAGCCAAAAAGGATGGCTCAAGAGAACTCAGCCAGAAAAAAGCTGTGAGAACACACCCTTTGGATTCGCACAAAATGGAATTGGAATTTACTTCTAATAATTTGAATGTGCTATCAAGCAACTGCTTTTGGCTAATGTATTATTTCAAGTGGCCTTTGTCGAGAGATGAGAAACTTACCTTTCCTCCCCAATAAAAAGCATTTGTATTTGATGGGTTACGGAACTGCATATTGATTGGACTACCTGTGACCAGGGATGAAAGTGCCTTCAGGGTATCAGCAACCAGCCGTTTGTCTCTTGTTCCCATCTGTCCCATGTAGATGAATTTGTTCTTCTCCTCTTCTTCTAGCCTATGTTTTGAAGCAACATATTTGGATCTGAAGTGGACTTGACCATTGATGAAACTCAATGCACAAATCATTCCATCGCCGTCAATTGCTGAAAACAATTATTTATTGTGTATAAGATCATGGGCGATATTCTGTTCAAAATTTGAAACAATTTAACTTTCAATCATTCAGTTTCTGAATCAGATTACCTCCAACCAGGGATTGCACTCTGTTAATTTTGAAACAATGTTCCCTTTTTGGTGGGAATATGTTATTATGTCTTCCAAAATTTACATTCCTTCCTTGTGGGATTTTTTTAGATAAAAAAGCTAACCATATAAGGGTATCTGCAGGGGCAGTTCCAGGTTGAAGTTGAGGGGGGGAGGACTGGAGAGAGGGTGCCAGAAGTAGTATAGATAGAACACATGGACAGATTTGGACACCTGGCGGGAACTTCATTTGGGTTTTCTAGTGAATAACACCATAGTCACAAGAGAACACCTTAAAACAGAAAACAGATCGAGTCTACACAGGAGCGTAGGGGAAGATCAAATTTTGTGGGGAATCGCCTTGCTTACAAAAATTTTGCCTGACTTAAGGCGGATTTCTGCCTGATTATGGCCGATTTTTGCAAATGTTCCCAATATTGAGGGGGCTACAGCCCCCCAGCCCCTGTCTCCTATGCATATGAGTCTGCATAAATTAGCTCACTCAAGAGCAATATATCTACTTCTTTTTAATCATCAAACAAAAGTTTTCACTTTATCGCTACTGCAGGTTTTTCAATACATTCTGATGAATACAGTATTGGGCGATATACCGTTATTTTCAGGTTATTTTCAATTTTTTTCACTTTATTATAATCATGCTAAATTTTTGTAAAGTTTATATTTTCTTCTTTAGAACCTTTCATTATTCTTGACCTTTAGCATTTCAAATTTTTTTCCCTAGTAGCAGTAAATCTAGTTCTATTATGATAATTATTGAAAAAAGATTTGAAAAAAACTCATCACCTTTTATTGACCTGTGCTGTGGTAGGCAGGCTTTCAGTGCCGTTTTGTGTCACACAATGCTTTGGTGCTAGTGTGTCCTACACATATTTTTCATAAGAAACTATGGTCCAGGGATGGTAGGCAGCAGTAGCGTCGCCACGGGGTGGACTGGGGTGGACATGTCCACCCCAACTTTCCCAGAGGTCGGCTTTCTAATTTCTCGAAATCCGTTAAAAAGACTTTGTGGGGGGGGGGGCGGGGGGGAGTAAATTTTTATTGACTTGGGACTTTGTTTTTCTGGTTTTCCTCTTGAATTCTTGGAGAAAAGCCATAAATTTCTATTTCAAATCATATCTTTTCCTTTCTCGTAAATCGACATATGATGTATTTTCTGTTTCAATTTTAGTTGTGCAAAAATGCCCGATGTTGCTGCTTGAGATAATTGTTTTTCCAAAATATCGAAACAGATCAAAATAATAGAAAAGGCATTTCTCACGTTTCCGAGAGTCNGGAGTAAATTTTTATTGACTTGGGACTTTGTTTTTCTGGTTTTCCTCTTGAATTCTTGGAGAAAAGCCATAAATTTCTATTTCAAATCATATCTTTTCCTTTCTCGTAAATCGACATATGATGTATTTTCTGTTTCAATTTTAGTTGTGCAAAAATGCCCGATGTTGCTGCTTGAGATAATTGTTTTTCCAAAATATCGAAACAGATCAAAATAATAGAAAAGGCATTTCTCACGTTTCCGAGAGTCTTGAAAGGCATGGTCCAGAAAATTTTTTCTCAAGCCCCCACACCCCTCATATTTTTCCACCCCAGATTTTTTGGGTTCGCGACACCCCTGGTAGGCAGTTTCTTAAATGTTTGGGCCATTTTGCTACCAAAAAGTTTCTGTTATGTGTTTCTTATATTCTTAATGCAGGAAGTGTAGAGTTAATTTAGCTTTGTAAAAAGTGCTCCCAAATTACTTAATAAGATCTCAAAACAAGCAAATGACACAATTTGCACTCAAAATAGTGTACAAACAGTTGCTCTAACTGAATAGTGTCAAAACATTTTGTGAATTCGTTCTTAACAACTTTCAAAAAATTGAGCCTACAGTTTCTTTCCAGCGGTTTCTTATGAAAAAATACGTGTATTCTGTCATAGTCACAAGAGATTCTGTCTGGATTCTGTTGACCTCTGTGACACCTTTTTTGAACTTTGATCTTTTCAACAAACGTATGTCGTGATTGCGTGGCGGCGTGGTTATCAGTTATCTCTTTCCAGCAGACCATGGCATCAAAATTAAATTCCGATTTAAATTTACATTGATAAACATTTTAACCTGAAAGTCTTCTCACAGCGTTATCAATAACCTGTATTTGTGGGTGTTGGCCAAGCTTTGGTCAATATAATTGAAGATTTTTTGGCTAATTTGAGACTACTTCCCGGCCCCTGCTGCCTACTTTTTGTTGTGTTCGAGAATCGAGGACATTTTCCCTGTGGGTGTTTCATTTTCCTTGCTTGATTCATACTTACGGTGTTTTAATTTCTTGCCGTAAACTTCATTTAGGCCCGGTCCATTTCTGAAGAAAGTGCCATGAAGTTCATCAGGAATTCTTCCTTCGATATCAGCTTTTGGGATCCAATATGAATATTCTTTCTTCACCGTTTCCCATCCTCTTTTCCCTTCTTCCATCAGCGACATCTCCTTTTGGGACGCCATTGTCTGCTTTTGTTGTTTGGGTTTTAGAAACTTATTACTTCAGTTTTCCTTCTTTTTTGCATTTTTTGGATCAAACAACCAGTACCAAGTCAATTCAATATGGAATGAAGGAGCTAAGTAATAAATCAAAAATTATCCACCCAACCTCAAAATGACGTCATAAGCTTGAGCAAGACAAATTACTTTTTTCAGTCCTGATTTTGTATGAAGAATGCACTACCAGGGAAAGGCTTTCGGAAATAAACATTTTGCCTTGTCTTCAAAAATGGAGAAAAAATTACATTCATCAGCATGAGGGGAAAAATCATAGAAATATACCCGGAGCGGGGGTACTTGACCTAAATGTGTACGGGCTGTGCGCACGAAAATTTTTTTTACCCGGCTCAAGAATTTTTCGACCCAAATCATAGCCTGTGCTAGAAAGATTTGTGAAAAGTGTACTCCAAAACATGCAAATTTGACCTAAAAACAACCCAATCTAACCAAGAGATCTAACAAAATATCCCCTTTTGACATGTTTTGACAACATGCTCTAGAAAAATTGCCTTATTCTGATAGCCCGTGATAGAAAAAATTGGTAAAAAATACGCTTAAAAACCGCACCTCCCCGTCGGAAAATATACTAAGTACCCCCCCTCGGGGGGGGGGGGAATATGGAAAAATTTGGTATGTTTTTTGCTGTCTCGTTCTCAACCTGATTACACATTTGAAACGAGGTTAAGCTTGGCGTAGCCATTTTGTGTTCCTTTCGATGTTTGTTGTCAGTGAAGAAGGAAGTCAAAAAGAAAAGATGGAATGAAGTTTGGTTCGAAGAGATGCACAGATTAATATCAAGGCAAGAGGTGATATTCTGACAAAAATTTAAGACAAGTGAAGTCTGTAACTAATATATATTATTTGGTTAATTAGTGGCTTACAAGCCAGGTCAGAAATTCCTCCAGAACATTTTTTAAACCCTTCTCAATCTCAGCATCTAGATTGTCTCACGATATGTTTATCTTATTTTTCAGTCTTTGTAAAATGTTATCAACAATTTAATTTGATATGAACATGGATCATGGCAATGAGATCATCAATCTGAATGTTGGTGGAAAGAGGTATCATTTCATTTTTATTGTGCACCCTGCTGCACTGCAGCATTCTTCATCATAATGGAACTTTGTAACAGCACTGAGCAGATTTCTTTTTGATTCTTATGCGTTATCTATCGACATAAAAAACTGTCTGATTAGGAACTACTCCCACTTTCAATAAAACTAAATAAAGGTTTCTCTAGAAATAGAAATTTCCATTTTTAAAACAACTAAATTTAACAAAATACAGATATACCCCTCTGTCACTGTAAACACCGGAGTTACATTGAATTATAGGCCAAATGCTTACAGGATACACAAAAATTAAAAAATGCAGCAAGCAACATCTAAAGGTATACGTAAGAGCAAAACAACATGAGCAGTTTTTTTTCACACGTTTTGAGCAGTTACAAGAGTTTTGAGGAGTTACTGTAATAGGGAACAATCAAGGTACATGCATGCATTCTTTTATGAATTCATTAACTTAACAAAATTTGGTTTTTGCTAGCAAATATTCAGCTGATCATGCTTGCTTTTTGTTAAACCTAACTTTTTGATAATATTTTTCAGGTTTTCAACATCCAGACAAACATTAACATGGGTGCCAGATTCGTTCTTCTCATGGTAAGTAACTATACATACTTTGGTACAATACTGGCCTTCCACACATCAACATTAAAAGAATTTTCAAGATTTATTAAAAAATTTGCAAGAATTCTTATCGTTTGATAAGAATTCTTGAGCCATATGGGCCATAATGAAAGACTGTAAATTTTCTTTATCAAGAATGCTTGAGAAATCAAACACATTCTCGAAGAATTCTCAGGCAGGAAAACCATACTGATGTGTGTAAGGCTGCAGGCCTTGAAATGAGAGGCACTTGATCAAGGGCGAGCGCCTTCACACTCGCCTCATAAATTCTGCTGGCTTGATTATTATTCGAGTGCCTTGCTGATCAAAATTTCTCCTTTCAATAATCTGTAATTATGATTTGTGAATTTACTGTATTTGACATAAAAAATTTAACCCAGATCTTCCTTTTATCTGTAAAGCACAATAAACTGTCTTTCCTTCTCTTCATTGAAATCGTAAAATTGTCATGCCCTTCCCAAGTTGCATTCAGAATTTCTTTGCTATTATCAGGCTGCCTCGCTTTTATGTTTTGTTGCCACCTGTGATTTGCTCAGGGCAAATTTCACGGAAATGAAGTGGCTGCGAGCTCTGCCGGTGCTGACTTTACTGCAGAGCTGTTGATGTTCAAGTCTTAGGGAAAGGGCAATGTGATTGGTCATGAAATTAGACTTTGGTGCAAACTTTGCAGGAGGCATTCTAGGGCCAGGATTTCATTTCTGCTACATTTTCAGAA
>REGL01000025.1:682835-710437 GCA_004194395.1 Aurelia aurita complex sp. Pacific | reverse complement strand
CTCTGGCCCTAGACAGGTGCTACCGCTCCGGAGCAAGAACGGACCTGGAGCTGTGGAGGCAGGACTGCTCATGTCCTGTATAGTCCCATAAGAACTACCCACTACCCTGGTTTTTGACAGAGTTTCCCTCTCTGGCCCTAGACAGGTGCTACCACTCCGGAGCCAGAGCAGACCTGAAGCTGTGGAGGCAGGGATGCTCACTACCCTGTATAGCCCAGTATGGGTCTACCCACTACCTTCCAAACCAATCCTAGCCTACATTGCCAAAACACAACCCTACCTAATCATAATGAAACAAAATTACCAAATAAAATTTTACTAACGTTTCACTTCTGAAAATAAACATAATTATGATTTTAGATAAAAAATTTATAAACTGTAAACAACATTATATTTGACTTGCACATATTTGATTTATGAATATAAAAATGTTCAGAATCTGTAAAAACATTAAATGCACCAACCAGAAATTCTAATATCAGTATTTGCCTGATGATATGTTGTTGTTAAAATATGTTGTTAAATATGTTGTTATATAAAATATGTTGTTAAAATTATGAGACAATCCGCACCCATCCATTTTGATAATCCTCCAACAATTGACATNGGCAGGACTGCTCATGTCCTGTATAGTCCCATAAGAACTACCCACTACCCTGGTTTTTGACAGAGTTTCCCTCTCTGGCCCTAGACAGGTGCTACCACTCCGGAGCCAGAGCAGACCTGAAGCTGTGGAGGCAGGGATGCTCACTACCCTGTATAGCCCAGTATGGGTCTACCCACTACCTTCCAAACCAATCCTAGCCTACATTGCCAAAACACAACCCTACCTAATCATAATGAAACAAAATTACCAAATAAAATTTTACTAACGTTTCACTTCTGAAAATAAACATAATTATGATTTTAGATAAAAAATTTATAAACTGTAAACAACATTATATTTGACTTGCACATATTTGATTTATGAATATAAAAATGTTCAGAATCTGTAAAAACATTAAATGCACCAACCAGAAATTCTAATATCAGTATTTGCCTGATGATATGTTGTTGTTAAAATATGTTGTTAAATATGTTGTTATATAAAATATGTTGTTAAAATTATGAGACAATCCGCACCCATCCATTTTGATAATCCTCCAACAATTGACATAAGTAGTATTCTTCATCATCATTATAATCTCCTTCCATTTCATCAGAATACTTAACAAAAAAATCTGGATTTTCAATGTCTTCACTCTCTTCATCGACATCATCAACAGCAGCCTTATACCAACACTCATCATTATCACCATCAGAATACAAATGTAAAATTTCCTTTCCTACCAAGTCTTCTGTACACAAAGTCAACAATTCCAGATCTCCAATTTCAAAATCCTCCATTAATTTATACTTATATAGATTAGGATCATCATCATAAAGAATTGTAAACATAGGATTTCTTCCAATACCACCATTAACAACTGTACCATTGTACCACCTTTCACCATCACAATCTACAAATCTCTGACAAACTCTCTTTCCAATCAGATCCTCAGCACATGATATCACTGGTGTCCTAGCATGTAAATTGATCTCTTTCCTTGAGGGTGTTTTCTTTTTTGGTTGCTTCTTTTTTGGTTGTTTCTTCTTTCCTTTTGAACTGTCCCTTGGACCTTCTGATGCTTTTTTTAATAACTTATCCTTCTCTTCCAAGAACTTGCTCTTCTCTAAGATAAAAACCTTTGATGTATCTGTTTCAGAAATTTGATCTCTTTCCGTCAGCAATTCCTTATCCTTTTCAGTTTCTTCGATAATGGTTAAAAGATTCTTAATTAATATTTCTGGACTATTGGAAACCCCTTTAGTAGTTAATTGGAAAACACTCTTGTCGCTATGTTTATTGCCCAGGACTTTGTTTCTGAAACGTATTTGCAGCCAGAGGGCTTCCCGTTTCTTTCCAATTCCTGCAATTTTACCCATTCCTGAAATCACTTCCTCTTTAGTTTTCCATAGACCAAATTTTTCAATTTTAGAATGAAGAGTTTCCTTTAAAATGCGTTGTTCTCTTTCTTTTTGCTCCTTTATTTTAAGTTTTTCAGACATATTTTGTGCTCTTTGAGTAGCTACTTGTTGTTTTGTTGAAAGGTATTTTTCTCTTTGCATCTTTTTGGATTTCCTTGCAATTTCTAGGAACTTCTTTCTTTTCTCATTGGTAAGTTTTTCCCTCCAATCACCTGTCTTGTTGGCTTTGAACATTATAATTCCTTCAATTGCAAAATCGGTTGCTTTTGGCTTCAATTTCATTTGATAATCAAGCATTCCAAAATCCCTTTCCGACTTGACATTACTTTTCTCAACATTCTTTGTTTCTTTTCTGAAAGCTTGATCTTGATCTTTGTTCCAAAATTTCCCCCCTTCCATATGATCTTCCAGCAACCTCTTTGTAACAACTGCAAAGCCACTAAAAATTATTTCCAAGCATTGCTTTGTCATCTGCTCATGTTCTTCCCCTTTAGCCAAATAAAGATACTCATATATACAATCTTTGTTTATCAAAATGTCATCTCCAAATAATTTCACATCACCTGTCATAAATTCAGATGCATCTGAGCCCCACAACATAAATTTATCATATAATCTTTGATAAAAAACATTCATGTCTAAAATATGTCCATCCTTTGAAATTGCTCTCCAGAGTGGACCAGTAATTAATTTGTCGATCATACCCAAAGCCCTGCATGCTGTTAAAAAAGATGTAACATCAAGATCGTGTTTTACTGCTGAGAGGAGCTTGTTGTCTTTCCCATAACGCTCAAAAAATATCTTTAAATGTTCTTCCAAATAATAAGTTCCAGCAGCATTGTGAAATAAAATGTTGAAGCGATTTCCAAAAAAGGGGGCTAAAGGAATTTCATGAACATTCCTTTCTTGTTCTAAAAATGTTTTGAAATGGATCATCCGTCCAGACTTCTCGCACCCTCTCTCCTGCACTGATTTACAAACTGTCTTGATCAGCCTGTGAGCCCCAGATTCACCCTTGCTGTACCCCCCATGTGCCAAAGAACCAACTTTCTTGTCCTCCCAACACAAAGTATCCCAAATTTTACAACATGCCTCTGCTTGATCTGCCAGTGCTACAAGATAATGCAACCCACAAAAAAATTCATTCACTCCACTTAACTTTTCTTTTTCCACATTAGTCAGAGACTCCCAACCCTCAACAACACTTGGCAAAACATCTTTCCTGAAGCAAGTAAACAATTCATTAAACTTTTTTTGAACGGCACAGCGATCTGACATCACATTCTTTATACTTTTAATAATTTTATTAACCCAATCATTCACTCCACCCTCACCAACAAGACCAGAATTCTCAAACATCAAGCAAACATCACCAAGAACATCTTGCAAAACTTTTAACTGTGTAGCGGAATCTCCGCTCGCAATCTCCCTGAGGCCAGTTATCAAACACTCTCCATCATCTTTAACAATGTCATATGTGATAAAAGATCTGCCTTTCTTTGAAGTACCATCAGAATGCAAAGTCCTGTTCTCTGTGTTCCAGTTTTCCCTCAATTCATCAAAAACATGAAGTTGTGCCAGTGACCTTGCCTCATACAGCATGTACTTTGCAAATGTGGCCTTTGGGAGATTATGAACATTGACTCCAACGACTTTCAAACATTTCCTAATAACATTTTCAACATTATTGGTGCTAACTCCTAAACAAAGCAAATCTTCATACAACATTCGAATTTCATCAACATATTTCCCATTTTCAAAAAAGCAAATCTCATCTCCCTTCAAAAAAACATTTAATCTTTCCTCAATTTCCAACTTCTCATTCTCCAATTCAGTTATTCTTTCCTTCAAATCATCGATCTTTGAATTAAATATCTTGCTGCTATTGTCAACAGATTTCTTTTTCAATTCAGTTTTGTAATGTGATTTCATTCTTTGTGCACATAGTTTTTCATGCATGGCTTTGTCTAGATTTCCTACTAATTCATTAATCTCCTGGTTTTTCTCTGCAAGCTCTTCGTCTCTCTCCAGTAATTCAGTTGATAAATCAACAAGCATCTCTTCATTCTCCTCTTCCAATTCATCATATTTTGTGCGCAATCTTTTAATTTTTCTGTTGACATTTTTTGCATTTAATGCACCAATTTTCTCAACAAGAACTTTCAACTCCTCCTCCTTGGCTTTTAAATCATTGATGGCAACATTGCACTCATCCTTAAATATTTGAGCATCACCCTCTGCAATTCTCTTTCCTTCTTTCTCCTCATTTAATCTATCAATCAACCATCTTATTCTCCCTTCACTTTCATCTAATCTGTTCAACAATATTTTAATCATCTTTGTTTTTTCTATCACATCAATGTGCTGAGGATCGGATACACCTGAAACTAACTCGTGCTTCCTTTTCTCATACCTATTTATTGGTTTAATAAAAAGATCATTAAGAAAAATTTCTACATCTGGCATTTTTTGGTGCTTTCTGAGGTCAGTCACCCTTTCCTTCACTTTTAAAACAGCAGTCCGGAGACTCTCCTCAAAAATGGTTTCATTATCATCACAACAAAATAAACAAACCCAGTCTTTCAAATTAATCCAAGATGCATTTAGTTTCATCTTGGCGTCAAGTAAAAATAAAATTTCCTGGTTAGTTAATGGAGATTTTTGAAAACCATCAGGCAAAACAACATTTCCTTTGCAAATTGAGTCTAAAAATTTCAAGTCTAAACCCCTGCTTTTCAAAAAATTGCAATTAGAACTTTTGCCCTCATCAAGAGTCTCATAAAAGGGCGCGTAAATGTTTGAAAAATTATTCTTGTCTTTTGCAAGAGAATTGAAAATAGATCTCTTGAGATTGCTTGGTTTTTTTATTATCTTTGCAACCATGTCAACATTGACATCCAAAAGGGTAGAACAGATTTCAACAATATCTGACTGAGGTCTACCAAATGACTCCAAAGATAAGAAAATTTGACTCAATAAACCATGGGTTATCCTAAACTCCAATGGATTCCATCCAGAGGGGACTTTTCCTTCACCAATGAATAAATTGAGCTCATCATTGGTCATGCCAATCAGCTGGCAGTCAGCCATCTTGCTGTCCGCCATTATGAATTTCTTTGATCCTGCCGAAAGAGAAAGAGACCACGCGATCAGAATTCTGAGGCGCAACGCGAGCCTAAATGCTCCGGAGCAAAATTGAAATTTGGCAAATGAGCACGGGATCAAATCGAGATAAAAAGTCAATAAATCAACAGAGAATATGATAAAGTTTAACTGGGTACCTACTTTTTCCTTAAATCTTTATCCTTTCCACACAAAATTCGCCACTGAAATCTTCAACTCGAGCTTTCGCACACTTCTCCTTGGCCGATCGCCGAAAAGGACCCACCAACGTGAAGCCCAGAGCCTCTTCTTCAAGAATATGCTAAGAATACCCCAATTCGAAGTGAGGCTCATTGGCCGAAAACATCATGAAACGGCCTAGGTTGGCGAGCAAGCGGGTGCCACGAGAGCCGAAACCGAAGAATAATCGCGCAAAGCAAAATGCTTCAAAATCGCCTAAAAGAAGGTAAAATGCCACTTTTAGCTTGGTATACTATAATCCAACCCTTTCTTAACATTTTAATGTATTTTTCAGCTATTTTCGCATCATTTTTGCCCTTCAAATGAATTAATATTTTGAGACTATTTTTCTCCCATTGTGTGAAATTTTTCCAATGACAAAAGGCGGACGTTCGACCTCCCTACAGCAAATGATTTTAATGGTCAGTCATCATCTAATGATGATTCTGCTACAGTGCCAACATTTGTAGCACCTCTGTCCCCAGTATGAAAACAGTCAAACAGACGTTTTTGACAATTTTTGGAAGCCAATTTTCTTGTTCGTGCGTTAGTCAGTTCCTTTGCTTTTTTAAACTGGGTGCAAAGATCCTTGGTCAGTTTGTTTGCAAACTCTACCGGGTGAGTCAGAAAAACGTGGGGTGTTTGGTCGACTGTGACGTTGCGTTTAGCCACCCGACCGTTGTGAACTAAATTATTCCGAGCAGCCATAAATCTGAATTAGATAGTAAACTTTTCCCCATCGAAATCGGTCATGTGATTCATTATTTAAAAAAGCTTTTCGTCCTAAAACTTTGTATGGGAGTCTTGCAAACTGAGGAAACCTTTAACCAAGCCCCTTCAGCATTTTAGCCTTGCCAAAGCTGCAGGTACACATGGTATTATCTGGGGATCATGAAACAGTTCGGAAATAGTGTTTTCTCCCCCTGGGATGCCTTGTCACGTCATAAGTTGTCCTGCAAAGAGAATATGTTTGAGAGACAGTAAAAACGCATGCTTCTTTGTGTTGTAAAGAGATTTATTTCAACAAGATCAACGCGATGTTTCATGACAAAACCATTTCATTCTCCCCTGACAATACTATGTGTACCTGCAGCTTTGGCAAAGGTAAAATGCTGAAGGGGCTCTATGAAAGATTTCATAAGTTTGCAAAACTCCCATACAACGTCTTACAAAGAAAATATTTTCTGATTAATACATTAAGTTACCGATTTCGATGGGAAAAGGCTTATGATCTAAGTCACAATCCGCCAAACACCCCACGTTTTTTCTGACTCACCCGGTAGAGCATCTGAGGCAAAGTACCCATTCTCTGTGAGCCACATCATTGCCTTGGTATGAAATCTAGCAACCAGCTGGCAGCTTTTGGCAATATCTGCCAAATGAATTGAGCTGTCCTCTCTTTTCTTAATTGCATCCAATGTGAGTATACCATTCGTAAGTAAACGCAAAACATCCTTTACTATGTTTTGAAGCCTTTCTTCCTTTTCCTTCATAGATTTTCAAGCATTTTTTGCTAAAGACAGTTTCTGTCTCTTTGCCTCTGCGTCTCGCTCTGTTTGTGAATTGTTCTCCTCTTTAAAGGCCTTATGCAGCCAAATTTTTGGCATTGATTTTTTTCGATTTTCGAAATATTCAACCTTTACTGATTTCATTGATACCAAATTTTACTCAACATCATTGCAGTTAGGGTGTGAAATTGCGTTTTGAAAATTGCTACTCAGCACAACATTTGACCTTCGCGCGTGACGTCACAATTATGACCACAAAAACAACGCACAAGTTTTGTCACGTAAACCCCAATGCAGAGCTCGCGAGAAGATCAAAGACCGCTCAAGGTTTCTTCAAAATAATTTAAGATACTGATATGATGTATTAGAGCTTCACGAAGTCCCCGTACAAGTGAAGCCTAGCTGAAAGCCTGGGGTGAGCCGGACTCCACAGGGATGGTGCCTGTTCTGCGAGCCTAGTGGCTGGAAATTTCCTGACTAGCCACGAAAGCCTGGACTTCGATTC
Organism: Aurelia aurita complex sp. Pacific; assembly: GCA_004194395.1. NCBI lineage: Eukaryota > Metazoa > Cnidaria > Scyphozoa > Semaeostomeae > Ulmaridae > Aurelia > Aurelia aurita complex sp. Pacific. Next base: position 703,075 of record REGL01000025.1, on the reverse strand, counting down.
CAATTACTCAGCGATAATGCAATTACTCAGCGATAGCCGCGATACCAGAGGCTTGAAAAATGCCGAGAGAAGGCTGGAAATAGAGTTCAGGGTCCAAGTTTACCTGAATTAACCTGAAAGAACAAAGATCGTTTGAGGTTTCTTGAAAATAACTTTAGAGACTGATGTATCAGAGCTTCACGAAGTCCCCGTACAAGTGAAGCCTAGCTGAAAGCCTTGAAAAACAAGAATTGTCTGGAAGGTCAAGCCTTCCCTGTAACATCCCAGTAACTGGAACCAAGCTTTGTGAATGATTGTACTAAATTTATTGTTGATTTTGTCGTAGATTGAGTCATTGTAATATTCTCACAGGAGTGTTTAATTGTGTGAACTCCTTTTATTACGGAGAGTGAAAGAAATATCTTTCTGTTTTACATAAGAAAAGAGTTTTCCCAATGCACAAAAAAAATTATTTTGTTGGCTAGATTTCAAATGTGGCGTGAGCCACCAGAAAGTTTGACTTAGTGTTTAACTTGCATGGCTGTTTAATGAAAGTTCTCAGTTATTACTATGATCGTCTCTGCTCGGCGATTCCTGGTCGTTGCTTGGAGAAAGGTCAAGAAATTAGAGAGCTTGGACACTGCATGCAAAATGATAACGACTTACAAGGGATATATACTCTAGTCAAACATAGGCCTGATTTATGACCCTGAAGTGGGCAGAGGCAATGAAAGACATCGAGGCATAATTACAAAACAAGAGAGAGGGTCATTCGATAAGTCTGATATGTAAACAAAAAGCTATGTAGTGTCAAACATTCAGTTGCTTAGCTTTGACAAAAGGTCTATTTGAAAGCAAGAGCGCATGGCAGGAAAGCTTTCGATAGCAACCAGGTCCCTAGAAACAACTACAGTGGATCGTAGGGTAGTAGCTTCATTGAGCGCTTCAGCGTTAACCGAGGACAGGATTCGGCCCTGAAATTTCTGATTCATCCAAGAGGAGTGAAGCAAGCACTTAGAAAGATATCGTTACTCCAAAACATCGTCATAGAAGAGTTTGATTTAGACGACAAGGCAATTTGATGTAGGAACCAATTGTACTTCATTAGGCCGCACTGTAGAGCATCACAACATCGCCCTTAATGACGGTGACGTTACGGTTTTTTCACCCTGATTCCAAGCTCCTTGATTTCATGGATATCCTGGTAAAAATACCAGCCTTTTCTTCAAGAACTCCCAATATTTTCAAAGATATTTTCATACGGGTCCCTTTCTTTCTCGCTGATGCAATCGCCATGCTCGTACTGTGTGTTCAATGCACGCAGTTTCGCGCGTCATAATTGTGACGTCACATTGGCCAAGTCAATGTCGCGCTAAAATCGCAAAACTACTCAACTTTGACACACAATTTTCTGTACTTAAACTGATAATTTCGATTTGAAAGTTTCACAAAGTGTTTATAACATTATAAGTTATTTGAAAACAATGAAATATCGAGGACTAAAATTTGGCTGCATAAGGCCTTTAAAAGGCTGATGTTTGTAATGACAGCTTCTTGCGTCTTCTGCAAGGAATTGTTAAGTTCTTCCAGATAAGATTTTTTAATCAAGAAATTTTAGCTCATTTGCTCGCCACTGTTTGACAATCACATTTTTATAAAAACAGATTTGAACGTAAAGTTACAATCTCCTGCAATTTTGCTGTAACTTCATCAATCATCTGCTGAATAGCTTTCTTACAAGATTCTGCTTTGAGTGAATCCCCTCACAGTGTTCCAAAATACGAAAATTAGGGAATAAACTGCAAAAAATTGATTTTCGAAAATGCAAAAAATACTCGACAGTCTTTATGGGGGACATCCTGATGATAAAACAAACATAAAACAAACTGTTTTAAAATTGGACCACTGCGTGTAAAGAAGTGTATTTTTGAAGTTGGCTTAAATTTCATATGGTTGTTTACACTGACATTTCCGGTACAAGTGTCAAAATAACGTAAATTTCAAAATATTGAAGGGTAATCTTACCTTTGTCCGATTTTAGAATTGTTTTCTTTCAAAGTGCACATAAACCCAAACATTTTTATTTCATTTTCCGATAGAACTCATCAAGAAATGCTATTCTACCGAAAATTTTTTTCCAAAATCATTTTCCAAACTCGTTTTATAATGCATTTTGTCAAGCTTGGACTGTGGACACTACCAGGCACCTACAGCCTGGGAACTAGTGACGACTACTCAGGATGACAAATGATTGAATGAAATGATCGCTCTCATAAACCAGTTGTTATGAGGCGTTCATATCATATAGACAAAGTCAAAGTTCCAATAAAATGCACCAAAAATGATTTTTTTTTTAGTCATACCTTCTCACAGTCGTCTGTTGTAGGTTTCTCAGCATGGATTGTTGGAATTGGCATGATGCCAACTTCATCTCTTGGCTCTCGACCGCACAAGGCCTTGTAAGGTGTCCTTTCCTCATTGCCAAGCGACATTTTTCGTCCAGCAGAGATGACAAAATTCTCCTGGGTAACATTGACCTTTTGAATGGAACAATTATGATTCATGAAAAGCGTAAAGAATCCGCTTTCCAATGGTGTCAAATGTTAATAAGGTGTTCGTACTAAAATGCGGAGTTATTGTGATTTTAGTGTCAGCAGGTCAATTTTGTTGACTGTTGTGATTCGTTCACAGTTTTAGGCTTATGATCATGGAAGTTCTTTCAAAGGGGTATTTAGAGAGGGTTCCCAAGGAAAAAAGTGTTGGAAGATAGCAATAAAGATTTTAATAGAAATTACGTGATGTCCTATCGCCTGAAGAAAGTGTTTTTGTGGAGGATGAAACGGAAAGTTAGGATTCGGAAGCAGAACATCTGTGCAGGTACGTAAACAAGATCAGTAAAAAATTAGGCCCGTTCTTAGTGGCGCCCCTTGGTGAATCTTATTACTTGACTTGACATTTCTTATGTTCCTTCTAAACAGAGTTCAGAGTGTTATTACACTCTTTTTTTATAAGAATATTTTAATTTTTGTCCAGCCTCCATATTCTTAAGAAAGTTTCATTTTAAGCCTGAACATATTCTTAAAGTATTTATGCCAGTCATGTGATTCTCTGTTATGAACATCAAAAAAACAGGCAACTCCTGAAAAATGAGACACAAATATATCAGCTGAGGCTGGCAATATTTTTATAATATTCTTAAAAATTGGATGATTCTGAGCCTGAATATTCTTATAAACATTACTCTTATAAAAACAAAAGAGTGTAGGTAAGGTTAGTTATGAGTCTCTAGTCATTTCAGTGTGCTTTTAAGAACCACATTACATCAACTAAACTAAAACTCTAAAATATACGCCTTGGACCTTGCTTGCACCTCTGAGCAACGAGGATCTTGGCATTACTAGCATTACCCTCCCTTGGTGTTTTTTGTTTATATCATTTTATTTCTCAACACCAGTTTTCACTATTTGCTATCATTTTATCTTCTGCCTTATCAAAATGTTCGTGAATACAAACAATGCGTTCTGCTCACATAAAAATTTCCGATCGACCTAAAAAATCTGACCGACCTGAGAAACCGAGTTTCAGGTCGACCTGAGTTTCATTTCGCCTGGGTCGTGTAAGCATTCCAAGGGCTTCGAGAGCAGACCGAAATGAGTTTCAAACTGATCATAAACTCAGACCAGTCAAATCTTCTCAAGTAATCATTGGGTTTAAAGTGTTCTGAGCACAAGCAAGATGCTGTTGAAGCTTCCCATTAAGCACGTTTTTCTTTCACGAACGCTATCCATTAGCGTAGTCTCTCCTTTGCAGTTGGATTTTCTTTGCCATGAAATGGAAAGGCATGCAATGTCATAGCATTCTTTATATCTGAAGTATTTCCACAATTAGCATCCACGTATCTGTTTACCATATTTGCGTTGTTTCTTGCCTTCCTTCCCTCTGCAACCGCCACTGACACTAAAATTGACTGCGAAATCACGTAGGCTTCTCTGAGACCTGAGTGTGTATACCTTAGTTGATGTCACATCCGCTATCACCCCAGACTCCAGGCTGGTCAAAATATCCTCTATCATAATCAAGAATAAAACATTTTGGGTTTAGGTGCACTTTAAATGAAAGGTAATTCTTTCGCCTTTAATGCCATCTAGTTGCTGGATTCATACGGTAACGGGTTATCCAAGAACTATGCAAAGTTATGTCCCTTGTATTCTACCCAAGAATCCTTTTTCAAAACTGGGACCTTCGACTTAAAAGTTGAAAACAAAAAAAGCAAGCGTACCGGAAATGTCAGTTTAAACAACCATATGAAATTTAGGCCAACTTCAAAAATACATTTCTCCGCACTCAGTGGCCTGATTTTAAAACTGTTTGTTTCATGTTAATCCTCAAGATGTTCTCCATAAAGTCTGTCGTTTATTTTTTCAATGTTCGAAAATTCATTTTTTGCAATTTATTACATGCTCTGGATCACTGTGCCTGGTTTGACTGGATTCAGCTGGGTTCAGATGGGTTCAGATGGGTTTAACTTATACAAATTACGAACTTAATCTGTAAACTGCAATTGTGCCATCATCTCAAGCTAGAACCATAATTTTCGGATATCAAATGTCATATATTGACCATGGTGGAACCAATTATACTCATGTTGTTTCCAGAAGCATCAACCAGTTGATTGGTAAATGGAATAATTTCTGATTTCAAACCCAGACTTTCAAAAATTCCCATATCCATCAGTGAATAGCTAGCCCCACTGTCAAGTAAAGCATTTATTGAATTGTTCTCAAATTTGACATTCAAAACAGCAGAAAACTTGTCAGCGTAGAGCTGGTGTTGAATTTATTTATTTTGGCCTAGTCATTGATAATTTGGGCATGACTTGTCCCATGAATCATGACCTTTATTTCCCCAAGCCTGACAAAAGCTTGAGGGGCATTCCCGTACATAATGATCAGTGCTTTGGCTTGTCCGATACTTTTGAGACTTTTGATGCCTGATATCCTCCTCTAAAATTCGGATTTTTCTTGAAAACAAAGAGATTTTTGCCAAAGGTGTACGAGATTTTTACAGAGTGATACGCCCCTCGGTTGATGTGATTGATGAACTGCCCTTGGGCTTCGAACCTTCGATTTGTGCGCCAACTGCAAAGTGCTTACGATTGTTTGTCCATTTCAATATTTCTGTATTTTCACATTAAATTTATATTTATAATATTGCTAAATTATTTGTGTTCAAAGTATTTCAGACAGCACAAATACTATCCAAAAACTACCACGTGCAGCATGCTATCAGCATCACCATCTCCATTCTCAATTTCAATCGTTTAGTTTGTTGTGAAATGTCATTGGGATATCCCCTTCTTATTTGTGTGAAACATGAGGGTAGACAAAATTATATTCCAGATGAAGAAAAGAAAACTTGCTATCGATCATTCAATCACATAATCATTGAACACAAACATTCACCAGACGTCATCACGGAATCCTATTGTCNGGCTGACAGTTTAGGAAGACTGACAAATAGTTTTTTAATTATGCATAATCTTCTTTGTGCGTTGTTATCAGGTTTGGATTGCAGTAGAAAAAACTTGTTGTTGCATTACTAAAGCAGTCAAAGCATATTTATCGGTCATTCTTTCTTGTGATTGTTATTAAAGAATTCGAACCGTAATGAAGTCTTCATTGCAGCAAAGGTTCGTAGATTGCACCTTGTTTATCTACCAAAATGGAAATATTTTGATTTCAACAATCGCAAGGATTGCAAGAGTCAGAACGATCACATGAGTTTTAAAAGTAGTTTCCATCAAGACGCAAGGATCGTAGGTCGCAAACTGCAGCCAGCCTAGTACTACTAGCGATCTTTCCAAGCACATGGAAACCAGGCTTAACGTCTCAAATCTCCTCATTCAAAAATTACCTTTTGGGCTCAAGTTTTTAGTTCTTACGGCAATCTTTAATTATTTCCTTCATTTTTCCTTTTCCTTGCTGGTATATATTTTTATTTCTTTTATTATATTTCAAAATTATTCACCCAGGGTAAAGGGTTCAGTCAAATTAACTGTTTTCTAATGAACCTTGCAGCTTAAAATAGAAATAGCCTATTACAGGATATTCATCTAAAGTTATGAATTTATAATGTGTTTATCAAAAACTTAAATAGGAAAGAAAACTGAAAATGTAAAACAAGCTTTCCTCGAATGTTTTCATTTGTAAGCTTTTGAGTTTGGCTTTAAATGACAGGATGAAAGGTGCCAATTTGATATCAGTGGTCCATTTATCTGCTCCACGGAAAGCAATTGACTTTTGACTAGAAGCTGTTCATGCATCCCATGCTCCCAGTATAAAACCAACGAATAGAACTTATTCAAACCAGCGGCCTACCATGAATGCAAGGATGCATGTTTTATTCTATTTGCCTAACCTTGATTCATAATGTTGTATTTTGTTTGATCTTAGGGAGAGTCTTTCTACGGACATAAAATTACCGATGAGATTGTGAAATTCGCTTTGGATTCTGTAGAGATCACCATACAGACCCTGACCTCAGGTATGCATTATTGATCAATAATCAACTATCTGTATTATTCATCCAACATAAATGTAGTAGCTATGATGATTATTATTCTTGTGATGAGGCAATTTGTATTTGTCATGTCAATTACGCTAAAGAAATTATTTAAACCTCAATTGACAATTGTCAAAGCTTGATTAGTGTTTACTTACAAAAATTTTGTCGAAATCGTATTTCTCTGCAGTACAAAATTTCTATAAAATTTGCGTCAACGCAATGTCATAGTCTTTATTACGCAATGTACCTGGTTGATTCGCTGTCAATGTATCACATTACTTGATATTTCGTGCATTTGCTGACATGTCATTTGTCAAGCTCTGACGGTCAAAGAATTTCTGTTCCATTCACGAGACTCTTTCGTGCGAAGTGTGGATCATTATGTAACTCTACTAAAGGGGCCGTTCCATTCTGTGGAAATCTTTATTTTGATCCCCTTGATAATGTAGTCCTTTGTTCCTTCCCAGATAACTTTAACAGTGTAAACGATCGCGTGCTGCCTTGGCTGGTTTCATTTTGTTCTCCGGATGAAGGTATGCTTTTGGTAACAAATTTAGATGATTAAGTATGATATTACATCATGAACTCTGTTTACATTTTGGAACCAGACAGGGCCAATCTACTAGCAGATTTGTATTTGCAATAGAAAAATTTCTCATCTTTTCAATGGAAAAGATTTTTAACCTGTTTTGCAGTGTTTAGTTTCTACAGGCTGTCCCAAAAGGATCTGCCCCGATCGATTATACGGTTGCTGTGTAGGAGCTGTAGCTTCAATCGTCCCATACCCATTTTTATCAACAGTTGCATTTAATATGCTTCAACTGTGACTTTGATACCTTGTTTGAGTTGATGGAGGTGATGTGATTAATGATTTCTATTGTGATTAATGATAATAATAATAATTCAAACCAGGATTAGATCCTCTGCAGAAAGCTTGTTCGTTGGGTACTGCCAGAATAATTAGAAACGTTTCGGACTACAACAAATAGGACCGATAGAACACGAGAAGATAAGGAAAGCCGAGTTAGCAAGAAAGACTTAAGCTCTATGATCTCAAGCCACGGGAGGTGGCCTGATAATAGACAAGATACTGGTATACCATCAAGACCAGGAGAAGAGTTGCATAATAATGATAATAATAATGATAATTGTAACAATAATATACCATCTTTATATTTATGAAGGATAACCTTTTCAGTAAAGATGTTACTGCTATCACTAAAAGTGGTTGCTGATAATTTTCAATTTTCAATATTGCTGGTCTTTTTGAGGTTACTGTATTGCTGCAGAAATCCTTAATCTGCAGAAGCTCCAGAACATGGCAGCTAGGATTGTTACAAATAGCAGATCTGATGCTGCTATCAAGCCTATGCTTGAAAGTTTGAGGCGGAAAACCATAGATCAGTTGATTAGCACACAGTCAAAGATAGTAATTTTCAATAGGATTGTTACAAATAGTAGATTTGATTCTGCTATTAAGCCTATGCTTGAAAGTTTGAGGCGGAAAACCATAGATCAGTTGATTAGCACACAGTCAAAGATAGTAATTTTCAATAGGATTGTTACAAATAGTAGATTTGATTCTGCTATCAAGCCTATGCTTGAAAGTTTGAGGCGGAAAACCATAGATCAGTTGATTAGCACACAGTCAAAGATAGTAATTTTCAATAGGATTGTTACAAATAGTAGATTTGATTCTGCTATCAAGCCTATGCTTGAAAATTTGAGGCGGAAAACCATAGATCAGTTGATTAGCACACAGTAAAGATAGTAACTTCAATAGGATTGTTACAAATAGTAGATTTGATGCTGCTATCAAGCCTATGCTTGAAAGTTTGAGGCGGAAAACCATAGATCAGTTGATTAGCACACAGTCAAAGATAGTAATTTTCAATAGGATTGTTACAAATAGTAGATTTGATTCTGCTATCAAGCCTATGCTTGAAAGTTTGAGGCGGAAAACCATAGATCAGTTGATTAGCACACAGTCAAAGATAGTAACTTTGAAGTGTCTGAAAAATTTTGCCCCAAAATACATGTGTTACCTTTTCAATAAGAATAGTGTATGTTTCTCTCATAACCTTCGCAGCACATTGTATTTGATGATCTCGAAGGATTATCAAATCTGTTGAGACAAATGAAGGTACTCAGCCATCTTTTGTTTTGTTTTTAAACTAGGCGCCATTTATCCGTCATGTTTCTTTAAGAGAAAAGGAACTGCGGTTTTCTTACAACCAATTGTTTTGTCTTTCTTGTGCCATTTAAATTAGCAACCACCAGTCAAATTGACTCAAATAAGGTTTCAAACTCTACGTTGAAGCCTGTCCTATGCGAACGTATAAAACGGGACAATTGAGATCACAGCTCCTTCCCAACAGCCTCTCAAAGAGGGCACATTTTTGGGACATCCCGTACAAATAGGATAAGTCCTTGCAGCCGACATAGGTACTAATGACGTTTACCGCTGGCAGATTTGCATTTTATCGTCGACCTTTTGCGTCGTTGTTTTGTTCCCTAATGCGTTTCTTTGTGGCTCAGTTTGTTTAATTCCACATGTTCTCTTTTCCCATATATACCGGGTGAGTCAAAAAAATGTATCCAATGTTTGAAAAATCGTGCAACAAAAACTCTTAAATCGATTTGAAAAATTACAAATCCATTGGCTAGCTGAGGGTTTGACTTAATTTCGAGACTTTATTCATATTTAACAACGCACACTTTTAATATCAATTCAAGAAGAAGTCTTTGGTCAAAATTGAAAATGTGTGACTCAATGTTATCCTTTTTCTGACCATTGAAATTGGCATAGCAATGTCTTTCAAGCTCAGTATTTTGCTTTCTAATGATATGGAAACTATTGAAATGTAATTATGCTCTCTCATAAATGCTCAGCACCAAAAAGTCCAAATTTAAATAGTAAAGTGACCAGCCCATTTTTGGCTGCTTTTTGGCAAATTTAGAAATAGAACTTTCGGCAATTCCTGATGTCAGAATATTTCTTTTAAATGAATGGTTTGAAAGGAACTCAAGGAAGGTACTCTATAGACCTTTTAGATACTGAATAAAAGGGGTTGAATCGAACGACAATTTGATACAGTTTGTAGGATTTTCGAATGTACAAAATGGTGTTAGAAGCTATAACGCCACTCAGTCGAACACTTCGCATAAGAATGTATCAAGACAACCAAAAAGGTCTATTCTACTTTATTATTTTTGAAATGGCAGCATTTTTCGTTTTATTGAANATCCCGTACAAATAGGATAAGTCCTTGCAGCCGACATAGGTACTAATGACGTTTACCGCTGGCAGATTTGCATTTTATCGTCGACCTTTTGCGTCGTTGTTTTGTTCCCTAATGCGTTTCTTTGTGGCTCAGTTTGTTTAATTCCACATGTTCTCTTTTCCCATATATACCGGGTGAGTCAAAAAAATGTATCCAATGTTTGAAAAATCGTGCAACAAAAACTCTTAAATCGATTTGAAAAATTACAAATCCATTGGCTAGCTGAGGGTTTGACTTAATTTCGAGACTTTATTCATATTTAACAACGCACACTTTTAATATCAATTCAAGAAGAAGTCTTTGGTCAAAATTGAAAATGTGTGACTCAATGTTATCCTTTTTCTGACCATTGAAATTGGCATAGCAATGTCTTTCAAGCTCAGTATTTTGCTTTCTAATGATATGGAAACTATTGAAATGTAATTATGCTCTCTCATAAATGCTCAGCACCAAAAAGTCCAAATTTAAATAGTAAAGTGACCAGCCCATTTTTGGCTGCTTTTTGGCAAATTTAGAAATAGAACTTTCGGCAATTCCTGATGTCAGAATATTTCTTTTAAATGAATGGTTTGAAAGGAACTCAAGGAAGGTACTCTATAGACCTTTTAGATACTGAATAAAAGGGGTTGAATCGAACGACAATTTGATACAGTTTGTAGGATTTTCGAATGTACAAAATGGTGTTAGAAGCTATAACGCCACTCAGTCGAACACTTCGCATAAGAATGTATCAAGACAACCAAAAAGGTCTATTCTACTTTATTATTTTTGAAATGGCAGCATTTTTCGTTTTATTGAAAGAATTCATCGCAAATTTTGAAAAATCAAAATAATCGTAAATCCTACATTGATTGAAGAAAAATAATACGATCTTCAAGAAAAACATAACATATTAGAGGGAATAGACATAGACCATTTTGACATTTAGAAAAGGGCCTGGGGAAGCAACATTTTTCTGGTAAATGGCTGCCACAGTTCAGTTTATCGTTGGTGAAAAGCCCTGTGGCAGCCATTTGCCAGAAAAATGTTGCTCTCCCCAGATCCTTTTTCTAAATTTCAAAATGGTCTATTGCTATATCTATGACCCCTTCTATTCTTCTGAAAGGCAAATCGCTTTGTTTTTTCGAAATTCTGAATCCTTCGTTTCACAAAATTGTCCCTTGCTCACATGCTTAATCGCCAAGGCATATTAAGCACTAGTAAAGCGCATTCCATTAATTATTACAAAATTACCATGCACCACGTGAATATGTATCAATAATCGAACTCTCAAAAGTAGATTGACAGACAATATTTACAAATAGATGTAAACAATCATAATAGTCATATAACCCATGAAATGTATTCTAGTTCTGAAAATTCATGGGTCAGAACCATGGCATGGGGCCAATTTCGTCGTAATAGGGATCCGTTCTCGTTACTGGACACTCAATTTACATCTTTACATTTACCGATTTCTTATAAGTGCAATGATTGGCTGTTGATAGTTTCTATGTACGGGGAAAATTTGAACTTTGGTTTTAGCAAACAAAGTGCTTACAGTTAGACTCCCATTCTAAAAAAGCGTCGTTTGTAATGAAATTCTTATGAAAGGATGATACAGTAAGCCCTTGCATTTAAGAAACCACTTTTCACACCTTAGCCTAAAAGGTTTCTTATTTCTATGATACCTTTCATTTTTTTAGGCTGAAAGTTTCTTAAGTTTCTAATTTCTTTTCTGGAAAGTTCTGGAAAAGTAGGTTACATCTGAATGGGGTTGTGTATGTTATCATTGATGTCAAGAGTGCATCAATTTAAATTCAGGTAAAAATCTGTTAAATCAAAGACATCTTTGTAGCAATTAACCAGGACTTAGTGTTGATCAAAATACAATAAACTTCATTTTGGGTATGAGCCTCGAGAGTTTTTTATGAGTAGGGGGGCTAATTATTTTTCAGTAGCCTAAAAGTTTCTTTTAGATGGCTTCTTAAATGCGGGAGGCTGCTATTCCAAAACAATGATTTTCATGCTGTTTTCTTGGTAAACAGCAACCTCTCAGAAGTTGTCACTGGTGCGCACTTTGGAGGATTGGTTTTATTAGTAGCAGTTTGGAGGATTGGTTTTCTCAGTAGCAGATCACGAAATTGACACCTTGTGTTATAATTATCACAGCGTCGTTATAAGAATATGGAAATTTCATTCAGAAATTATAAATTGGTTGACCCAAGCAAAAGAAATTGACAAGACGAAGAGCCATTCGAGACAAAATAATCTTAAATTCAAAATTTTGGATTTAGCTGTAGTACACATAAAGTTTTCTCCATTGCAAAATTTTGATATGTTAACACCCTTAAGAATCGTCAAGGCCTTTATTTATTCGTCTGGTTATCTTTCCAGATTGTCTTTCAAAGCGAACCAAGAAAAGGCTAGCTGGAATGTTGGTGAGTAACTTTGAAATCTAATTGATGATCATCGTTTGAAAAGCGTCTCTAAATTTCATTTTTTAATAATTTTACCGCAATTCAAAATTGACCAATGCAAAAATTCTGCGCCTTGCTTTGGTGATAAGATGTTGACTGTAAAAAACCTGCCTGGACCACTAATTCATGCTTTCAAAGCAAACTATAAAGTTACAATTTAATTGCTAACTCATGCTTTCAAAGCAAACTATAAAGTTAAATTTGATTGCAAAATGTCTCGAATGTAGCTACATTTGAGACATTGTAGGGCACATTCTTGTAGGGCACATTTTGCAATCATTGGGTGATAAATTTACTTACCTCCATTTTCAAATAATTTGATTTTTACCGTGAGCAGAAATAGTAATGAGGTGTCTTAAAAATATAAACTATGCTATCAGACAATGGTAAATTGAACATAAATTGAAGTAAAGAGAATTTGTCACCCTTGGTGTTTTTGTTTTTTCTTTTCATTTTTATTTGTTTGTTGTCAGAGGTTTTATAATATCACCAGTGTCTGACGTAAATTCTTTAGTATGTTGAATTATGGTTCGGAACCATGATATAGAGCATTAAAATCCCTCACTTTTACCTTAGCTTAGGGAAGGTTCTCGATTCTCAGGTATGACATTTAGAATAGTGCAATTAAGAAGATATGTGCCATGTAAAATCATAGAAATTATGTGCTTTTTGCATCTGTTACTTTGAAGCGGCTTACTTTCCAGTTTTACTCCAACTTCCCGAAGTTCAGGAAACTTTCCTGCAAAGTTTTAGCCTTAATATCGTTGAAAATTGTGGTGTTATGTGCGGGGTTTTACTGAAGCTTAAGTTGGTTTCTGAGACTATCTATGAGTTTTGCACTGTTAGAAGACGAAGAATTATTGTTAACATACCATTTGTTTTGATGTCTTAGGATAACCTTGTCAGTGTGTTGGACATTGATTGCTCTAAAGAAGGGAAGGCATGCGAAAAGATTGGTTTCACATCTGGTGTTGTGTTTTATCCTCCCCAAGAAGTCAATAAATTTGCCGGCAAGGTTTGTAGAGCAATCATTTTTGTGCATGCCTGTAAAGTTTTTCTCATATTAGTCATATTAGGTGTCAAGGTCATATCCGCTGATGAAACAATCGGTGATTTTGCATGAGTAATTTTGCATCTTCACAAATTCACCTGACATCTAATGAGAGACAAACTTTAATTCTAGCAGATAGTTTAAAAGAGAATATATTTCGTGATTGACCTTTTCAGAGAGGGATCCTCACCAAGAAAATTACTTGAAACAAAAGCTAAAATTTCTTGATAAACAGAGGGGGCTTTGTTGAGTTTCGAGTTATGTGGCACACCTTGATAGGGCATTTCCTTATCTAAGGTAGATCTTGCATGAAGCTTGTATGCAGTCAGTTAATTCACTGTTCAGTTCTTGTTAATTCATTTCAAGATGCCAAGATGCAACAGATCCTTGGATGGAGCCAAGAACATAGCTTTCAAGTGCAATCAGAGATTGGTCATAATTGACATGAGGTGTTTGGCTGACGGTGACGTTGCATTTAGCCACGCGATGGTCGTGAACTAAATTTTTCTGCGCAGCCAAAAGTTTAACTTAGATCGTGAGCCTTTTCCCATTAAAATCGTTCATTTGATGCATTTGTTAAAAGAGATTTTCTTCGTAAGACCTCGTATTGGAGTCTTGCAAACTGATGATGTTTTTAGCATAGCCCCTTCAGCATTTTGGCATGGCAAAACTTACAGGTACACGTGGTATTATCAGGGGAAAATGAAATAGTTAGGAAAAATTTACTTCATGACAATCGGGTGGCTAAACGTGACTTCACAGTCCGCCAAACGCCCCGCGCTTTTTCAGATTCACCTGGAATATATTTTGAGCCACATGGTGTCCCTGTTTTGTTTTGAAACGCTTAATGGGTTTGTGTAAACTTGCATTTGCAGAAAGCAGAATTATTTAGAAATAACCCATTCAAATTGAAATAACACACGCGCCGTAAACAACAGATAGCCAGAGGAACAATGCTATGTCTGAGTGTTTTCTTTGTTTTGTCCCATTAGGATTTGCGTACATCTACTGATTTTGATAACGATAAATCATAATCTCCTTCAATAAACTATATGAATAACGAACATATTTTCAAAAATATAGAATACTTGCTTTGATGTTTCGCTTTTTTCTTAAGAGTTTTCTTTCTCCTCATCAAATGACTTATTATCTGAAAATGGTTCATGCTTGTCTATGCTGTCTATGCTATGGACAAAAACCATTCTTTCGTACTTGTTTAAAATGTGTTCTTTATGTTCTTATTAATTTTACCCACGTTATTTTGATAATTTTTTCAGAAAATCGAGAGTCTTGATGCTAAAGAAATCGTGACGGAAGTGTTAGCGTTGCTCCCAGAACCACCAGAAGTAACTGATGAAAATTATGAGGTAAGATGCTAACCCAATATAAAATTTATCAGAACAGCTAGAATTCCTCAGCATGGTATTAACATTTTAGGAATTGCTCCCAATACAGGGTTTCCCAAACAAATTGTTCGACCTTTAACTAAATATTCAAAAGTATAGATACAATGAAATGGTTCCATGGTCAGATATGCCCTTTCCTTAGATCTTAAATTAATTTTAGACACCAGATTATTGCAAATCCGCTGAAAAGTCATTGAAAATCTCCCTCTTCTAGTAAACGGGCTGTCTGTAACGGATTTTGCCGAAAAGGTACAGATCTTTAATGACAATTTTATACTTCAGTGCACGACCATTGACACAGGCAGTACAATCCACAAGATAAAAAAAACTATTTTTTGCATTGATAGCCAACGAGCAGTAACCATTTCAACGGGGATTGTTTTTATGACTCACCTTGTAATATAACAGCTTGTTCAAGACATTCTTTGGATTGCTCATGGTCAAATTATAAGGGAAGGAGGATGTTTCTGATTGGCATTTTACAGCTTGGTGAAACATCTTGCGTTATTTTTTATTACAATCTTTGACGAAAGTTCAGAGAAACCCATCAAACCTGCTCATCTGTTCCAGAAAATTGGCAGTTCATTAGCTTGGTTTCTTTTTTGCAAACTTTCAAGATATTTTTGTGTGAAATTATAGCTTTTTATGAGATTAATGTATGTTGGATTACTGTAGAAATAGAAATACCGGGTGTCCCAAAAAAGTACTCCCGTTTGAAAAATCATCAAAATTTGATTACACTGCCGATCTTCAATTTTCTTTTTTTGTCAAGTAGATCATGAACCAAATTATTTTCCAAGATATAGCTGATCTTGTAATTGGTTTAAAGGTTAGCAAGTTTAGCTCTTTTTAGGGCTACCTGGTTTTGAATCATACTGCAAAGAGCACCGATGATTGCCAGATCAATTTCTTTATGCATATAAAGCTTTTAGTTTGGTCATAAATGACAGAAAGAAATGCGCACAATCTTTAGAGACTTCAATGATGAAAAAAATCTGAAAACTTTGACTCTTAGGCAAGAGTAAGTATTTTGTTTAAATACCAATAGCTCAAAATAGGGTTTTTCAACGTGTAATTTTTCTATCTTGCTGCATCAAACGTAAACTTTTTATCATCTATGAATATATTTGGGTCTTTGCCAAAACGACTCAAAAAGAAAACGTTATCAAAGGTTTTGGTAATCAATTTTTGGTGACTTTTTAAACAGGAGTACTTTTTCTGGGACACCCGGTAGTAGTTTGATTTGCTGCCCCCATAATACCCATTCCACTTCAGCAAAGTTTTAGCGGAATGACTATAACAGTAAATTTCAATTCAATGGAGCAAAACTTAGATGAATATCATCAGTCTAGCTCTTTCATACAAATTACAGAGTTACAGGGGATCTGTTTTGAACATTTTTCTGAAAAATTTACAAAGAGCTAGAAAAGCCAATCAAATTTTGCCAATTTTTCAGACTTGTTTTCAATCATCCAGTGTTTTAGAATGTCCCACTGGAAATCAGTTGTTTGACTCATATCATGGGCTGCAATGGTTATCACCGATGAAACTATTATAGTTCATATGCTTGCAGGTGAGCATACTTATATTTTTTCCCTTCATTGCAGGGCATCCAAGATCAAATAGCAAAAGGATCAATGGAGCCATGGTTGTTCGTATTTTCAAGTGGATCAGCGGTGGATGATTCATTTTTAGAGCTAAAGAAGATATCTGCCCTTGTACCATACGTTGAGGTAGGACCTTCTTTCTTGGGCGCGTCCTCTGATTGCAGCTCAATACCCTACCATTTTTATGCATCGTTGTTGGCGAACAAAGGTAGCATATTTTCGTTGTCGTTATTGTGTGTCGGTCGGTCGTTGGCGAGTGTTGATGGTTTCTTTGTGTGTCGTTCGTTGAATTGAGTTTGAATATCCTGTTGTATTCGTGTGTCCAATTCTCTTGTGTCCACGCGCAAGAGAATTGATCGGCTTTACCGGCAATTCTTGTTTTGTGTCTCGGATTCAAATTCTGGTATATGGCTGAGTTCTAGGTCTCTATTTTGAAAAATACCTGTTTCGTTTGTGGCCAGTTTGAGCTTTATGGAAGTTGGAGAAACGTAAGGAAATGTTGATAGTGATATGCATGCTCTTTTTAGATACAAGCAACGCAATTCATCGATATCCGGTTTTTTCCAAGGAATGCGCCTTCAAGTAACGAAAAAAAACATTTTGTCATCTTTAGATATATTTGGATCATTAACAAAAGAGAAAAAAAAGAAAATTTCAAACGGGGTTTTTTTGACACCCAGTAGAAGGAATCAATTTCGTATAATTTTCCTAGAGGAAAGAAGCAATATTATGTGACATTTCATTCATTTATTTAAGCATTCCATAGTGAAATTTGTTGCTGATTAACTTAGTAGTTTAACATTTTCATCCATGATCAATGCCTAGAAATGACGACACTTTGGAACAGTATCCAATCATTTGAAACTTGAAATATCATACCGTAGCAAATTCCAAAGAAGTTTTTTGAATTTCTTCAGTGTTTAGTGCATACGTTTTTGTACAAAGTGCTTTTCACAATACGTTGAATTGTAACTGCTTTAAAATTTAAAGGCGGAAACATGTAAATACCTGATACTTTTACTGATTGCAGCTTGGTGTTGTGAACTGCACAAAGTCTCCAATTGTCTGCAAGAAACTCTATGTAAACAAATATCCCTCTGTGGCATTGATGAAGAAAGGTGGCTACGAATGGCATTATGGTGAGTAAACGAGACTACGCTGTCTTCAAATGTTAAACTTCCTTTATTTTGTTAGCTTTTTTTCTCATTTTTTATCACTGTAAGTTATTGTAACAAAATTACGATACGTTGTTCTCTTAGAATTTTGCTTTGTCACACAAGCTCCAAAGAATGTGCTTACATTTTAAAGAAATTCTTTTAAGGTGTTTTATCCGATATGAATATTATTAAATCTATTTTATCTGCATTTTACTTCTTTATGAGCAAAATTACTTTTTTCATTTCAATTATAGGTCGCTTTACTGCACACGATATAGCTGTCTTCGCAAGGGAAAGTGCAACATCAAATGTCTGCGCATTGACTCCCGAAGACTTTCCAACTGTCATGCACGATAGCATGAATTACTTCATTGATTTCTTCGCTCCTTGGTGTCCTCCTTGCATGAAGCTGCTCCCAGAATGGCGCAAAGCTGGAAGACAAATCGGGGACACAATCGCAAAATTTGGTACAGTTGATTGCACAGCCCATAGAAAATTGTGCCAAGATGTGAGTTATCTTTCTAGCTTCCAGTTTTTCGCGTGTTATTACAAGCATCTTTTGAAGTGAGGCATACTGGACGACACAGAAAATAATGCACCACACCACATTTGATGAAATCATGAAAACTTGATGATACTGCCTATGTTGAAATTTGTTCAATCAGCCCCTCTTCGAGATCTTGCTTTTTTACCAATCGTCAAAAATGGAGCGTATGCAAAATCTGCGATTGTTAATCTACTGCTGGGTGTCCCAGACGAAAATTTTACAGACTCAGTTTGGTCCAGTGATGAGAATTTCAAAATTTTCCTCCATAGTTAAGTTGAAGATAGATACATTGTTTGTTGATATTATGCTTTGAGTGTTAATATATTAATGTTTAAAGCTGAAATTTGTTGTCACCTCCAGCCAGAACTTTGCAGTTTTGGTCTAAGCATATTCTTGAAGCACAGCACATAAGTCAACAAGATCCTTCATGAAATGGGATGATTTTTGGATCACATCACCCATTGTGCCATTTTTTCCGCTTTCTTTGATGTTAGTTAGATTTCGATGTGCTTCAGGAATTTGTTTATGCCAAAATGCCAAAGCACTGGTTTCCAGGCGGATGCAAATTTGAGCTTTCAAGAGAAATATTACTACTCTCAAAGTACCAGTGCCTACAAACGAAGTATCTAGGTATAAGTTAACTATCGAGGAACATTTTGAAATTGATTAGCCATTGATTAAAGCAAAATTGTCATTGCTAGACCCAACCAAATCTGCATACTTTTTTCTGGGACGCCTGTTAGATGCAGTCATAAAAACGGGATGATACTGCGAATGTCGAAAGTTATCCAGTCAGCCTCTCCTCCACATGCTCCTATATTTTAGCAATCGTTTAAAATGGAACATATGCAAGAGCATGCGCAAAATCTACGATTATTAATCTGCTAGATGATATTTTTTCCTCCAAAAAGTTTCAAGCTTAGCCTCAGGATAAGAACAGGAACAGGATAAGAACAGGAAAAGTTCGTTTTGCTAGAACTTACATGGAAATATGACTTAGCCTCTTTACTATCTGCCTTGAAGAATCACAACGCAAAGCCTTAACTTTCCCTCTTATTTGTCAACAGTACAGCATCCGATCATATCCGACTTCGGTGCTGTACAACGGCAGTCATCCTCATTCAATATCTGGTTTTCATACAGCTAATGATCTTATCGAATTTGTTGAGGTAAGTTTAATTTCCTTTTTACACTATTTTTTTCAAAAAAAATTCATTCATTTAAACATTAATTGGTTCGTTCAATCATTTAAAAATTCCAAAAATCCGAAATTCATTTGAATTCCGTATCTACGCTTAGCATTCAATGAGCTACTGACTATCAAAGGGCCTTGCTAGACCATTGAAACAAATAATCAAAAATTGTGATACTTAGAAATTATAGACTTGACTTGACTTGACTTGACTTGACTTGACTTGACTTGACTTGACTTGACTTGACTTGACTTGACTTGACTTGACGACTTCCAAACACCTGCAAAAAAACGAGTGAAAACAATGAGCAAATTTTCCTTGGTTTTTTTCCTAAAAATGATGACACTCACATGTATTCATATATTTTGTTCTCTTGGGAGAGTGGAATCCCCATGAATAGGTTATTGAGACCAGGGGGGAGACTTTTTCATCCTTGTAAGAGGATAGCACGTGCTAAAGAGTGCAGATGTCATCCTTGTAAGGCCCGTGTCAGTCAGAAATGTTGGGGAAATTTTTTCGTGATTTTGGGCACGTTTTGAAGATTTCTTAAAGAGGCTCTCTCGAGAAAATCCCTCATAAATTCAGAGCGGAGTGGCCGATTTCAGTCAGGTAAATTTCAAAATGGATTTGAACATGTCTACCATTAAACTATGTATTTGCCGATATCATCGTCTTCATATCCAGGAACCCGTGACATTTTCAAACGGGGATTCTTTTTATTGACTCACCCGGTATAATTTGTGTTATTCTATTTCTCAAAAATTCATCCATTCATTCAAACATTCATTGGTTCGTTTATTCATTCAAAATTTCCAAAATTTCGAAATTCAAAAATTCATTTTAATTTCGCATCGACACTTAACATTCAATGAGCTACTGATTATCGAAAGGCCTCGCTAGACCATTGAAATACATAATCAAAACTTGTGATACTTGAAAATTATAGATTTGACTTGACTTGACTTGACTTGTCTTGTCTTGTCTTGTCTTTCT
>REGL01000025.1:664928-682814 GCA_004194395.1 Aurelia aurita complex sp. Pacific | reverse complement strand
ATGAAGGGCTCTGGTGGAAACGTTGGGCTTAATTTGGTTCTCGCCAAAGTGCGAATAGATACAATATCTGTTGTTTATCTTCGTGTTATTGCACTACACACAACAAGAAGAATTTTAAGAATTAACAGATATGCATAGATAGGCTACTAAGATTTATCAGTTACAATGAGTCTTCTGTGATTTTCAAATATCTGATACACTTTTTGAAGACCAAGTTTGCCCCTCAGCTGTGGGAAACAACTCAGCTAACATGTGGGTTCGAAAACTGCATTAACTGACATAAGTGCAACGTAACCAAACTATTTACTTTTTGAAATCCTGGAGAAAGGGAGAAAATCAATGCTTAGGTTCATTGCATTCACCCTATTTTTTGCTTGATCCCGATATATTCCAAACAGATTTTTTATCTTTACAATAAAGGGGTGACTCACACATTGATCTGAGAGCAAACTGCTGTTATGTTTGGTTTATGGAAAATGGCTAGGCCAGTTCCCTCTTTAGAGTCTATTTGGTCACTGGTTCTGGAATAAACGCTCATAGAAGCTTCTTTCTTTAAATGGGTATTCTTTATTTTCCCGCCAGGACACAATGAACCCAATTGTCATCCAGTTAACTCCAGATACATTTGAGAAATTTTTGGTTCAGAAGCCACAAGGAGAAATGTGGATTGTTGATTACTATGCCCCATGGTGTGGACCATGCCAACAGCTGACACCAATTTATCGCAAATTGGCTAAGGTAAGAAAATATTCTTTAAGGTTGTATTTGTTTGGTAATTCTAAACTTAAAAAATTGTGAAAAATATTATACCCCAAACAAACTGAAGTACATTTGGCAATCAAGCAAAAATCTATAAAACGATAGCTTTTGCTACTTATAATGAGAGTCTCTGCGAAGTATGCTAAATATTCTGCCTTTTGGAGCAGAATTCTCTGAAGCCTTTTCAAAATCGGCCGAGTGTACGCTTGATTTTTCGTGGCTTGTCAAAGTGGATACTTTTTTAGCACTTTCGGTATTTTGTTGTTGTTATGATACCGGGTGCGCCAAAATAAACTATGCACATTTGGCAGGCCACGATAAATCGTACACAAGACCGATTTTGAAGATTTATGACTTGATCTTTAGCAGAAAGCCTGAATTAGATTCTAGGATTTTTTGCAAATTTTTCTGTTTTCAGATTTTAGAGCTACAAGCGAGTTCCTTAAAATTTTTGTTTTCGAAAACACTGAAAACGACCAAAAAACGTCGATCAAGCTTTCTAAAGAATCGACATGAATGGGCAAAGGGAAAACTTTTTGTGATGATTTGGGATTTAGAAATCGACTAATTGTAAGCTGCTGTACGAGAGTTTGTACTATCTTGTAAGAAATGTAATAATATTTTCNAAAACGACCAAAAAACGTCGATCAAGCTTTCTAAAGAATCGACATGAATGGGCAAAGGGAAAACTTTTTGTGATGATTTGGGATTTAGAAATCGACTAATTGTAAGCTGCTGTACGAGAGTTTGTACTATCTTGTAAGAAATGTAATAATATTTTCAAGAATATAAAGAAATTTCTTTTCTTTTGTAATGTCATTGAATTTATGCTTTGCTGCAGGCTGTGTTCCTGTATCAAGAGGGTTAAAAGACAAGCCAAGAAGAGTCATGGGACCAGCAAGCATGGAGTTTTGTTATATTTTTGATTTGTGACGGCTTTTGGGGCGCACTTAATTGCAACTACTACAGAATTTTGCAACAAGCCAATCTTTGAAATAACACTCGTGCAGAAGTTTACAATGATCAATTTCCAAATCCCCAAATCACGCTGAAAACATTTTCTTTGTCCATGCATGATGAGTCTTTAGAATATTTGATCAACGTTTTTTGATCGTTTTCAGTGTTTTCGAAAACGAAAATTTTAAGAAACTCGCCTGTAGCTCTAAAAATTTAAAATGGAAAAATTTGCAAAAAATCTTAGAATCTAATTCCGGCTTTCTGCTAAAGATTAAGTGGTATATCTTCAAAATCGGTCCAGTGTACGATTTATCGTGGCCTGCCAAAAGTGCATAGTTTATTTTGGCGCACCCGGTAGTGTTCGGTCTAAATATTTGTTTCCTTGTGTAATGCTACTGTTGTTAAGGCTTTAGCAAGTTATCAAAATACGTCGGCTTTCAAAGGTTTGTTTGATCACTGTGACCGATAGCTCCCCTTCGACAACTAATATCAAATAGTTCACTTTCAGCCAGAGTTGCACACAGTTTGAATATAGATTTAATATTAGAATCAAAACAGCCTCTTTTTTCATGTAGCGTTTACAAGGTGATGCGAAATTAGGAATGGTTGATTGTGAAGAACATCGATATTTATGTCAGATGAATGACGTGCATTCATATCCAACTGTACGATTATACCCACCTACCAGTTCTGGTTCAACCATGTATATGTAAGTACTTCTTTAACAATAGTACTAAAAATTTTTTCTTGCCAGAATTAAATGATTTTAATAATAGAAGGCATAATGTATGAGTTGTCTGTTTCTTTGACAAATTCAGATGTCTAAAATGCAGCATAGGCTGCAAAAAGCTTTACACTTAATCTTATAAAATTTATTCTCCTTTCTTTTAAACGAATTTCACGAATTGGACATCAGGAAATTTGCTTAATTCCAAGGAGGTCATTTTTATATCATTGTCAGTTGTGGGATTGCAGCGTTTTTATGTTTTTCAAAGGAAGTATGAAATGACGTACCTAAAGCTTTGACAGACATTCAGAGTTCCATAAATATTAAAAGCCTCCTATGGAGCCCTACAATAGGGTTTAGAGCAAAAGACGGTGGTGGGCTAGGGGCAGAGATTCGAGTATTTTGAAGTTATCCAGATCAATGTTTTTTCGCAGTTTTAGAAAGCTGAATACTTGGGCTTTCCTGCGCTTTCGAAAGTTTCCCTTTATCTCACGTTTTCAGAGTTATGGATATTTGAATCTGAGAATATAGGACAACAATTTTGAAAACGTTGCACTAACAATCTAGTTACAAAAAATGTGGATTATTATTGTTTGCAAAGAAAAGGGTTTCAGAATATTTGCTTTTTTATGTTTATGGGAAGCAAGGTGGATGTGTTTTGTCAAGTCTAATTTTACCATAGGAATAATTTTTGTGTAGACAATATGTCAGTTTTTCATCGTACAACTTTCAAATCGGGAATGCACTTTTTTGACACACCTTGACATTCTTTTTGTACTAGGTTGTTATAAACTGGCTTGAATCGGAAAAAGCTAAGTCAAGGTCAAACTTGAATTTCCATTTGATTTTATCCATTATTTATCAAATTTTTGAATTTTTCAAGGTCTTGCCTTTTTAATCCGTCCTTTGCAAGGGCTAGGAATTATAGAACGTGAACGAAAGCATAGGTTTCAAACTTTTAAAAATGTTTAAAAGGTCGGTGTAAAACCCCATAACCTATTTCTTTGAATTGAATGGCTTGAAAGAAATTTTATCTACGTTGCTATAATTCTACCGTTGAACTTTTCTAAAATCTTCAATAGTTTTTAAATTACAGCATATTTGAGCAAGGGCAATATGAAACGTGTTTGGACAGTTCATTATTGATTCAGGCTCGATTGGAAAGCATGTGTAGTTTCTTGGGCCCAATTTGCTACCATGTATCGGTGTTTGTTTGCTACGAGAAATTGTTCGTACCTTACTGGCAGTACATTTAGACTTTCCATGGTATTTCTCGTCTTCATAGCTCTGTAAACATCATCGTTTTCCCCTTTTAATGGCCCAAAGTTTGCCTCTGCAGACTGTGTTCTCTTACAGCATTACCTAAAATATCGCTCTCGCCCGCAGCGGTTCTCCTTCGCAGATTTCTTAGGGTTTTCAACGGAACTGTGTATTTAATATCACCCTTGATTTGAGGATAAAACTCCTTTGATGATGTGACATCGTCCAATTTCTAAATTGTAAACCCGAACGGTCAAGGACTTGAGCTTGATCTCATATTATAGGCTTTCATAAACTATGATTTTCTTGCAAATTATTCCATTTCCTCGAAGACTTTAGAATTTACTATTGTTTAAGATTTTTTCAACATTTTTCTTCAATTCCTAAAATAGAAGAAAAGCCCTCTAATCCCAAAAATATTCAAGATTTATAAAAAATGCAACGGTAGAATTATTGCTATGTAGCTAAAGTTCCTCTCAATTAAAAAACTGAATCAAAGAATTTTACACCGACCTTTTTAAAGATTTAGAAGCTATGCTACGAATGAATCGTTCGACTTTACTTTGTAAGGTTTTAGAATAATTGTCGTGTTGTTAAAGTAGTTTTTTCTTGTATTATCTTTATTTAATGGCCTCGGGGTAGACACAGCCTTTTGCTCCCTGGGGTGGATCGTCCTGGTAGTACTGTAGAGTGTTTTTGTAAGTAGTGTAACTCGTAATGTATATTCTAAAAATTTTTGCGATATATAATATGAAAAAAATTTGATCTTTCATTGACAGACGACATAATGGTTGGCGAGATGTCGAGAATATGTATTACTGGGCATTCCAGTTTCTACCAACAGTCGTTCATGAGCTGGACTATTATTCATTCTTCAATGACGTTATCAATAAAGTAGATGCTTGGCTTGTTGATTTTTATGCACCTTGGTGTGGTCATTGTGTACAGTTTGCACCTACGTTTGAAAAAATTGGAAAGGTAAGTAAAAGCCAAGAGTTTCAAGGATATGAATACCAGATGCATCAAATAGTTGCTTGGTTTGGAAATTCATTCGCATTACTTAAAGTACTACAAGGTTACCGGCCGGGCCGAAAATATTTAATTTCTCTGGAACAAATGTTCTGACTTGAATGGGATAGTGATCTTTTGAAAGCCTAATTTCTGTACTTTTATTTGATGTATGGTTTTTGCAAAATAGATCTCTAGAGAATTCGTAAGCAAGAAGAAAGTAACTAATTGTGAGTTAGACTTTTGTTCTTTCATTTTACATTAGTTAAGTCATCGGAGAGTTAAAATGATAATTGCAAGCAGTAAGTTAAATAATTGTAAACAGAGCAGCTCTTCGTCAGAGAATCTCTCACATAAGTTCAACTGTTTTGCTTTGACAATTTCTTCTGAAAAATCGTGGTCAGGCTAAAGTTATTGCACAGAGTTCTCATTCTTGAAAAGTTTTATCAATAACTTTATTGATTTTGTTTATATAAGTAAATAATATATAAATGTTACGTGCAAGCTCCTTTTGCTAATCACAAATCAGAAAATTAAAGGATTTAGTTTCCTTTCTTCCAACAAACATACCATCAAAACAAAGTTAAAATAGCGCTACTTCATTTTAACATATTCTTGTGTGTTTCCTCCTTGCAAATTTCCTAGAGACCAGCATTCTACTCAAAAATACTTTCAAGCTGTAAATAATGATGCCAAAAAGCAAATTCTAAATGAACAAGTCATGTCGCAAGGCTAAAACGTAGAATTTTGTGACCTGCCTTATTTTTGTCTTTATATCAATTTACTTTCAAAATCCATTCTGCCAGATTCCAACATTTTACATGGCGCACAGTGATCCAGAGGATGGAATAAAAAGGAAAAAACGAAGTTTGAAAAACTTGCGGCATTTAATATTCTCCATGAAAAGGGGGTGTCAGGGGTCAACACAAAGCAAAAATTTTCGAAATCGGACAAATGATTTTTTGAAGTTTGGGGAAATGACATGTTGTTGTTTATCATAGCACTTCCGGCAAAATTTATTGTTTTAGCTTGACTTTAAACTTTCATAGCTCCGCTCATGATTGTCCGATTTTTACAAACTTAGTTTCATTTGAAAGATGATCAAGTATTAGCTATAAACATGTAAAAATACTACAGGGTCTTGGGAACATTTCTGCCAAAGGGTTCGTTCCAGACACAGTGATCCAGAATGCAAAAATAAAGGAAGAAAATACAAAATATCGCAAAAATCAAATTTAATCAAAACCATCGTAATGATATATGGTCTTAAAGAGGATATGTTAAGGATCAAAACAAAGCAGAAAGTAGACTTTTGTGACTTCTGAGTCCGGAGATATTCACTTGCAAAGTTGGATGAAATTGACATTGTTTACTTTTCTTGTAATTTTTGGTCAATTTCTACAGAATGGTCATTACAACAACAAATTCATTTACTAATATCACTGCCCAGGGTTATCCGATTTTAGCTCTGTTTCTTTTAATTGATATAACTACTTGTTGCCTTGCAAGGGAGTTGCTCATTGCTTCAACTGGGTCCCAATTTTTTGTTCTCTTGTCGTTTTTCCTAAATGCACTTATTTTCCTGAAATGGACACCAAAAATGCGTTATTTGAGATTAAAAGTACAAAATAGAAAAATTAAGGACGAATATGTCTACCAAACCTAGATTTCATCACAGCAGCACATTTCAGCAGATAGTCTGCCAAAGCAATCACTCAGGATCGTGCAGGGAAAAAAGTTATTCTATTTTGAAAGTGGCCACTACCACTTTTTTGCTATTTTGAGCCCCCATTATTTTCATGTGCACCTTCAGACAAACGCAAATCCTGTAACTCATGCTTAAGATATATCATTCTGAATGGTTTTATCCTTTTTCAACAAGTGTTCTGACAAAAATGATAGTAAAATTGGATGAAAAGGCTCCTCCGCAGAGGCATTTTGTGGCTCTCTAATTAAACTGTCTTGAGCCCTGGGATAGCATGGTCTGAACATGCAATTTTAGCCTTGAAAAAGTGCACGAGGAACGTTTTGTAGCCAACCAGCTTCAAGACAAGGCAATATTATATGGACAATGTTATGTGTGATGTTTTTGTGCGCATCCTGATCATTTCACTTCAGTAATTCCCATGAAATGGATGCAATCAAGTCAAAACGATAACATTTCACAGTTCCAACTCTACCAGTCTTGAGGAACCATCGCTGATGACATCTTCAACTTTGTATGGATCATTTTTATTTGTGCGAGTTGAAAAACATTAAAGAAATTATTACTACAATGTTTTTGGTAATTGCATACAGATATGAGTTCAATGTTTAAGATAATTCCATCAAAAAAGGATAAAAGGCCTCTGCGGAGGAGATAGTGAATTTAATTTTACTTTTCGAAATGCCAGAACACTTGTTAACAAGGATAAAACCATTCAGAATGGTATATTGTAAGCATGAGTTACAGGATTTGCGTTTGTTTAAAGGCGCACATGAAAATAATAGGGGCTCAAAATAGCAAAAAAGTTGTAGTGGCCACTTTCAAATTAAAATAACTTTTTTCCCTGCACGATCCTGAGTGATTGCTCTGGCAGACTATCTGCTGAAATGTGCTGCTGTCATAAAATCTAGGTTCGGTAGACATATTCGTCCTTAATTTTTTTATTTTGTACTTTTAATCACAAATTATGCGTTTTTGGTGTCTATTTCAGGAAAATAAGCGCATTTAGGAAAAATAACAAGAAAACAAAAAAATGGGTTCTGAAAGAAGCAACGAAGAACTCTCTTGTAAGCGGACATGTTGTTCTATCAATTAAAACAAACAGAATTAAAATCGGATAACCCTGGGCTAAGATATTAGTAAATGAACTTGTTGTTGTAATGAGCATTCTGTAGAAATTGACCAAAAATTACATGAAAAGTAAACAATGTCAATTTCATCCAACTTTGGAAGCAAATATCTCCGGACTCAGAAATCATAAAAGTTTACTTTTTGCTTTGTTTTAATCCTTAACATATCCTCCTTAAGACCATATATCATAATAACCGTTTCGATTAATTTTGATTTTTGCGATATTTTGTATTTTTTTCCTTTTGCTGGATCACAGTGAGATGGTTTTAGTTTTTTTTCAACAATTTTTTGAAAACTGTCACGAAAAGCCCATATCTGCAAGCTGATTTAGAAAAGAATCATCGTGTGATATCTGGCTTTCTTTTCTGTTTACCAATGTTCTCTGCATACTGGGAACCATCTAAAAATAAGAAACGATGACCTACTGTTTCCATGAAATAGGTATCAATTCCGTAACATTCTATTTTATTTGTTAGTATTCGTTGCATAAAAGACCACACTTGAAAGCATAATTTTTATGACATTTAAGCCTTCGATTGACACTAAAAGAGGTTAATTGCATTAGTTCTGTGCAAGTAATAAACCTTTTAATTGTGTAGCGGAAACCTTCAGATTTAACCGTTGAGTTCAAGTTATGAATAGAAGGATTTTTAGCATTGTCTATGGCCAGCTTAATATATGGGTTGGTTTTTAACAGAATTCAGACAAAGAACACTTGTCTAACATGATACATTTTGTATGTTGAAACACTTAAGCATTGCTGCTATAATGTGAAGCTGCATCTTTACCTACATTTTACCCATCCACCCATCCGATGCTTGTTCACAGATGAGAGCATGATTTAAATGATTTATATTGATGAAGGCCCTGTTGCAATTTGGTCTGGAAGCAGTTTAGAAGAATAGAAAAAGGAACAGAAGAAACCTTGAAGGTGGACCTGGTTGCTGGGTTAGGCAAATTTCAATATAAGCAAAGACTCCAGCAAAGACTCCGATTCTGATCATATCAGCTTCTTTGTAGTTGAGGCCAAGCAAAATTTCTTAAGGAAGCACTGTCATTATGTCCAAGTGCACACAGCAGATACCAAAGAAAGTAAGAGATGTAATTATCGCTATGTGATATCCATGAACAAAATAAAACTTGTTTCATTAGTGAATGCTTGGTTTTTGACACAATTTCATACATTTTTAGCTATGACAGAATGCATATATTGTTAGTTGTTCAGAGGGGTAAATGCTCAATAATAAAGAAGCAAGGCTTGAAAATTCATGCAATTATTTGGAAACAATAGACTGTTGTTTTGCATTACTTCAAAAATTTAAGTGCCCTGATTGTACAAATGGTTGCTTCTATAGATGTGAAAAAAATTGTGAAAATGAGGGATTCCACATTAATTCTTTTTAAGCTTAGCTTGCAGATCAGGACTTTTGGTAGCATTTTGCAAAAAATTGTTTAAAAAAACTAAAACGATCTGGAACGAACCCTTTGGCAGAAATGTTCCCAAGACCTTGTAGTATTTTTATATGTTTATAGCTAACACTTGATATCACTTGAATTTTTTGTTTTACTATTGAGTGGCTATTTCGCTACGAAATTCTCAAAAACTACAAAGCATAATGTGTGTCCAGTTACCCATGCTTTAGTGTGCTTTTGTTGAAAACAAGTTAAATTTGGCATACAAGTAGATGATCATCTTTCAAATGAAACTAAGTTTGTAAAAATCAGACAATCATGAGCAGAGCTATGAAAGTTTGAAGTTAAGCTAAAACAATAAATTTTGCCGGCAGTGCTATGATAAACAACAACATGTCATTTCCCCAAACTTCAAAAAATCATTGTGACGGAATCATTGGTCCGATTTCGAAAATTTTTGCTTTGTGTTGACCCCTGACACCCCCTTTTCATGGAGGATACTAAATGCCGCAAGTTTTTCAAACTTCGTTTTTTCCTATTTATTCAATAATTTCTCTGATCTGGATCACTGTGTGGCGTGGAGGATTTTTCATTTAGAAAAGTGCTGTATATCAAAATGTTTCAGCAAATTTTTTGTAATTTTTAGTTGAAAGTAGAACTTTTCAAGCTTTATTTTATCAATTTCTCCATGCAGGAAAACATGATTTCATATCTCTACGATACACCTAGCCATTAGCAAAGTCAAATTGTAAGAGTTTCGCAAAATTTGCCTCTGTTTTTCACATCGGGTATTTTAGTTTATCATCCAAATGTCTGCAACGTTTACTTGCACAGGCCATCGACACAAAAAGCTGCAAAATTGAAGTCCAACTTGTTTTTTCCTTAATTCTATGCTAGTCATATCGTAAATTGTTCAATTGTAATTTATAAGTGTGATTAAATTGTAAATTTTGAGCATTGTCTACTGTAAATCATTTAAAATAATGAAAAGGGAGAAGTTAAAATTGGAAGTTAAGAAAATGACATATAAGCAATTTCTAATTTTGGTAGTCCGTCAAAATAGCTAACTGTGAATTTATCTCGCGCAGAGAATAGCAGAAAAAGTGAAGACAGCCAAAGTGAACTGTGAAGAACATTATGGTCTCTGCAGAGAGGCTGGCATTCGATCATATCCAACAATTCGATTTTATCCTGGTGCTCTTCGAGAAGGAATGAGTCAGGTATTAACTGAGCTAACTTTACGCTTACTTTAGCTATGATTTTCTTTTGGCATAAAGTTATTCTTTATTCAGTAGTTATCATTATGTTATCTATGATGATGTTTGGTATGACTTAGAGGCTTTATGCCAAGAAAATATCGGGTGCGCCAAAAAAGGTTCAAATGTTTGAAAATTCATGGTAGCTAGAGTACTGAATGGATTGGAATGGAATAAGCTCTGTCTGATAACGAAAATACCGAGGTGTTTTTAGAATTTTTCTTGTGTTTTTATCAGTACTGAAACATAGATAAATTCAACTTTTGAACATCCCTTGTTTGCGAAGTGCCTGAAAAACATCCTGAAGCGTTTGACCAAATCGCAAAGCAACTTCTTAACCCGAACCACCAAACAGTGATTTTTTCACGGATATCGGATGCTGTCTGCAAATTTGTTACCATGGGATGGAAAACTTCAACATTTATTTGAATATTCATATCGATTGTTTTAGGTCCTTCTTCAGACATTTCGGAACTAATGAATGTTCCTAAATCCCAATCCATGTATGTTTTCCTTGCTCATGCGAACATTAGAAAAATCACAAAAATATGTCATTCTTTTATCTGTCAAGCAACATTTGGTTCATTCATATCCATCCAGTACTTTTGGTACTATGATTATCAAACGCTTCAACTTTTTTTGGTCCAGCCGGTATTATGATTGATTGGGAGATTCAAAAAAGAAGTTTCGGCGTTTTTTAAAGCTGTACATTCATTAGTTAAATTTATTTCACCAAATGCGTCCATGCTTTTCCAGAGTTATAAGCGATTTTTAGGAAGCTGTTTTCCAGAATGTGTCATAAAATGAGCCATAAGCGTTGTCTAATTTTTTCATTTCAAACGCAAAGAACTGATTTTAAACTTTCTCTAAATTTTACACGCCACGATAAATTGTACACTGGACCAACCTCGAACGTTAATGATTGAAAATTTTGCAAAGAGTATGAATTAGATTGTAGGATTTTATGTAAATCTTTACTGTTTCTTGAGCTGCTAAGATTTTCGTTCTCAAAAACACTGAGAATGATGAAAAAACATCGATCAAACTTCTTAAGACACGACATCGATAAATCATGGATAAAGAAGAGCGTTTTGCGGTGATTTGGGGATTTAGAAATCGATTTTCTATAATCTGCTGCACGAGCACTTGTTGAACAACCAGCCTGTTGCAAACTTTTGGAGTAGTTGCAATGGCGCACTGCACCAAACCGTTCCCCGCGTGACATTTCATCGAGACTCCATGCCTATTTGACCTCATTGCGCTTCACTGTTTGTCTTTATCGCGAAAGGATACGCATTTCTTTGTATCATTAAAATAATGTTACATCTCCTCAAAAATTTATCAAATCCTCAAGCTGCAGATTATGAATAATCAATTTTAAATCCCCAAATCACGACAAAAAATTCTTCTCTTTGTCCATTCATGTTGAGTCTTTACACAATTTATGGATGTTTTCTTGTAATTTTCAGTGGTTTTGATACTGAACATTTTAAGAAACTCACTTCAAGAAACAGAAGACTGAAAAATAAACAAAAATCCTAGAATCTAATTATGAATTTCACAAAATATTAAGTGATAAATGTTTGAAATCGGACCGGTGTACGATTTATCAAGGCATTTTCAAAAGTGGATCGTTTTTCAAAAGATTAGTCAAATCAACATCTTAAACATTTCATCGAATTAATTCACGAAGATAATTGTTAATAGCATTGAAAAAGCCAAGGAATGTTGTTTAAAGCGTACTACGATAGCAAATTAAAATTTTCACTAATGTCTGACGCAAAATTTTGCTGAAAAGTTTACCAATTAATTTGATCTTACAAGAAGTGAATAGAATGATTTTAAGCATTTGTTTTCAGCTGTTTAAAACTTTCAAGTTAAACAACACTACATCGATATTGAATGACTAAGATGGCACTTCATTCTCTTGGATGAAAGATTTCAAAAATAAAAGACGGATTTTAATATACAAAAACGTTTTGGGCAAATACAGGATGAGCCATAAAAATTTGTCCTCCTTTGAAAATTCATGGCACCAAGAGTACTTGATGGATTGGAATGAATCTAATTCTGTTTGATAGCTGAGAGACTGAAGTATTTTGTAACCTTTCTGCCCTTTTCTGTGAGCACCACTGGATTCAACTCTACGATATATTCATGGTTTCAATATGCTAGAAAAAGGCCTAAAATACTAGATCAAATCATGAAGACAGCACAAAGAAAGTACAATATCTTTTGATAGGTGAGAGATATCGTCTATATGGGATTGAAAAACTTCAGTATTTGTTTGAAAATTTATTTCTTGTAAGTCTTGCAGCTCTTCAGAGAAATGAAATGCATATTAAACTGTGTGAGGAGATTACTTAACGATTTGATCAAGTGTTTCAGGCCTTTACTTGCATTTTGCAATCATGAAATTTTCATACAGTCGAATTTACCTATATTTTCGGGGATGATTATAACGCGAGAAAAATTACTGAAATATTTCGATCTTTTGGCATATAACTAGAATTTGAATCATTCAAATCCGCCTAAAACTCTTAGTGCTATGGATGTTTGAAATTGGGAATTTTGTCTGGCTCACCGGGTACGTTTTAATATTGGTGTCGTTGAATTATGAACGATCGTAAGTAGTTTCATCTAACCTTTATTTGTTTTGAATTTGATTTAACCTTCGAGGCTGCCTCTATTTCTTAAGATGGCCCATTTCTTTTTTAGCCAATTATGGGAGCAGATATTGGTACACATGATTCAGAAATGATGATAGAAACTGTGTTATCAATGCTTGAAAAGCATAATAATGAAAAAGAAAAAGATCAAAGTAAAAAGAAGAAAAAGAAGGTAAGACTTTCTGCATTCATCGATAAAAATTACAGAGAAGAAACAAATATTACAGAAACGATAACACAGAGAGTATCAAATACATATTTATTCTGTGACCCTTACACATAACGAAACACGAATAAGATTATTGATTATGAAAATATGGCTAGAGAAAGAAGATCGATATTTTAACAAAGGTAAGTCTCGTTACATCTTTAGTTTTACTGCTTTACTGCGTGTGCAAAAAAATATCCTCTTTTGACAGGACATGATAAATGATACACTAGATCGATCTTATAGTTTGATGATATAGACTACATTCAAATAATTCTTATGGATGACCTTGACTATGTTCACGCAAAATGGGCAAAAATTGTGGCGAACTGAAAAGGAAACTCTAACCGGCATAATTGAAAGTGGCTTTTTGTGAACACTCAGTAAAACGATGAAGGTGAAATATTTTGCTACCCACAAAGCTGATTGATTCTTTAGACATGGATGAATTGAATAAATTGTTACTACAGAAATTGGAAAGAGTTTGTTAGCGTCACAAGCTCTGCTATTATGAATTGTGCCACTGTTGTGTGAATGTGACCTAAAACTTTGATGCTGTTGGCAGTTTTTCTTGGCAGTTTCAAATTGTGGTGGCATCTTCAGAACGTAGTTTTAATCTTCAATCAAAAACCTAAATTATACCTGAAAAGTTTTGTCGATTTCTCGGTGGCCTACTTCTCGAGCTATAGGCGATTTCTTGATTATCATTGCTTTGGAAACTGCCTAAAGCAATCGAAAAATATCGATCATCTTTCATAAATGTTCAGCTTGGAAGGACAAAGTGAAAAAATGGTTCCTTTTTTGCAATGCAAACGCTTCATTTGAATGTTAAAATATGACGGCTATTATAAAATATGAAGGAAGTACTGAATTTTTGCAAGGATCGAACAACCTCTTCTGCAACGGATATTAAAATAGCATTTTTAAATTCCTGAATTATCTCATGTTCCTGTCTTGGTCAGCCGTTCGAAAAAGTTTTCGATGTTTTTCCGTCCACTCAGTTTGTCTCCAAACTAAAAGAGTTCCTAGAAGTTGCTCGTAGCGCGAGAGTTAGGCTGCTTAATAATAAGCCAATTGTTTGCTTGGGCACAGTCTCAGCTCATTCTAGAAAAAAATTCCTTCGAAAAAGAGTTGAGGCTGTGCAGGCTATCNTGAATGTTAAAATATGACGGCTATTGTAAAATATGAAGGAAGTACTGAATTTTTGCAAGGATCGAACAACCTCTTCTGCAACGGATATTAAAATAGCATTTTTTAAATTCCTGAATTATCTCATGTTCCTGTCTTGGTCAGCCGTTCGAAAAAGTTTTCGATGTTTTTCCGTCCACTCAGTTTGTCTCCAAACTAAAAGAGTTCCTAGAAGTTGCTCGTAGCGCGAGAGTTAGGCTGCCTAAAAATCGTTTATCTTAATAATAAGCCAATTGTTTGCTTGGGCACAGTCTCAGCTCATTCTAGAAAAAAATTCCTTCGAAAAAGAGTTGAGGCTGTGCAGGCTATCTGATATACGATTTCTGGTTGCCTGTCAAAATTTGATACATTTCTGGTGCACCTGGTGTGATGGTTTACAACAAACGAACAAATAAACAAATGAACCGATAATTAGAGATACAAAATAGCCTTAAAGACATGGAATTTACAGATTCGCACATCACAAGGATAGAAAATTTATCACCAATTTGAAAGATCATACGCGGTGGACAAAAATAATTTCACATGTTTGAAAATTTGTTATGCGGAGACTACTGGCGATATTCGAATCAATCGAAGTTTTTTTGATTGCCAAAAGGCTGAAGTATTTTTTGTTTATTTTTGTTCTATTTTTCTGAGCACTGGAAGTACAGCTAGAATTTGATTTACTAGAAATCCGTGACTTCAAAATTCGTGGAGCGAGGCCTAAAACCCACAATCAAAATTGTAAACAATTTCCTCATTCAAACACATTTCATTCCCTCAAGAGTTACAAATTAAATCTTCATAAAAGCAATACTGTATCTGATCTGATACTTCAGGAAAATCATTTTTCTGCCTTGATGGAAATGAAATATATTTGCATTTTGGTCTAAATGAGGAGATTGCATTTCCCGCATTTTGAAGTGAAGGCATTTCATAATATAATTTTACCTACATCTACAATACTCAGAAAATTAGAAGAAAAATCACATACCGGGTGTCCCAATAAAAAGTACTCCGGTTTGAAAAATAGTCAAAATTCCATTATCAAACCTAGCGCAAAATTCTCTTTATGATATCTTTGTCGATGAAAACAAACATTTAGTTAACAAAATGTTTGTTTTCATTACTTAAGGGTATGAAATAACGCATCGAAAAACCTCGTTCTGAACTATACTCTTGAAGCAGCATCTTTAATCTTGTGTAAGAACCATTATACTGAGATTTTTCATTGTCTTTCAAGTTTACAATGATAGTTTGTGTTTCATTAGTCTGTTGATCATTAGTGCTTTTTTACAGTATGCTGCAAGATCAGACAGCCCCAAAAAGAGCTACATTTATTAATTTTTAAAACCAATCAAAAGTTCAGCTATACCTGGAAAAATAATTTGGTCACTCGTCTACCTGCCAAAAACGAAAGTTGAATATTGGCTTTATAATAAAACGTTCATGATTTTTCAAACATGATTACTTTTTTGGAACACCCGGTAGAATACTTCAGCATTTCGGCCATCAGCTGAACTTCCATTCATTCCAATACCTTCACTATTCTCTGAATAACGAAGTTTCAAACATGTGAAATTCTTCTTGGCTCAAAAATCTTTGAGGTAATAAAAAATCTGAAAAAGTCTCATCATTTTAAGACATCAACTTGTGTTCAGATATTTCTGATCGTTTGAATCTTAAACCTATTTTTTTCTGTTGTGAGTAAGCGATTAGGAAAATATTTTATAGAGGCAAAGAACATCGCATATTAACCACGAAATATTACATGTTGGTTAAATTTCGGAATAAGTAGTCACCATAATTTAAGAATCAATGAAATGTTTTATCATTGAAAGTCTTAAAAACCAGCATTTTTGTTTGTACAAAAGAAAAGGAAAATACAATTTCTCTTTACTTGATAAATTTTATTGGAATTTGAAAATTTCTATACAGTACGTCGAATGTAATTTGCTCCGTACCCATTTTCTGTTTCTTAGAATCGGAGAAAGATTTTATCATTCCATTATTTACAACTCTTGGAAATCCTTACCAAAATTGAAATCACCGAAATTAAGATAACTGAATTATTATTGGTAATTTTTTCGGAATTTCCAACCGTTTGTTTTGGTTTTAAACTGGGTGACTCAAGAAATATCCTCCTGTTTGAAAAATCACTGCAGCAAAAGCACTTGCACTATAATCATAGAAATTATATTTCAAACAGCTCAACGATTGTAGGATTTAATAAAAATTTTTGGCAATTTTTAAGATAGGAGTCCTTTGGTAAATTCGAAATCTTCACAAAATCTGTTTTGCAGAACAGCTTAAAAAGGCCTAAAACGCACGATGAAATCTTTGCAACCCTTTAAAATCCATTTGAGATCCTTTTCAAAATTGGAATAACTGATAAATTCTTCTACCGAAAACGAAAATAAGATAAAAAGAATCCAAACATAATTTTATTGTTCCTTGTGAAATCACCTTTTTTATAAGGAACCACTTGTAAGAAAATGTAGCCTCGATTTTGTCGAAAGTTAAGGAACGTTGCTGCCTTGATTGGAAAAGCTACGAAACTGTTGTAATTATCTCTCAGATTACCCATCGATTTCCATAAATTGTACAGTACGGACAAATGGAAGGCTGCGCATACGTTTTGGGCATCTACTTAGTCGCGTTGACAGGCCTGGGCGCAATTTCAAATTAGATACTGGAATGTACAATGCCTGCCAAAAGTCCTTGGAACACTTAGGCCATTTCTTGACAATCCGCACTTCTAACCATAGCGATTAGGCTTAAACACCCCCTCACCCCCAAAACAATGTTGATTTGCAAGGTCCTAGCATTCCATCAGAGACGCGAATCGTCCTGCCATCCCCATTTTGTCATCACAGAACAACACTGTTCTGAGGGGGAGAGGGGGAAATCGCAAAAAAATGCAAAAATAGCAAAGGTGTTCCAAGACGTTTGGCAGGCATTGTAGTCTTAAAGTGAAGTCTGAAAAAATGGCAGAAAACAGACATATTTGGAGATCAGCAGTGGACCGCGCAATATCTTATAGACGGAAGGCGTAATTGATGATGGTGACGAGTCTTAAAGTGCAATTCGTGATTAAATATTAAGTAATCTCATTAAGTTTTCAAGTTCAAGTTTTATTTGTTTTTATGAAAGGTGTGGGCCATCCATGGCGGTACTGCAATACCAGGACAACCCGTGCCCGCGGTGAAGCAAGCTTCAGACCGACGAGCTGGTTCCAAAAATCAGTTTAATAAAAGGGCATCCTTGGATGCCTATCAGATATTAAGCTGATAAGAACAGATACTACACTTGATCTTAGCCAAAAGGCCGAGAAGCGATAACTAATTGCAAAAAATTGAGGGTTGCCGTTCATGGGACTGATGAAAGCTTTGCGGGTGCGATTGGGTGACCAGAGATCTCATTCATCCGTTTGATGGAAGTCTTGCGGCTGCATCTGGTAGCACATGTTTGGGCGAAGATAACACTCAATTGTAATTTATGGAGAGCTTGCGGTCACAATTATGTGTCAATTTAGAAGCGCATGCGCAAATGTCACCTATCCCAGTACTTGAAATGAAAGCTTCTAAATTTTCAAGTTTTTAGCACACTTATCTTTATAGAAA
>REGL01000025.1:639604-655917 GCA_004194395.1 Aurelia aurita complex sp. Pacific | reverse complement strand
GTTACAGGCTAAATTTCTTCACCAAATACAGACTGAAAGTATCGGTTTTTATTCTAACCAAATGTTTAACGCTTATACGCTTATCATTTTCACTAAAAAAAGACTAATTTTTATAGATCTTATTTTCTCAAAAATATCAAGGTTACAGGCTTAGCTTCTTTACCAAATACAGACTGAAAGTATCGGTTCTTATTCTATCAAAAATATTCAACGCTTATTCGCTTATCTTTTTCACTAAAAATAGACTGATTTTTATAGCTCTTATTTTCTGAAAAATATCAAGGTTACAGGCTTACCTCCTTCACCAAATATAGACTGAAAATATCGGTTCTTATTCTAACCAAATATTCAACGCTTATTCACTTATCTTTTTCACCAAAAATAGATTGATTTTTATAGCTCTTATTTTCTAAAGAAAATCAAGGGCAAAGGCTTACCTTCTTCACCAAATATAGACTGAAAGTATCCGTTCTTATTCTAACTAAATACTCAACGCTTATTCGCTTATCTTTTTCACTAAAAATACACTGATTTTTACAGCTCTTATTTTCTCAGAAAATATCAAGGTTACAGGCTTACCTTCTTCACCAAATACAGACTGAAATAATCGGTTCTTATTCTAACCAAATATTCAACGCTTATTCGCTTATCTTTTTCACTAAAAATAGACTGATTTTTATAGCTCTTATTTTCTCAAAAATATCAAGGTTACAGGCTTACCTCCTTCACCATATATAGACTGAAATTATCGGTTCTTATTATAACCAAATATTCAACGCTTATTCGCTTATAATTTTCACTAAAAATAGACTGAAATTTATAGTTAATATTTTCTCAAAAATATCAAAGTCACAGGCTTAGCTTCTTTACCAAATAGAGACTGAAAGTATCGGTTCTTCTTCTAACCAAATATTCAACGCTTATTCGCTTATCTTTTTCACTAAAAATAGACTGATTTTTATAGCTCTTATTTTCTCAAAAATATCAAGGTTACAGGCTTAGCTTCTTCACCAAATACAGACTGAAAGTATCGGTTCTTATTCTAACCAAATATTCAACGCTTATTCGCTTATCTTTTTCACTAAAAATAGACTGATTTTTATAGCTCTTAGTTTCTCAAAAATATCAAGGTTACAGGCTTACCTTCTTCACCAAATACAGACTGAAAGTATCGGTTTTTATACTAACCAAATGCTTAACGCTTATACGCTTATCTTTTTCACTAAAAATAGACTGATTTTTTTAGCTCCTATTTTCTCAAAAATATCAAGGTTACAGGCTTACCTCCTTCACCATATATAGACTGAAATTATCGGTTCTTATTATAACCAAATATTCAACGCTTATTCGCTTATAATTTTCACTAAAAATAGACTGAAATTTATAGTTAATATTTTCTCAAAAATATCAAAGTCACAGGCTTAGCTTCTTTACCAAATAGAGACTGAAAGTATCGGTTCTTATTCTAACCAAATATTCAACGCTTATTCGCTTATCTTTTTCACTAAAAATAGACTGATTTTTATAGCTCTTATTTTCTCAGAAATATCAAGGTTATAGGCTTACCTCCCTCACCAAATATAGACTGAAATTATCGGTTCTTATACTAAACAAATGTTTAACGCTTATACGCTTATCTTTTTCACTAAAAATAGACTGATTTTTATAGCTCCTATTTTCTCAAAAATATCAAGGTTACAGGCTTACCTTCTTCACCAAATACAGACTGAAAGTATCGGTTCTTATTCTAACCAAATATTCAACGCTTATTCGCTTATCTTTTTCACTAAAAATAGACTGATTTTTATAGCTCCTATTTTCTCAAAAATATCAAGGTTACAGGCTTACCTCCTTCACCATATATAGACTGAAATTATCGGTTCTTATTATAACCAAATATTCAACGCTTATTCGCTTATAATTTTCACTAAAAATAGACTGAAATTTATAGTTAATATTTTCTCAAAAATATCAAAGTCACAGGCTTAGCTTCTTTACCAAATAGAGACTGAAAGTATCGGTTCTTCTTCTAACCTAATATTCAACGCTTATTCGCTTATCTTTTTCACTAAAAATAGACTGATTTTTATAGCTCCTATTTTCTCAAAAATATCAAGGTTACAGGCTTACCTTCTTCACCAAATACAGACTGAAAGTATCGGTTTTTATTCTAACCAAATATTCAACGCTTATACGCTTATCTTTTTCACTAAAAATAGACTGATTTTTATAGCTCCTATTTTCTCAAAAATATCAAGGTAACAGGCTTACCTTCTTCACCAAATACAGACTGAAAGTATCGGTTTTTATTCTAACCAAATATTCAACGCTTATTCGCTTATCTTTTTCACTAAAAACAGACTGAAATTTATAGTTAATATTTTCTCAAAAATATCAAAGTTACAGGCTTAGCTTCTTTACCAAATAGAGACTGAAAGTATCGGTTCTTCTTCTAACCTAATATTCAACGCTTATTCGCTTATCTTTTTCAGTAAAAATAGACTGATTTTTATAGCTCCTATTTTCTCAAAAATATCAAGGTTACAGGCTTACCTTCTTCACCAAATACAGACTGAAAGTATCGGTTTTTATTCTAACCAAATATTCAACGCTTATACGCTTATCTTTTTCACTAAAAATAGACTGATTTTTATAGCTCCTATTTTCTCAAAAATATCAAGGTAACAGGCTTACCTTCTTCACCAAATACAGACTGAAAGTATCGGTTTTTATTCTAACCTAATATTCAACGCTTATTCGCTTATCTTTTTCACTAAAAACAGACTGAAATTTATAGTTAATATTTTCTCAAAAATATCAAAGTTACAGGCTTAGCTTCTTTACCAAATAGAGACTGAAAGTATCGGTTCTTCTTCTAACCAAATATTCAACGCTTATTCGCTTATCTTTTTCACTAAAAATAGACTGATTTTTACAGCTCTTATTTTCTCAAAAATATCAAGGTTACAGGCTTACCTCCTTCACCAAATATAGACTGAAAGTATCGGTTCTTATTCTAACCAAATATTCAACGCTTATACGCTTATATTTTTCACTAAAAATAGACTGAAATTTATAGTTGATATATTTTCAAAAATATCAAAGTTACAGGCTTAGCTTCTTCACCAAATATAGACTGAAATTATCGGTTCTTATTATAACCAAATATTCAACGCTTATTCGCTTATAATTTTCACTAAAAATAGACTGAAATTTATAGTTAATATTTTCTCAAAAATATCAAAGTCACAGGCTTAGCTTCTTTACCAAATAGAGACTGAAAGTATCGGTTCTTATTCTAACCAAATATTCAACGCTTATTCGCTTATCTTTTTCACTAAAAATAGACTGATTGTTACTGCTCTTATTTTCTCAAAAATATCAAGGTTACAGGCTTACCTTCTTCACCAAATACAGACTGAAAGTATCGGTTTTTATACTAACCAAATGTTTAACGCTTATACGCTTATCTTTTTCACTAAAAATAGACTGATTTTTATAGCTCTTATTTTCTCAAAAATATCAAGGTTACAGGCTTACCTTCTTCACCAAATACAGACTGAAAGTATCGGTTCTTATTCTAACCAAATATTTAACGCTTATTCTCTGAGCTCTGTCACTAAAACTAGACTTATTGTTACTGCTCTTATTTTCTCAAAAATATCAAGGTTACAGGCTTACCTTCTTCACCAAATACAGACTGAAAGTATCGGTTTTTATTCTAACCAAATGTTTAATGCTTATACGCTTATCTTTTTCACGAAAAAAAGACTAATTTTTATAGCTCTTATTTTCTCAAAAATATCAAAGTTACAGGCTTGCCTTCTTCACCAAATACAGAATGAAAGTATTGGTTTTTATACGAACCAAATGTTTAACGCTTATACGCTTTCCTTTTTCACAAAAAATAGACTGATTTTTATATTTCCTATTTTCTCAAAAATATCAAGGTTACAGGCTTACCTTCTTCACCAAATACAGACTGAAAGTATCGGTTCTTATTCTAACCAAATATTCAACGCTTATACGCTTACCTTTTTCACTAATAATAGACTGATTTTTATACCTCGTATTTTCTAAAGAAAAACAAGGGCAGAGGCTTACCTTCTTCACCAAATATAGACTGTAAGTATCAGTTCTTATTCTAACCAAATATTCAACACTTATTCGCTTATCTTTTTCACTAATGATAGACTGATTTTTATAGCTCTTATTTTCTAAAGAAAAACAAGGGCAGAGGCTTACCTCATTCACCAAATACAGACTGAAAGTATCCGTTCTTATTCTAACTAAATATTCAACGCTTATACGCTTACCTTTTTCACTAATAATAGACTGATTTTTATAGCTCTTATTTTCTAAAGAAAATCAAGGGCAGAGGCTTACCTTCTTCACCAAATATAGACTGAAATTATCGGATCCTATTCTAACCAAATATTCAAACGCTTATTCGCATATCTTTCTCACTAAAAATAGACTGAAATTTATAGCTAATATTTTCTAAAGAAAATCAAGGGCAGAGGATTACCTTCTTCACCAAATATAGACTGAAAGTATCCGTTCTTATTCTAACTAAATATTCAACGCTTATACGCTTACCTTTTTCACTAATAATAAACTGATTTTTATAGCTCTTATTTTCTAAAGAAAATCAAGGGCAGAGGCTTACCTTCTTCACCAAATATAGACTGAAATTATCGGTTCTTATTCTAACCAAATTTTCAACGCTTATACGCTTACCTTTTTCACTAATAATAGACTGATTTTTATAGCTCTTATTTTCTCAAAAATATCAAAGTTACAGGCTTACCTTCTTCACCAAATACAGACTGAAAGTATCGGTTCTTATTCTAACCAAATATTCAACGCTTATTCGCTTATCTTTTTCACTAATAATAGACTGATTTTTATAGCTCTTATTTTCTAAAGAAAATCAAGGGCACAGGCTTACCTTCTTCACCAAATACAGACTGAAAGTATCGGTTCTTATTCTAACCAAATATTCAACGCTTATTCGCTTATCTTTTTCACTAAAAATAGACTGATTTTTATAGCTCCTATTTTCTAAAGAAAATCAAGGGCAGAGGTTTACCTTCTTCACCAAATATAGACTGAAAGTATCCGTTCTTATTCTAACTAAATACTCAATGCTTATACGCTTACCTTTTTCATTAAATATGGACTGAACTTTATAGCTCTCAATATCTAAAGAAAATCAAGGCTATAGGCTTACCTTCTTCAACATATATAGACTGAAAGTATCGGTTCTTATTCTAACCAAATATTCAACGCTTATTCGCTTATCTTTTTCACTAAAAATAGACTGATTTTTATAGCTCTTATTTTCTAAAGAAAATCAAGGGCAGAGGTTTACCTTCTTCACCAAATATAGACTGAAAGTATCCGTTCTTATTCTAACTAAATACTCAATGCTTATACGCTTACCTTTTTCATTAAATATGGACTGAACTTTATAGCTCTCAATATCTAAAGAAAATCAAGGCTATAGGCTTACCTTCTTCAACATATATAAACTGTAAGTATCGGTTCTTATTCTAACCAAATATTCAACGCTTATTCGCATATCGTCCTCACTAAAAATAGACTGAAATTTATAGCTAATATTTTCTAAAGAAAATCAAGGGCAGGGGCTTACCTTCTTCACCAAATACAGACTGAAAGTATCGGTTTTTATTGTAACCAAATATTCAACGCTTATACGCCTACATTTTTCATTAAGAATAGCCTGAACTTTATAGCTAATATTTTCTCAAAAAAATCAAGGTTACAGGCTTATTTCCTTCACCAAATATAGACTGAAATTATCTGTCCTTATTCTAACCAAATATTCAACGCATATACGCTTACCTTTTTCATTAAATATGGACTGAACTTTATAGCTCTCAATTT
This sequence comes from Aurelia aurita complex sp. Pacific, assembly GCA_004194395.1. Lineage (NCBI taxonomy): Eukaryota > Metazoa > Cnidaria > Scyphozoa > Semaeostomeae > Ulmaridae > Aurelia > Aurelia aurita complex sp. Pacific. The sequence goes on along the minus strand of REGL01000025.1, from coordinate 650,007 downwards.
CTCCAAAGAATCAAGGTTATAGGCTTACCTTTTGCACAGGATATAGACTGAAATTAGCAGTTCTTAATCATGCCAAAAATTCAACTCAATAGGCTTCCTTTTTTCACTAAAAACAGACTTAACTTGATGGCTCTCACATTTTCAAATAATCAATTCTATAGGTTTACCTTTTTCAGCAAACATGGACTGAAAGTATCGTTTCTTATTCTAACCAAATATTCAGCGCATATACGCCTACCTTGTTCACTAAAAATGGAATGAAATTAACCGTAATCATTTTTTCACCAACAATCAAGGCAAAAACTTTCAAAAATTCCTTGTTCGGCAGAAATGAACTGGATTAATCAGTTTTCTTTCACCAAACGTCATGGCTATAGGCCTGCCTTTTTTCTAAATAGACTGAAATTATGCCAAAAAGGATAGGCTCACCTTTTCTACCAGAGATAGAATGAGATTAGTCGACCTTATTTTCACCAAAAATCAAGGTTATGGGCTAACCAATAAGTAGTCTCGCGCCTGCATACCTCTCAACTATTCACGAGAAACTGGTTTCGGGAGGCTCTAAGTTTGAGATATTCTGAGACTAACTTGCTTGCTCCACGAATAAAAACGGGCAATGGCCAAAAAGCATTTTCATTCCGTGGCTCAAACAGTTTGAAACAAATTAGAACATGAGGCCAATCTAGCTCTGTCTACTTTTAAATGTAGATTATGCTTTAAATAACTTTTAATTTTTTCAATTTATTCTAATTTAACATTGTAAAGATTCCTTTGTTATGTTAATTGTAACATTGAAATTAGATTTTTCCACGGCCCCCTGAAAAGCAGCCATTCCTGGCTGATGGAACTACGGCATATAAAGAAGTTAGAATGAAAAGAAAGCAAAGTCCATTTTACCGTTCTTAAGTGGCAGTTCTTAATTATCCTAAAAGACAAGGCTATATGCTTATCTTTCCCCAAGAAATAAACTGAATGTAACGGTCCTTTTTTGCCAAAAGTTATAGGCAGAAATAGACTTTTCCGTAAAATAAAATGAAACTATCAATTCTTAATTATGCCAAAGAATCAAGGCTACAGGTATACCTTTTCACCAAAAATAGACTGAAATTAGCGGTTCATATTTTTGCCAATTATCAAGGCTCTTTTTTGAGGTTTTATCAAGGCTTACCTTTTCACCAAAAAGAGACTGAGACTGACGGTTCTTGCTCTAGCCAAAAAGCAAGGCTTTTTCACCACAAATTGACTGAAATTAACTGTCTTCATTTTCACCAGATTTTAAGGTTACAGGCTTACCTTTGCGCCACAAATAGACTGAAATGATAGGACGTTAATTTCCCTAGAAGTAAAGGAATACCTTTTCACCAAATATATTCTGCAACTAACCGCCCACATTTCCGTCGTAAATCAAGGCTATAGGCTTGGCTTTTTTATTTAAACTAGATTGAGATTCAGGTTAACAGTTCCATATCTGCCACAAAAATGGATGCAGGCGTGCCAATTTTCATCCAACGTAGACGAAAATTAATGGTCCCATTTTCGTAAAATAAGAAAGGCTAAGGTTTGCCATAATCACAAAAGCTGAAATTGTATTTAACATTCTTAATAAAGAGTAAAGCTAAAATGCGCAATTATGTGGATATTGAACATGCTCACGAAACGCGCATTGACTTGCACGAGTGAGGTGATATGCGCCTCCTCCGCATCGCACGGCTCATTTGGCTGTGGAAGCAAGATGGAAGTTGACAATTTATTCGAAGAGAAGATTTCGTTTCCCCTAATATTGAACACCTTACCATAACCATAGTGGATGCCTATGGCATTGTGAAGGATGAAACAACTTACCAACGAAACCTTATGGCATATGGAACTGAAATGGCCTGAAACATTACATGAAACATAGACTGGAAAGTAACGGTCATCATTTCTGAGATGACCATTACCCGCCTGCCCCCCCCCCCCTCCGTTTCCTATGGGCCGGATCAAAATGGAATGAAATGTAGATGCTTTGAAACCAAAAAGTAAGGCTAAATGGACTTGCCCTTGTTCCCTTGTGGCAAATTTTTGCTTCAATCTCTAATCAAAGTAAACGCACGTTTGACATGATAATGTACACATGTGTTGAAATTTTTTCGGCTTTTACCAAGGCATCGATACGTCCCCTCTTTTACACATAGTATAGACGCGTTATCCTCCGCAACTTACATTTACACAGAGACGTTGGAACGGGGCTCTAGGGCTCTGGGGGTACGTGCCCCTAACATTTTGCAGTTTCAACAAAACAGTGCATTTTTTGCTTCGGGAAGTGCTGCTTTATGACCTTTTTTAGCTTAATAAAAATGCCCTCAGAGGAAACGGTTTTGGGGTTATCAGAAAGGTTAGAGATCAATCTGACAGAATTCTCAAGAAGCAAATTTATCATGTACTGTAAAACCGTTCACATAGCAAACTCAGATGTAAAAACAAGGCGGGTGCTTCCATTCCATAACAGTAACATCTCCGCTTGTTACAATCGAATAAACAGTTTGCAATAAACTCAGGAAATTTTCTATATGAACGTCTGGTGTTCATTATCATTCAACAAATTATTTGTCTATTTCAATCTGTGGGCAAGTTGAATAAAAACAACAATTTTTCTTATTGGCCTACGTTTTTATTGTCACCACCAGATGCGAGCACTTTGAAGAGAAACAAAACATTTGACATTCTCAGTCATAAGTTATTAAGCCTTTGAGAAAGAAATTAGAAATTCTAGAGGATAAAATGGCACTGTTGGGTGCCTGGGCCTTCGGAGCCGGGCCCTGTGCGCTTCTCCATTGGAGGGCGACTTTCACGCAGTTATCAACGAATAGCGGTTAGGTGAACGGAAAGCACGGGTCAAGGGTTCACACAATTTTATGTAAACATTTTCAAATCAAATTCAGCGAGAAATTTGTTTGATGCTATGACATGCAATTGCACAGATGTTTGTCAAATTTACGAAATTTGCTCGATAACAAATAGTGTTGAGCGAATAGATATAAGGAGTATTCTATGTGTCGAGCCTTCGAGCCTCGAGCCTTCGAGCCTCGAGCCTTCGAGCCTCGAGCCTTCGAGCCTCGAGCCTTCGAGCCTTGTGTTTCGAGCCTCGAGCCTTCGAGCTTCGAGCCTCCTGTTTCGAGCCTCGAGCCTTCGAGCCTTGTATTGCGGGCTACATATTGCCAGACTGGATCAAACATAATAACAAACGAGGCGACATGTTTTAATGAAGGTGTATATCAACTAAGAACACAGAAATATAAAAATACCCTAGAAAACTATATTTTGAACATGAAATTGAAAGCAACAACGGCATAAGGACTTAAGGCATGAGAGCCTNGTGTCCATCGTAAATTGATATATTCTGTTATACTGTTTACTATTGCATACCTGAAGATGACGTTTTCATTTTCCACGCTCATTATCTATGGCTCGCTCAACCCTTTTGACGTGTTAGCCGAAGCTGACGTAGTTCTCTCTCGTCAATTTCAATGTTATTAGTTGACGCAAAAGAGTGTGAAACGAGTGGGAAAATTTTTGACCTGCTTTGGTTGGAGTATTCTATATGTCGAGCCTTCGAGCCTCGAGCCTTCGAGCCTCGAGCCTTCGAGCCTTGTGTTTCGAGCCTCGAGCCTTCGAGCCTTCGAGCCTTGTGTTTCGAGCCTCGAGCCTTCGAGCCTTGTATTGCGGGCTACATATTGCCAGACTGGATCAAACATAATAACAAACGAGGCGACATGTTTTAATGAAGGTGTATATCAACTAAGAACACAGAAATATAAAAATACCCTAGAAAACTATATTTTGAACATGAAATTGAAAGCAACAACGGCATAAGGACTTAAGGCATGAGAGCCTTTTCGCCCTTGAGAAACCTGTCTTCTCACAATTGTGCTCACTCTCGCTGTGTGCGCACTCTCACCATTTATAGATTTTGCAGCGATTCTTGCTGTTGCCGTGATTCAAATCCTTGCAATTTTGAGTGTGATTTCTGTTAAAATTTGTCATGGGACTTTAATGGGTACTTTTCATTAAATGGGTACCAAATGTTATAATGGGTCCTTTCAACAACAGTAAATTATCTTTGCCAAAAAATTAGAGCAGTAACAATTTATTCAAGCATTGGAGCATTATTATTAACATTTTAAGAAAGAGACATCTGGTATCAAAAATGGCCTAAAATTTAAGAAACTGGCTGCCAATGCTGGGCCTAAGTTTCTCACAGAAAATACAGGTATGCTAAGATAAAGTTAAATGATTGAGGTCTGTTGGCTCATGATATACAACAGGAAGGCTCGAGGCTCGAAAAATAAGGCTCGAGGCTTGCAGGCTCGAGGCTCGAAACACAAGGCTCGAAGGCTCGAAGGCTCGAAGTTTAGAAACACTCAGGTGTTCAATGTAGTATCTGTTCTAGATATGATGACGGCAAAAATATTGAAAGCATGCAAGCAAGAAACAGAGTAAAGCTAGCTCTGCTTTTCAAAAGAAACAAATGTTAGACAATATTTCTGCCATTTTGCAACCTGCCTTAAGATCAGCAGTTCATTATATGTCCTTTGATTTGATATATGATAAGAACCATCCGAGTCATGAAAACCGAATGACCAGACTGCAAATGGAAAGACTTGCCAGAAGGTGTGAATCGCAAATGTTTCTAAGGATCTTTGAAATGCAGAAGTGCTTAAAGTTCTAAGTTATTATTTAACTTGATACGAAAGGTTCAGCTTTGTAGCTCATTTGCTTGCTAAATCATTCTCGTATGTCTTTATAAAATGCTAATCTTGAAAGAATATGCAATTTATCCAAAGTTTTTGCCAACCTGAATGAACTTACAAGAAAGTTCTCATCCCAAAATACCTAGTCTAAACTATTTGAAGTTTTGCTTAGATATTTCCAACCTTTAATCCTGTTCATTATTATACAAGAATCGATCTAACATTGGAAAGTTTTTTGGCACCCGGAAGGCGTGCGGTATAAAAAATGGTAAGGGATTTTTCCTGTAGATTGGATCTTCATGAATTTGAAATTTAAAAGAAATTTTCCTCTACTTTTGAATGATGATTACCCCCATATGAATATGCAGCAATTTTTGTGGTGATTTGTTTGAAATGTGATGGACATGACTTTGTCTGAAGAATGTACTTCGAAATAGCAGGGGACAAACCACTGGTCTTATGGGGCACCATTGACATATTGTTTGAAAAAATTGAATTTATAATGTATCATTGAGATATTCCACGCCTGGCGATGGGAAAACTCCCGATTAAGATACATATTTTTTCATAAGAAACAGCTTAAAACAAACTGTAGGCTCAATTTTTCGAAACTTAGCCAGTAAGTTGAAGTTTGATGGCACTTCTTCACTATCAACAGCAGGAAAGCAAGAATCACCCCCCCCCCCCTCCTATTTTAGATAAATACCACCGATCAGATAAGAGAAAAAAAGGAAGAAAATGTGCAATTTGCTAATTCACCAGTAACCATAAACAAAGTGGCATATATTGTCTTTGACACCGCTAACTTGCCCAAGAACACTTTTCAAAACACAAGTTGATGAACAAACGTCAACATCTGTCGAAGCTCTCATGATTCTCGGAAATTGGACCAACGTCATTCCTACCATTAGAAGAAACACCTTACCAAAATACTGGCGGGACTTTTATCGCGAGACCACATCCAGTTCCCCGGCAGAAGGAGGCAATTTTCCCACTATCGACGCCCATACAACAACAATCAACGCTCAGAGAAGAAATAATTGAAAATTATGGACCATTTAAGCTTGAGTAATTTTTCTCATGTCTTCCCAACAATCCTAAACCTATTAACTTGTGAAACTGGAAGCTTTTCTGGTTGAAAATTACTCTTGAAAACGAAAGTATGAAGTAAAAGGGTGGACCGCACCGATACTTTTCACAAAATTGTGCTAAACTCTTGTCAACTAGAAGAGGGTGTACAGAAAGATTGCTTCATTTCTGAAATTCAGTCCAAACAGAAGGATCTTAAGGGATAAAACATGGTTCAGCAATGGCCATTGTAAGGCTTGCCTGTCGCCTGCGGCGCTGCTCTGGCCAACCGTTCTATTTCGTAACCATTACGGAGGAGACAACTTTTATTTTATCCGTTTGCAGCTTCTTAACATTTTTTTTGTTATTCCTTTTTATCCATTCGTAGGATTTCTGTTGCTGTTGTTTACCAAGGGACCCTCTGGGTGGCACACGGAGCATCTTTATCTTCCTAGTCATTGGGCATCGTGGCAAAGATGCTTTTTTCCGAAAGAACTGAGAACTCTGATCCCCTTTAGCGCACGCTCGCTTCACTTTCAGGAGGCCCCTAGCAGCTTTCCTGGGGGGCCTCATAAGACATTTTTACTGGCAGGGAATACGTTGAAAGGGCACCAGATAGCCCCAGAGAGCATTGTAACATGAATGGAAATCTCTGTGCCTTGCTTTCCTTTAAAGTGAACGTCGTCATTTTAGAACTTATACTCACAAAAAATGAATTTATGAAAAAACCTAATTACCTAATGCCAAGTTCATAGTTCATCGACGCAAACCGTAACACGACGCAAACCGTAACACGAGTTGACAAATCTGACAAAATATTGATACATGGAGATGCTAGAAGATTAATGATAGATAATGATAATAATAATATGCCATATTTATACAGGATAACCTTTTCATTAAGGGTGTTACTGCTATCACTAAGGGTCCTGTTAAAACTAAAGTTTGTAAAATAAAGGGATAAAACTTACAAGAGGCAAGAGTAAAAACTGTAAAAATCTTAATAACATAACTTAATAACATAATGGTGAACATGCTCAGAGTCTTTGTCAAACCTGTCTTCAATCTGCATTTATCAGATTCTGAAAAACAATTTTTGACAGAAAAGGGCATCTCATTCATGGGGACAAGGGCAGTACTGGTAAGAACATTGAAGGAGCTGGCTGGTGGGGAATTCTCCATCAGTTATACCGGGTGTCCCAAAAATGATGTATTTTTGTTTGATTGCTTTCATGTCCATAACCAATGAGCCGATTTTCAAACACTTTGTTTTATTTGATTGACTAAAGGCTAAATTGTATTTTAAGATACTGGTTGTGGTTTTACCAGTGTTTGAAAATCGGATCATCGGTCATGGACATATAAGCAATCAAACGATAATACATCATTTTAGGACATCCGGTATATTAGAAGACGCCCTTCTCTGGCCACGACAGAGAAATAGAGCAACACTGCTGAATTGCAATATGATGATGATCATGATGATAATATGCCATGCCTTTACATAAGCATTAAAGTAAAGTTTAAAACGTGCTGTTTGGTCAAGATATCATGCAGGAACGCCGGAGAGGGGGGGCGCGGGGGGCAAGCGCCCCTCCTGCCCTTTCCTAACGGGGGCAAGGGGGGCAAAAGTGCCCTTTCAATGAAAAACAATAATTTACTTTGAAACTTGATAGAAAAGCCGTCATAGCTTCATTCCCTTATCAGAAACACACCAGTAACGAAAAATGACTGGCAATTGCAACTTCAAAATAAGCAATATGCGATTTTATGTGATTCGGAATGAAGACATGTGGAGAAATAGCCGAAAAATTTTGGGAAAGAACATTGTTAATGTTGGTTAAAACATTTTTGATAGCATTTTAAGCCAATCTAAAGGGCGTGGTCACAAAAATTTTCCCGGGGGAATACCCACGGACCCCCTAATTTTTAGGCTCGCCTTCGGTCTCGATTGCCCTTACGTTCCTAGTCGCCCCCTTGCCCTACCATCGCCCCGGCGTCCCTGATAATGGAAAATGAACTGTAATAGAGCAATAGAGAAATAGAGCAACACTGCTGCATTGTAATGTGATGATCATGATGATGTTATGCCATGCTCTTACATAAGTATTAAAGTAAAGTTTAAAACGTGCTGATTGGTCAAGATATCATGGTGAACTGTAATATACAGCATGGAAGTAACTGAGTAGCTCAGTTCTTCAGGGGGAACAAATGCGAGGGAACATCTGTTCAAGAAATTTGACGCCAAATATAATAAAAGCATCAAAGCAGCACAGAGTTGCTCAACGTTATGGGAGGAACGAATGTCAGGTAACACCTGGTCTAGAAATAATGATGGCGAAGGTAAGAAAGCATGAAAGCAAAGCTACTAGGTATGTTAGGCATTAGCATTGCTCCCTTGTTCCTTGTTCCTTGTTTGGCTATACCCTAATAGGAGGTGCGGCTATACCCATAAACCTTTATAGGAGTTCCCAAAAACGATGGCGTTCTATAATATTGAACACTTCGTGGAGGTACACAATAGAGCAGCGTCTGTTTGTACAACAATTGAACCCCATCGTTTTCAGGAGCCAATCAACTGCGTGACAGTACTCATTTAAGGCAAGCCGTAAAGCAAAGATGCAAGATATGGTACATGTTCTTGATATAATGACGATAAACATAATAATAGCTTGGAAGCAACAGAGTGGCTCAGCATTTCAGGATCTTTGGGTCAGAAAATGGTCACGATGACCGCTGTCGTTTCCTATGGGTCATTCACTATTACATCAGTGTGTGGCGCGTCTCTCATGAATACATATCGAAATTCAAATTGTCATAATCCCACATTGTCGTTGTTCATACAATTTTTTAATATCGAGTATGTATCAGAATGGAAGTAAAATCTCATGAAATCATGATGTCAAGACGAAAGCTGATTGGTAATTTGAAATTAGATGCCATCATGTAAACGTGATCTTGCAGTGGCTTTGGGACCAATAGATTATTTGACAACGTAGTCTCTTTCTCGATTTACATATGAACGAGGCTCTGCTCATTTGCATGCTCCGAAGCAACTTCGGCCCACAGCTAGCAGTGTATCCACAGTCAAATAAATCATCGTGACAGTGACCCCAAACCATATTTTTCCCTACATTAACACTAATTGTCCTTAATTAGTCCCTAACCTTCTTTGTGTGCTTGTTTCTTTCATTTTACATCTGCACTACCACCTTAAGATGGTTCCCTTTCCCTCGAAGAGGCTGTGATTTTATTGAAATTTCTCAAATATCTACTTTCAGGAAGAAACTTTCGAGTTTTCCAACTCTTGAAAGTTCCTTCTCGTGAAAGTTTCTTCTCTTAAAGTGAATTACAGCTGTAATAAAAAATATTGTCTGCAGCAAAACCATACAGAATTATAAGTTTAAGAGACATATATCGGGTGTCCCAAAAGTTGTATATGGATTTGGTTGACTCCAGTGATGTGAATTTAGCTTCAATCAATGTCTAATCACTCTAAAAGTGTTCCTCGATAGTTAACTTAGTTAACATAGGTACATCGTTTGTTGGCATTGGTGCTTTGAGAGCAGACATGTTAAACTTGAAAGCTCAAATTTACCTCTTCCTGCAAACCAGAGCTTTGGCCTTTTGGCCTAAGCAAATTCTTAAGGCACAGCGTATAAATCAACGATAGCCTTGATAATATTGGAACAATATTAGATCTTGTGTTATTCTATTTTCCAGAAGTCACCCCCCCCCCCACCAGTCACCCAGTGGGCAGTTTCTTAATTTGTCATCAAATTTCAGTGCTTAATTTCAATGTGCTTAAGGAACTTACTTAGGCCGAAAGGCCAAGGCTCTGGTTTGCAGGTGTACACAAATTTGAGCTTTGAAGATTAATATTTCTGCTCTCAAAGCACCAATACCAACAAACGAGGTATCTATGTTCAAGTTAACTGTCGAAGAACATTCTGAGAGTAATTAGCTATTGAGTAAAGCTAGATTCACATCGTTGGAATCAACTAAATCTGTATACTTTTTTTCGGTACACAGACCAAAGATGTAAATGTTCCCTGTTCAATTTCAATAATTCTCCAACTTTACACTAGCTTTTCTTATTTTCCACATTTCTTAGAACAGTTTCTGTTGGGAAATCTTTGTTTGACTCTGCTTTACTCTTACATCGAAAAAAGCTGCTCGACTGTCCCTGCAAGGTCTTCTCACTTGTACATCCAATCGGGCGCTATCTTCAGTATTAGTTGGTATTAGCCGACGTCGCTGATCATTTGTTCTCATGACTTTGCTCAACGACGATGGCTTGATCGGAAGTTTACTGAAGTGCTATTTGAAAAAATTTTTCTCGTTTCCAAATTTAGAGTGAGTAACTTGGGTTTACGCTGTATTCTCTAAAAAGGTTTTTGGGCCTTCTAGATTTTTCCAGCCTCGGTTTATCGATATCTGCCTGACTGTGTATATCAACCAGAAGTTTCATGGGATTGCTTTGCAAGCAAAATATGACTGGGAGACTATGATCGAGAGCCCCCTTTCAGCCACGGGGGTGTGGGTTCTCGGCCAAATTTTGGGTAGGGGTCTGCCGCGAGCATCTTCAAAAGGGTACCGTTGGCT
>REGL01000025.1:611146-633478 GCA_004194395.1 Aurelia aurita complex sp. Pacific | reverse complement strand
GACTTCCCTCTCCTTCATTTTTCTTTTCTCTATCAATTCGTCTCCAAGATGCGTCGTTCCTAAACAGGAAAATGGTATTACAGGAAATTTGGATGTTAATTTTCGTACAATACCGCATACCGCGATGTGAAAGTTCGATACCGCAATACCGCAAGTTTTTTCCGTCATTACCGCAATACCGCACAAAATTTACCCCCTATACCGCAATACCGCAAACCCCGAAGTACCCCTCAGAGAGAGAGAGAGAGAGAGAGAGAGTGATGTATCTGAAACTTTGCTAGAAAAAAATATTTAAAATCACTGGTACAAATCTTACCAAACAAATTAAAAATTCTAATCCCTACTCCTTATGATTTAAATTAGGTCTCTCCATCAAAATAACACGTTTATAACCAAACAAATTCTACATATTCTTCCGAAAGAGCTAAGCCCCCAGGAGGGGGGGGGGTACATAACATGTTGAGGGTACGGGTATGTGCCACCCATATGGGTGGGTTTTTGAGACCAAAATTCTTTAAACAAAGGTCCTTTTTCGGCAGATTTTCCATAAACATTGGTGAGGTTTTGCTGAAATTCGCAAAAATAGCTTAAAATGGGCAGTTTTCCGGCAAAATTCACCATACAAGTGCGTATCAAGGCAAGGTTCGGTAATTAGAAGAGGGTAGATTTCTGAAAACCGGGCGGCAGACCCCTGTCAATCCATAAGTCATGTACCCTCCGCAAGCTACGTCACAGCCTGGGTCACCAGTAGCTACTCTTCTAAATGTTTGAGCTTTACTTGCAAATATCGCATTTTAGACACAAAACAACGTGGCAGGATGAATATAAGTGCAAAAATTTCAATCAACTCAAGACTTCGTTCAATTTAGATAATGGCTGAATCCTCAGTAGGCCCACATTACCCCACCTGGTAAAAAAAATAAGCATAAAAAGAACCAATGCCTCAATTACTTCGAAAAAAAACCTTATTTTAATTGTAAAGACCCAACTCTCACCTCATGTTCATTAAACGGACCAGAAAAGCAAAACAACAGTAGCAGGAGAAAATTTCTTTCTGAGCTTTGAGATTCTTGCTCAGTAGGCCTTTCAGTGAAGTTATTTTATAAAACGAATGGAGATACATCTTAGACGAATGTTCGTTTTTAAAAAGTCAGCATATTATGTTGACATTACAAGCAAAATAGCCGACCTTTCTTCCATTTAAGGAGGAGGGATATTTCTAGCAAAAAGATCAGTAGACCCAGTTTGCCCCGTAGACCCACATAACCCCACTCTACCCTATTTCTATTCCTTAACCCTAATCCTACCGGTCTTTTTTTGATCTAACATAGCTGGGGGGGGGGGTGCTTTCCACTCCCTCTATAAATAGCCGTAGACTAATGGGAAATCATTGAAACTTGGCAAGGGCGTAGTCCTAACTATTCTTAGCCGATTGGTAGTTTTGGGCGTGGCCACCTCATTAGGTGACATCACAATGACGTCATAATGCCGGAAAATGTAAAATGTATGGTTTTCCGGCTTATTTGTTCTAAAAACGGAATAAAGGTAATCTTAATGACTTTTTCCATTCTCATTTGGAGTATTATTCATTTCCAATTCAAATATGATGCATATGAGTGTTTTTAGACTGTTATTTTGGAAGAAAATGACAAAAATTGATCAGGTCATAACTAAAAACTGTGTTTTTATGCCAAAAATTGATAATAATTGGCTCAAAATGCTTTTAAAATATTGCATAACGCAATTCTATGCATTTTCAACAAAATCTATCGAAAAAAAACTTCAAAATTTGCTAAAATGACCCAAAATGGCGGCCAGAGTAACGTCGTCATTTAGGAATGCTGACGTCAGCAAATTCCATTGTTATTGACAACAATAGAAAGCTAATTGTTTGCTGATTCTTTTAAAGTACAATAGTCAACATTTGGAACTAATTCTGGGAGTAAAAATATCAAAATCATTAATTTTTCCAATACCTTGCTCCAAATATGGTAGTGTCACCTGTCACGTGACAACTATTGTTCAAAACTTTAATTGTCAAAATGTAGCTAATAGATAATTAGTAATTGTCAGAGAGTTTGAGGGTCATTGCTTGCTCTGCAAAAAACCGACAGGGGGGTGGAAAACACCCCCCCCCCCGGTAGGATTAGGGTTAAAAGCTATCATTACTTACTACATATGCTGCACAATTACACGACATGTTAGCGACCTAAAATCATGTAAAAATGTCAGCAGGAATAAAATTACAAACGACAGCATTGCCCATTCTGCCCCTTGGGCAACAGCGTTGCCATTTCTATTGTAATGCTCTAATGAAGGAAGCAGGAAAACGCCAAATAAGACAAGACACAAGAGAACGGCAGATGATGATATTGCCCGCAAAATGATGACGATTCTAGTTTTTAATTTCCTTTCCCCTTCATATGGAAGGTTTCTGTAAGTGACAAAAGTCTGCATACACATGTAAACCATAATGAAAAAGAAGTGCAAAAACGCAGCAAAATAATGTACGATATTTTGACTTGATAACTGAAACGAGGCCACCATTATCTCACCAATAATAGCAATGATACCGCATATGAGGCTGCAGTAATTGGCTTTGGATCCACACTTCTCGTAAAGAAACTCGACTTGAAAATACCGAACTATAATCAAACCAAGGCCAAAAACAGCACTGAGACAAAGGCCTAACGTGAACACACTGCTATGTGGTTTATGATTTCCAATATCACTGATGTAAGGGATTTTTGTGTTGTTTTTCAGGATCAAAGAATTGTTGTCAGCGGCATGTAAGAATGCACCGAGCATGAATATCGCAGGCATCACTCCTGCAAAAATTGGCAGCATCATTATCAAAATATTTCCATTTCTCCATCGTCTTACGAAATCACTCAATTCACCATCAACTGTTTCATTACCTTGTTGACTTTCGTCATTCTCAGGGACCTGCGTAGGCCGATCTACTTCCCTATCATCCCATTGTACAGTATCAGGATTCGATACGACGTAACTTGCTCGGTTTCTCGGTTCTTTACGTTTGACAGAGCTAACATCAACTGTCCAACTTTGTTTTACCATTTCACTTCCCTGTTGTTCGTAGTGAAAGTCTCCATCAAAATGCCTGTATCTTTTCAGCTCTAGTAGGCCCTTCACTTGATTTGTCCCAGAACTTGTCTTTGTTTTCGCAACAACCATGTGGGTAAATTTCGTCAACTGTCAAACAATAATGTCTGTAATGTTGGCTTTAAATTCCCCGTCTTCAGTTTGGTAGGATTTTGGTTTCAAGAAGGAGAGCAACATTCAAGTGAAGCATAAGTGATACTGGACGGGGGTAACTGCCTCCATGAATGAAGTTTACTTTCAAACCAGCAACCACAAAGCAGCAACCGCAGGCTAGTGTCCAACTCTTTGTTCAAGATATTTTGGGATAAAAGATTTTGACCTATGAAGGCGGCTAGCAATAAAGCCCTTGATCTTTACCTCAAAATATTTGTTTTGAGAAAAAGTCTGTCTTTTGGCTGATAATTACGGGGGAATCATTGTGCTTACAGCCTACTTTAATTTAACTAACTAGAGTACAACCAAAAACTATGTAGAGAGGATAGCTTTTGGTCATAAAACTATCATTATATTTCAAAACACTGCATGCTCTGTATCATTTAAAACAAATTCGAGAGCAGAGTTTGAATCTTTCAAGCATTATGGAATTTTTGTTGACTTAACCCCTTGGGAATTATTTGAAGTTTTTTGTTTATCTTTCTTGAAAAACAAATTTAGCATCCTATGAGACTGTGCTGCTCCCTCTACGTTCCCTTTAAGTGGAGATGTATGTCTACCCATAGTGGCAAACCACTGAGAACGGGGGTCTCGTGTTTTCGTTCTCTTTCCTAAACTTACCAAATTTGTACGCTCGATCCAAACCTCTTCTCTAACCAAACGGGAGTACTTTTTTTGGGACACCCAGTAGTTCTAGCAAAAACTGTCTAGTTGCTCGCAACTTCAAAGAAAGGTGAAGCTTTGTAACTCTAAAGAAATCCTCGATAAAATAAGAGACGTTTATAAGAGTTTAACATCGCATCTTTTGAAATAATCTCCACCACGACTATTTACAAGCAACATAAAATAAACTGACTTAAACGAGCTACGAATAGCTATAACATCTTGATAATTTGTACCTAACTCTCTATGTAATGCCACGTTACCTTGTCCAACTTCCTGCAAAATCCCGTCTACCGTCATGGGCTTGCCCCTTTGTTTAATGCACCGAGCTAAAACGCGCGAAAGTAATAGTCTTTAAGTTACAAGGATCTTTATCGGAAAGTTCAAGGTCACTTTCCTGGGGGCAAAGGGTACATCAATATTCGATGAATGACAAGCCAAAAAATTGTCTTTGTATCGGTTCAGGGTGTGGCTCAACTTCGTTATGATTTCTCTACGAAACAACGCAAATCCTGGATACAATTTCAGACTTGCATATTTTGATAATTTTGACAGTTTGTACGTTTATTTCTCTATCTAATCCAATGTTAATCCTAAAGCCTTAAAAAATAAAGTCTTACGCGTAAAAAATAGACGAAAGTAAAAAAGTTAGTTTACAGTCGGAGCAACTTCATATTCTAGGGATTTAGCGATAAAATTCTACTTTGACTGCTTCTCTAGGGATATTATGGTGGATGGAGGCTAAACTGTAGGTGTAAAATTCTGAACGAGGCTAGCATTAGCTACGATAATCTGCCTTGGTTCTAGTCCTCTAACGACTAGCTTACACCAGCGAAGTACCCGGGAATTCGAGATGGGGAACCGATTGTGGAAAAAATGCATGCTGACTGCTTTGTGGTGACAAAGACATGGTGATACTGACAAAACATCGATCAAAGAATTCTTTTAAAAGGGGAGGGGGGCCTGTCCCACATTATATATCAAGCTAGATTTCCGTCAGTTTTTATCACTCATCTAAAACCATCTATTATTCTATCGATCGAATTTATTTGCCTGCAGTCTAATGTGAGATAGGCTACAGAGTTCTTTTCTGTAGCAATGTTACTTTTTCCGATATGATTAACTTTGAAAATAAGGTTTTCTTTTGTAATTTTCAGACAATGTATTGATAACTATTAAAATTTATTTTTTCTTTCTATTTCAACAGGGCATATGCAAAACATTTTTGAAATGACTGAATGTTTTCACCCTGAAAAAAGAATTTCGAACGAAATGAAATTAATGCAATGAGCCTCGGCTCCCAGGGCTCCCCCTTGGGTGCGTTTTAGATTTCACTCATTGAGCGTATGACGAGCAAGGAAGCTAGCTATGCCTAAAACAACAAATAACCTTGGTTCAAGTTTATCAAATAGTAAAAGCTCGCATTGATGACGTATATAATACAAGTTCGTAATCATATTCTAAAATTTCTAGCCAGTCTTTATCTCCGCACATTTACAAATAAAACCGAGTTCATAGCAAAGAACATTCACGACAAGCTGCTAAAAATCTAGTTACATGTTAGCACCCATGTATCCGCTCCATTGAAACGCGGGAAGATTGAGTTCGCTGTTCGCTGTCTTGTCAGGTGTGTATGACATACTTGAAACCGTGCTTGTGCTAGTTGTGACTGCGTTACCCGCGGTTGCACCGAGGGAATATTCTTGAGAGTGTCCTGAAGGGTTATAAAATGTCTGTTGGTAATATGAGGTGGGCCTTTGACTGCTGCTATAGCTGGGATAATCGAAGGGTAAACTGCCATAACTATTATTCACTCTGTAGTTCTCTTCTAGTACGCTACCGCTGTATCCCGAAGGATGCTCCCCTGAGGGGTACTTCCACAGAGGAAACGATCCAGCATTTTGATAAGGATGAGGGAACGCCCCACCAGGCTTGAACGACCGTACGAACTCATTAGGGGATCCTTTGTCTCTTCCTAAGAATGCTTTTGTGTGATCAAGCCTTCCTGGACTCTCTCGTGATCGCCTGTATTTCGCTCTTCGGTTCTTGAACCAAACCTGAAAAAGAGAAGGGAAATTTCAAAATTTGCACATTTTCACAAACATTGTAAATTATGTTGTTTCTTGTTTGCAGAATTAAATGGGACCGCTCTCTTACAGGATCAAAACAATTGCTATCCAGGAGCAGTGGCCGGTGAAATGGGGATTGTTTTTATTGACTCAAATCTTAGATTACAAAACTTTTGACATAGATGAACAAGGGAACGATTTGCTCATACACGTACGTTTTTATAAGAAACTAAGAATTTGGGCCAGTACTGAAAATTTCTTAAAATTATCGAATTTTTAGTACTCAGAGTTTCTTACAAGTTTCTAAAAGTGAATGACCTGAGATATATAGCGATTGTCTATAAATAGAACAAAGAAACTCCTAATCCCTCTATTGTTTTCTTTAGAATTGCTTTCATTCGCCGCGAGCTAGATTATCAAATACAATAGGCTATTTATAGATCTATGAGATCTCATCTTTTAACTCAGGTTATTCACTTTAAAGGTTCCATAACAATCTTCGTGTTAACTACCTGTGCCCTAGTGAACTCTTAAAAAGAAGGTTTGTTCTTAATTTTCCGATGTTTATCCATTACTCAAGTACCTTCCGAGTAATGGGGCACAGGAAACAAGTAAAAATAAAGAAAAAAGAATGCTAAGGATTTCCTTTATCAACATGAATGGTTTCCTAAGACATATTTTCACAAAACCGTGGTTTCTTAAAGGAGCTCTGTCACGCAGGTGATTGGTTTAGAGAACAAAGCTTAAACAAAGGAAAGGAGCTAGATCCCAGACTCTTTGAATTTTTCGCATGATAAAAATGCAGTTCAATTCGAAACGATCTCTTTTCCGATTCTTTTCTGATAATCCCGCCATACAAATCTTTAATCCCTTTATACAATCTTCAGCCAATTATGAATGAGACAGATTGCCTTTAAGTTTTTGGCCATTTGAGTTGAGTTTCTTATAAGCAGTTTCTTATAAAAAATACGTGTATATCAAGGATCAAGAACGAGNCACGCAGGTGATTGGTTTAGAGAACAAAGCTTAAACAAAGGAAAGGAGCTAGAGCCCAGACTCTTTGAATTTTTCGCATGATAAAAATGCAGTTCAATTTGAAACGATCTCTTTTCCAATTCTTTTCTGATAATCCCGCCATACAAATCTTTAATCCCCTTATACAATCTTCAGCCAATTATGAATGAGACAGATTGCCTTTAAGTTTTTGGCCATTTGAGTTGAGTTTCTTATAAGCAGTTTCTTATAAAAAATACGTGTATATCAAGGATCAAGAACGAGAACATTTGGCACAATGTCTTACACATTTGGCACAATGGCTCAACTAGCGCTTCTGCTGCACAAAATACTTTATACTTTGTGGTATGAAAATTTGCATCACTGCAATAAGCAATAGCAACAAAGATGGACTCTGAATACTCTAAATCAAAGAGAACTTAAAGGGCCATTAACGTAGGTAATAGAAACGAGTTTCAAGCCAAAGAGAGGTATTCTCAGGTATCTTTAATGCATGAGCATCAAAGGTATCCTAGATAAGGATACAAGGTCATTTACTAGCTTTCACAAGGTCATGCAATTTGCGTGCACTGACCAAAGTGAGAAAACAGCAATAACTTTTGTAATTTATGACGATAGGTGTTTGAAAGGCGAAACTGTGTTCGTGCTGCATTTGTAACACGCAAATACCTTACACGTTTCAGGAGTGGTATTATGTAGCAAAACAAAATACGGCTTTCTGGTGTGGATATATTCTGTTAAACCACCGCGGAGAGCTTAAAGAAGGGGGCTTTGAGGGGTCGCAAAATCCGATAATCCGACAAAACATTCAACCAGATCTGCTAACACTTTTGAGTAGAATTTGAAATCAGTTCGTAGTTTTTCATTTTCGAAATTCGATCTGAAGTCTTTCTTATATATTCAGCAGATAATAAAAGACAATGCTACCTCCAAGTATACTTCTTAATTACAACTATACAACATTACAGGGACGATAACAAGCAGAGCGAAGTGAAGTGACACGACTACACTCATTTTTCATAAGAAACCGCTTATAAGAAACGGTAGGCTCAGTTTTTCGAAAGTTAAGGATCAACCCTACCTGAATTGAAAAAGCTAAGAAACTTTTGTAATTTACAATTTTAATTTTCCTATCGCACTCAAAAATATTTTGACAGTGTATAGTTATAGAAACTGTTTGGACATTATTTTGAGTGCGAATTATGTTATTTACACTCCACGGAACGTGCAACTCTTACTAAGAAATTTGGGAGCCCAGTAAACAAAACAAAATTAACTCTACACTTCTGGCATTAAAAATATAAGAAACACATAAGAAACTTTTGACAGCAAAATGGCCCAAAAATCTAAGAAACTACCTACCAGCACCGGACCTTAGTTTCTTATAAAAGAATGAGTGTACCCCCAGGGCCATGATATGAAAAAAAAACGAGGACAATACAAGAACAATGTGTAAAGAAAGCAAAAAGGGAATAAATAGTACAACGAACACCATACGAACATTAAATTAAGCTATACAAGTTAGCATAGCTTGCAACCAATTAATTGCAAATTTAAATGAAGAGTCTAAACTTTAGACCCAGTGGGCCCCAGTGGAGTTTAAACTTTATATTTGAAATCTGATGCGATGGTAAGATAAAAGAATCCGAGCAATATATTTCGAAGATATGAAATTCGAATAAAAGCATTACTTCGATCTGACGATCCGAAAATCTCGATGCTTCCTCCTTGAAAAGGACTGGTATAATATACAGCCAATGAGGAAGTTACAGGCCAACAGCACAGCCATGATACAAAGTAAGAAAGCTACTGAATGTATCATACATATGAGAATCTTCTTCATAGATTTAAAGAATTTTTGCAAGTTGCAACTAGGCCTTATAACCGAATTAGACTAGTTGCTTTGGTAGCTAAAAATGTTTTCGATTTAAAATAAAAGACACACGCACACAAAGGCCATAAAAAGTGAGGACAACGAAGAGTCATATCTCAAAAGATCTTTCTATTCAAACCACGGAAAGAAACAAATATTGACCTACCGTAAAAGCTCTATCTAGCCCCCTCTCTATTAAGCCCTCCTCACTTTTAGAAAAAATCAGAAGGTACCAAAGATTTTCCATTTATTTAGCTAAACAAGTTTGCACGTCAAATTAGATTATGACAAAAAGTGCGTCGACTTCGTCTATGTGACTCGCAAAATTGTCTGTTGATTCCACAGAATATGGGGTAAGAGGATTAAAAAGCTATTATCTATATCCTTGTTATCTGACTTTGTGGATAAGCCCCCTCTCTAATAAGCCACCTCTGGAGTCTGTGAAATTAAATAAGCCCCAGAACTTTTGCGGTAGGTTCTGAAATTTAAACAACAGTTACAAAAGTGGATCAAGTTTGTGACATTTCGGCTGCTGGGAGTTCAAACGTGGGGGCATTCTTGTATCTCTTTGAACGAGTAACCACAGTACATGCAGGTTGTTACATGGCGCTGACATTCATCATTCAAAGTTATTAATGCTTAAAATGTGTTTTGGTCATGCTACAGTTCGTGGAGAATAATTTTTCAAAGCTCCAAGTGTGAATTTGATAATGAAGTCCCTGGAAATTTTTTATCACGAAATTCATTGAAAGGCAAGGGGTCATCCCTCGCACATATACACCGCCATCTAATCAAATTTACTGTAACTATTTCGTGAGGAAGGTTCCACGTGAAAACGTTCTAGGAGGTAATAGATAACATCCTATCACGAGTAATGCTGAGAATGTTAGTCATTCATGTAATGTTTATGACCTTGGTAGCCTGAAGTTAGACTTTTCATGCTCACCAAAAGTAACAATATGACTAAACTAAGGTTCATAAAAGATGGTAAGTTTGGAATGACAGAATTTGTCAAATGTAAAGAAGGACCTCTGCTACTTAAAGTAGCTAAACATGGTTGAATTGAAAGCAAATTTATGTAACGGAATGCTTAGAAATGCTCTTTGCAGGAGTTTTGGAACCGAGGATGAATATATTGAAGACTTATGAGAATGTACCGGGTGACTCCAAAAAAACTTTACGAGCTAGATCATAAAAAGCTCTCTGAAATCAAAAGCTATTGTCAAATGCTCTGTGTCGCAGTTTAGTGAGTTTAGTTGAATGGCTTAGCTATCATTGAGATGCTGCATGGTCATTGCAATGATTACCAACTGAAAAACGAGATTCTAAGAAAATCTCGAATACCGGATTCCTCATTTTGAGTGAAATAATCACCATCATTTTCCAGTCAACATTTTGTGAAAACTCAACGTAGCGATGAATTTGAGGTCGTCTGGGAAAATTTTTTGTTTGCAAAATGACGGACCTCTGTACCTCATTCAAATTTCGTGCTCCAAAGCAAATTTGCAGTTCAGCTTTTTTCACATCTTCCAAAATATGGACTGGAAAACGAGGGAATAGTCCGAGAAATAAATGAATTTTCGTCTTTGTAAAACTGATTTCTCGGACAGTAGGCATAACTTAAACAGACCAAGCAACATCTTGCAAGATATTGAGCCTTTCAGCTACATGCTGATACCTTGTTTGTGTTCATTACATTTGCTTTCAGGAAACTATGTGCGATGTAGCTCGTGAAATTCTTTTTGGGTCACCCGGCAAATATTTTTCAAGTGAATCTAGAGTCAGTAAAACTTGCTTTTCATATTTCTATTTTCTATATGATAATGAATCACGGTTTAGTTATTTATTATTATCATTATTATTACTATTATTCTATCATTATCCTAGTTATTACTCGAGTTATTATTACTTATTATCTTACCTTTTACTGCCTCTCTGCTCAAACTGGGACTCGTAGGCAAGTATATCNGCCTTTCAGCTACATGCTGATACCTTGTTTGTGTTCATTACATTTGCTTTCAGGAAACTATGTGCGATGTAGCTCGTGAAATTCTTTTTGGGTCACCCGGCAAATATTTTTCAAGTGAATCTAGAGTCAGTAAAACTTGCTTTTCATATTTCTATTTTCTATATGATAATGAATCACGGTTTAGTTATTTATTATTATCATTATTATTACTATTATTCTATCATTATCCTAGTTATTACTCGAGTTATTATTACTTATTATCTTACCTTTTACTGCCTCTCTGCTCAAACTGGGACTCGTAGGCAAGTATATCTTTTAAGGAGATGATGACAGGGCAGTTGGTTTTTTTGAAAAAATTTTGCACGGGGTGGGCAGATTTTTTTCAAGAATTTTTTGCCAACGTTGAAATAAATTTTGCACTGACCCTATTCACGTCATCAGAAGCAGACAACTTTCCAATTTAAAGGCATCGGGTCATGATAAATAGGCCTGCTTTGCCGCATATCATGTGTCCCATGTGATAATGAGCCATTATCATTCATAACGAAGTAAAAGGATCTCCTGTTGCACAATGCGTCTCATGTGATCAGTTTTAGTTCACGTGAACGTTAGCCTATCAGATGCACCATCGGGAACCAAGAGTCAGCAGATTCTTAATGTTTGGGTATACGCAGTCTTTTTAACATGACTCAATACCTTTGATGAAAAACCTCGTCCCAATACAAATTCGCAAGATGAAGCAACATTCCAGTTCACATTGTGTGGCATTACACCATGCCGCATATTGTGGCTTATCAATAAAATTTAGCTTGCAAGGGGAAATTAAATAAATAAATAAAGACTAAAAAAGAAAGACTTATAAAGAAGAAAGACAAACAGGAAATAGTAATTGCTATATCTTTCAGAAGAAAACGCAAAAATTTTGTTTACGATTTTCAGCGTCTAAATATGTGCAACTGTTTCTTTCAAGGTATTGAAAAGAGTGATGCAAGTCTCTAGAGGTCTATCAAATGGTATCGGCACTGACGCTATTTATATCTTCCGTTCCCAGAGGAATTTTTGAAAGAGATGTCTTACCGAATGCAAAGAAAAGGAAAACAGAAAACTTCAGAATAGAAGAACATACAGGGGCTAATTTTATTAAGATGAAGTGTTGTGATGCATTTAGAGTATAACAGGAAGGAGAGGAAACCTGATTGAATCGTGATTGAATGAGTCGTCGAAAGAAAGACAAGACAAATGGCTTCACTTCGTTGCGGTTTGACAAGGCGACACCCACGAATGTTTCACGTCCTTTTAAGACTGGGAAACTGACTGCCGCAAAGAGAAAGCGAATGGGCGGCACCCCAGTATTCACGTAAGAATCTAGCGGAATTTGGGATCATTTTACAAACGAAGTTTATTAGATTTTAATCATCGAGCTGCGTATCTTGAGGGCCTAAAGGTTGCTATAAGGATAACACTGGCGGCGGCGGCAAATTGTTTTCTTGCAGACACGGTGACTAGCAGTGGCGTTGATAAGCCAAGCCTCGCTTTGGAAAGCCTCGTTTCTGACAGATGTCTGGATGCTGCGATGCAGTTCAAATTTCTTACAAGATGTTGCTGCTTGTGTTAACTAGTTTGAAGAAGGGATATTTTCTTGGAGGAACCTTGGTGAACACAGTTCCTTCAACCTTGTTTTCTCTCACAATTTAATGTATTTTACCTTCTTCTGCCGTAAAAATTTCAACAGCAAATCTTTTATATCTTGAATTTTTAAACTGTTTGAGACATACAAGACTGTACACGAATTTGCTGTCTACAGGTGGGCAAAATAGAACATCAATGCCATTGCAAGCTTCAGAGCTGTCATGTCCTTGGTGATTTACAAAGGTTCTACGCGATTGATCCGTTAGAAAACGAGGAATCAAAGCGAGGGAAAATTCTTACCTGAACTCTCGCTTCTGCTAAATTGATCTTCTTTGCAACCTCTTCTCGCATAAATACATCTGGATACATTGTTTTACTGAATAAATCTTCTAATACATCTAGTTGCGCTTTCGTGAATGTTGTCCTCTCTCGACGCCGCTTCGGAGGAGCTATGTAACAAAGAGACAGTTCAGTAATAATTCAGTATCTATCACATCTTCATAAATCTAGCAGACAAACATGAAACATAGATGAAAACAAACTCCGAGTATCAGTGCATTTCGATTTAGTAAACAGATTCACCTTTTATTCAACCTTCTTGAAAATCAGTTTGCTATTTCAAAAACTTTATCACTATTTACTTGTTTGGCAACACTGGCAATCAATTTTATCCAAAGAAGCAAAGAAGTACCCAATGAATGCTGGAAACTGCCTAAAACCCCTGTCAAACCGTGCCAACATTTCACTGAACATTTCATTGCCCAACATCAATATTCAGTGAAATGTTGGTATCATTTGACCGGACCATTTTTTTCAGTGACCGGCAACTGTAACACGCAAGTCAGCAGGCCTGTGTTTTACAGTTGCCGCTCAAGGTTTGATCGCGAGAAAAATGTTCGATTAGTATTTGCGCTGTTGGGTGTTACCGGCATCATTTGACCATCTGAAAACTGAACAACAGACAACATATTGTGATTCTGGGGTGATATTCAGTGCAGTGTTGGCAACATTTGACTGGGGCTTAACTGGACGCTGGCATCGTTTACAACAACCTCTTCAAAGATGGCGGAAACTGTTGCTAGGGCAACCGATGCAGCTATTGTTAGATCCAAGACCTTCTCAAGTCGGTGGTTTTAGGTTATTTGTCTAATAATGAAATAATGATATTTAAAATGCTTGAATAATTCAATAATTCGTATTCAATAATCACCCATAGATGCTTGGCCAAACAAGTGCGAGTATTATGGACTGCAAGCCAAGATGGCTCCATCTGAAATACCAACGCATTGTCTGTTTGCCTCTTGTTTACAAGAAAGCAGGTAACCTGCATTGAGCCGACAATACCCAGGAAACCCTAAGAATAGCATTCAATCTAGTAAATGGTAAAGTGATTGGTGGTTACTTCGGTTTCTTTTCCTCAATATATCCAAAATTTTGAGAATTTGAGAATTCAAACATCAACAGAAAGTGAGCGAAATTTGAGGCATTGAAAAGAATTAACCTCGGCTCGTTCGTTGAGCTGGATTGGGGTCGGGATTGGGATTGAAGTTTTGGCAACTGGCAATTCACTCCCTAAGATCTTGTCCACCGTGGTACAAATCCTATTGTTTTCACGAAAAGACCCTGAAAATCTCCTCAACTCCTTCGTAAAATCTCATCTACTTTTGAAGGAGTAATCTGTGCTGTTGCTACTTTGGAATAAAGAGAAGAAGTCAAGCATCAAGCTTGGCATCATGCAAAAGAGAACTATTTTCCAAAACACGGCGAGAAAATAATCGTTTTAATTAAAAAGGACCAGACGAAAATTCATTCTCAAGATTACCTTCAGTTACCTTTATTGTAAAGTACGTACATCTATTTTCTTGTCAAGAAAGTTCAGGCTCAAGCTCAAAAAATTAAGAAACCGTGCTGCCTGTATGTGAATTGTGTTAATATTTGCTTTGTTGTCGTTGAGATCTTACTACGTACTTTTGGAACGCTGTTAACAGCAATAAATCAATTCTATACTTAGAGCATTAAAAATTTTAAAAGTCATAAGAAACCTTCTGGTGGCAAAAATTTAAGAAACGTTGTTTTAAGAAAGGTTTTTTTAAGAAACGTTTTCAAGAAACGAAAGTACAAGCCTCGCATCCTGTGTAACAGATGCTTGTATAACTTTCGATCCCCCGAGTTGCTAGAGTGAAGTCTACGTTGACATTGGAGGTGTAACACCTATTCACGATATTTGTTTATTCTAAAACTCAGCAAAAACACAACGAGCAATGCAGAAACATTTAGGTAACTGTTTTTGCAAAATTTCTACTCGCTCAAGAACAGTTGTGGTTACACGCATTCATCTGAACGAACATCAATTCGACTTTTATCAAAATACAAGCTCTTCCTTAGAAAATCAAGGCTCGTATTTTTGTTGAGCTCTTGCGCTGCAATTGGTGCTGGAAGGAGGGGCAAACAAAAGAGGTCTTCAGGCACAAAAATGTTATTACCATTTTAATACGCCTTTCTTCTTCCTGTTGTAAAATTGTACTAGTCAGATATTCTATTCATCAAGTGAGATGAACAACGTGTGCAACCTTGCAGAGTGAATTTCATACCATGTCCTTAAATCAAGCCTTGATGAAACTGAAATATTCTAAAATTTCAAAATAAATCAGCAATGTTGTTCTAAATGTGCGTGCAAAACGTCTTGAGAGATATCTCTGAATATGTTCTAAAAAGAACTAGCAATTTAGGTTTCACCGACAAGCGAAATGTATTGCTTCAAACATTTGTATCTTCTCAAAAATGATCAGAAAAGTCATGTTATGATAAAGATTTTGAAACTTTACGGCAGCAAATTTTCGTTATTTTCACGCATTTTTTCCACAGTCGCAAAGACGTACCAAATGTCGAACTTATTGAACAAAGGATGATAGATTTATAGGTTATCGAAACTTGAGAGTTCTCCTTATTAAATTTTAGACCAGTTATCAACAAGAGGAACTGTAATTGTAAATTGCCTTGAGGAGGAGCTCTTTTAGGCCGGTGGGAGAACAGCAAATAACGGAGATTCGTGTTTGACTTTCAACAATTTCGAACATTGACTCGCGTGGTTCTTTACAATCAAAAGGATGCGACATTCTTACACCTCTCATAAGCAAATATCGGGCTGACAACAATACAAGAGGATCGGTTGCTGCGATCTTGATAATGTACGAGCAATGTTGAACTTGTAATGTGGAATCAATTTTTCATTGTACGCAGAACCCCATTACGCAAACGTTCTCGTAAAATTGTTTCTTAAATGAAGTGTGAAACATTCATAGAAATGATTCAGGGAGAAAATGCTTCTTCAAAAATTGTCAAGAGTAGCAGGGTTCTTCGTTTGCTCGTACAAGAAGGTTGTTAGGGGGGGGGGGTGGATTTGCTAGAAAGATGAAAGATTACATCACCTTAACATCACACACTTTTTCAAGAACGAAAGTGTTTATACGGGAGCAGCATCCTTCATAAAAATATGTTGACAGCTAGATGTGAACAAGACCAAAGAAGGCCAACAAATTTCTTTTTTTGGAGAACAGGAATAGAAATGTAATGTCGGGCAATGTGAGGCAGAGCAGAGCAACTCTGCAGCCAACCAGAGAAAAATCCACTACATCCCACGCCTAACATTAAATTTGCTCGAATTGCATTTGATGGAGAATCAGCGCACAGAGACCATTCTGACAACTGCAGGGGAGCAGCGAAGGAGAAACGAGAGGAAGAAAAACATGTTTCTTTCCTCTCATTTCTCCATCGCAGCATCCTCCTCCACAACACCCCACTCCGCTGGGGTAATAACATCCGTTGCGCGCTGAAGAGCCACGGAATGGCTTCGAGTAAAGTCTGCTCCTAATGTGGAGCATATTGCTATCATCAAGAATTCTGAAAGCAAAGTTTCGTGATCCATCAAAGGAATAATTTTCCTTATCGGACACACAGGGCACAGATAAGCCGTTTGAGTGACTACGCTCAATCATCGCACAGTAGTGTACCAAGCTAGTTCACGATATCTGAGGCATCACTTTATTAAGTATCTTAACGCCTTTAATCGAATGCAGATAGAACAATGTTAGCATCAATAGCCTCTTTCATTAATTGATGCTCTGAATAAGAGGCAGTTTCAAAAATGTGATGCCCAAAAGAAATTTTGCTTGCTCTAACATTTTTATTAGGAAAATCTGTATGGGCTGCAACCCCGGGGGTAGTTGGAATGCGAAAATACGGGGAGGTGCCACTGGAAGATCTGAAAAGGCACCCTGTCCTGAAGTAAAATTCCCAAACATGATACACTGTCCCGGAGTAAAATTCTAAAAACAATAAGGGAGTCCGGGGCTAAAAGTAACAGGGGCAAATTGTAGCAGAGGGTATTTCTCTGCCGCTATTAAAGCTGTGCTCATCAGCTTTCGTGTGTATGAATGTGGTGTTAGTACCTTCAATTTAAACAGTGGTTCTTATTGTTCTTGCCGGCGGCTAATTTTTTAGCACTGCTATCCCCATTGTTTGGCCTAAAAGTAAATTTATGAATTTCAGAACTTTTTGTTCTGCAGCGTTCTGTAGCTAGCGCGAATTCCTAATTCCCATGCAGTATTGGAGTAACATATGTATCGTTTCTCATGCAATCGAGCTTGAATGCTATATTCAAATGCATTTTTTCCAGAACAGTGCATTTTCAAAACATTCTACCAAAAAAAACAAGTACGTTCTTTCTGAAAGTTATTCAGCCAAGAAAACGGCAATTGTTCAATTTTCTTGATATAGAATTAGAGTTTACTGAGAGTGAAACCGAGTGAAACTGATATATTCATCAGATGATTTTCAAGATCTTTCGATCAGCGAATGCAGCTAAGACATCTTGTATGCAAATAATGAAATAATGCTAAATTAAATGTATTTCATCTAATTTTGAGTTATTTGATTATGGTTTCCCTGATTTTGAGTTTATTCGATGTGAAAAGTGGGATTGTACTAGAAGACAGACTTTATTCACTGTTTATTTTGTTCAGTTACAACTTGCCCCAAGCTCGGGGCAAGTTGTAACACTCTGATCTTGATTTTCATTTGCTATTTACCGAAATCTAAAAGCGCAATATTTGTGAAACAACATATGTCCAATAGCCAATGGTTAAACACAACACATGATATAAATACAGGTCTGCGTTTTGCTTATAAAGAGAAACTGTCATTTTTCTGAAAGTGTTACAACTTGCACCGGTCTCCCCTACCCTGCTTCTGAGTTTCTTCATGCATAATTGTAGGATGCCCCGGAAATTTGATAGAAATCTATGAGAAAATGCGGAAATTTTTGCCATCCGAACGATTTAAATCACATTCACGGAGTGCAAATGGCTTAAAATGACGTTATGGAGTCAATTATAGAAAATATGAACCCTGTCATGGAGCCGACTATACAAAAATGATACCCTGTCCCAGAGTAGGAATCCTGAAAATGATACCCTGTTCAGGGGCACGTCCCCGTACGGAAAAATATATGAGTGCCCCCCCCCCTCCCCGGGGGCAGCAACGAGTCAAATGCGTCCAATGGCCTACCAATGTTCCCTGAACTCCATTTGCACCTCCGTAATAGAGGGTGGAAAGAAGTATTCTTGGGAACTTTGATGGACTTAGTTAATTCTCAATAATTTTTCCGTTTTGAGTAACTGTAGAAGTGCTATTATTATGAGCTAGTGCCTAACTGGGCTGAATTCTGAAAGCGCGAAAAACGCCCGTGTTATTGATGTGCACACATGAATCATGCCTTTATTTTCGTAGAAACAATCGAATTCTTGTGTTTATAGATCATGGTAGCCCATTGACATTCAGGTCAGTTTACAATGTAATTTTGTTCCAAATCGTTTCAATGAATTGAAGTCAAGGTGATATCACTTACGAGTATTCACTTGCATGAAAAATGTTCTAAAATGTGAGAGGTGGCCAATCCTTTGCGCAGATTTTCATTACTTCGTAGAAAGCTCAAGGCAAGATATACAGCATTGCTTGCCCATGTTCAAACGAAATTTACCACTTCTTGGAAGTCAACAGGGTTGCAAAAACAAAACAAAAGCGATTGATTTGCTCATGCACAAACTGCGTCAAATGGGCACAAACTGAGTTAACGAGGGGGTTGGGTTGCGGGTAACAAACCATATTTCGGAACCCATCAACTGCCATTTAGATTCTTACCACGTTTCTCGGGTAGATATCTGAATATTGCTTGCCTTCGAGTGAATGACGGTTCACTATTTTCCGTTTAGAAAATTCAAGCCTTGAAAACGGGTTCTGGGTCATGAACATCTCATAGCGAGAAATACAGGTTGTAAATATAAGATTTCAAAATTTATACTAAGAGTTACAAGCAGTTCGATGTGTGAAGCTCGAAATGAGGTGTCAAACAAGCTACATTAATCATCAACACAAAATTGAGTGTTTGATATGATTAAACGAGAATAAAGTTCGACTTTTGAAACAACTTCTACGTTTATAGAATCAGAAAAATATATGACCTTTGAAACAATAATCAAATATTGTACCCAAAGGAGCCGCTTTCATTCTCCTGGGTCAAATAGATGACGTTGCATGGCTGACTGATGGAAATATGAAACTTCTTTTGCAGACAATATGATTTCTTTCAAGATAACTTGGCAACTTTATGTAACATTTCAAGATTGGACACGAAAAGAGAACGGCATTGCCAGCACGAAATCAGGCAGTTGACCCATAGAAATGTGTTACTGTAACCCTAATTAGCGAGCATGAGAAACTAGACGCTGTCTTGCTTTGATGCAACGTTATAGCATTCGACAGTGATTGTTGCTCCTTGTTTTATTAGCCAATCAGCATTAAAGATATGGAAAAGATAGCTACGGCTCCTGTGTCATACCCAGGTTAGTTTGAGAAGATTTTAAATTGATTTGAAATGTTACCAGTTTTGGGCTAAACTAAAAATAATTTTCAAGAAATGACATAACTTACGATCAAAATGAAAGAAGCTAGGCGCCTTCAATTGAAATCAAAGTTTAAACTCAACGACTGAAAATCTTCATCAAGGGAATTTGATAAAGTTATGAGGGATGAAAATTAAAATCAAATTAACGGCTAAAATAGGTCCCAGTGAAATTACGGAAAGCAAAGGATGTCAAACTAGGGATCCCAAGCCTAGATGCTACATGCATAGTTAGGCCTAAATTAGCAAGAAATAACAAGAAATATTTCCAGCCTAGAGTACTCAAAATAAAGTAATGGAAAAAACGAAAGAATTCAGTTACCAATGTAAACGTATATTTTCCTAACCATTTTTAAGGCTCGACTCCATGCTTACTCTGTTTTGGCGCGAAACTGTATTCAAACTGCGCGTGCGCAAAGTAAATTCTCAGCATGGGCTGGAAAAATTGCAATTACATGAGAAATCTCAGCCCGTTTACTCGGGCTGGAAATCCCAGCCCGCCTCTCAAGGAGGGCTGTAATTCAAGCCCGGCCTGAAACTTTCTTTTGTAATCGCAAACTCAGTTTGACAAAGAGATGACTGGAGAGGAGGGCGGAGTTTCCAGGCCGGTTGGCCGGCTGAAAATCCTCATATAATCGGTCCCTTGACGATTTGATAACAAAAAGGAAAAAGAATAATCAAAAAGAAAAGAGCTACTTAAAATCTTTGGACTTAAATATCGGTGGAAATCAGCGTCAAAGATGTTTGATTTTCCTGCTAAGCAGTTAGAGCCTAGTACAAACATAAATGTTTACATGTTGTTGTTGACTATAATGAGATCAGACTATGCTCACTGTTCTCTACTTAATTGTTCCCGAAATAAACGAACAGCATCGAAGTTGAGCGTCAAAAGAAGACTTAACATGAATAATAGTATATTTAATAGCAGCCCAGTGCGAGCAGGTAAGACATCGTTGTCTTGCTAAATCCACCCTCCAGAAATTACAGGAGGCGTTTAAATTTGGCTTAATACCCATCAGTAAGAATTATCATGGATTTTGAATAACACAAGGAATATTATTGTTCAATGTTTTCAAATCGTGACATCGTAAATCAAAGAGGTTGTTGCGAGATTTGCCAATCCGGGATAAAAGTTATCAATTTTCTGAGAAAAAGCAAGCAAAATTTTCAGGAAGACGCTTTTAAATTTGGCTTAACACTCAAAAGTAAGAACTTCCGTGGATTTTCAGTAACATAGCGAGAATTATTGTTAACTGTTTTGAAATCGTAGCATCGATCCCATCAAAAAGGTCGTTTCGGCATTTACGGAAGCAGAAAAGTTGCAATTTTCTGACAAAACAAGTCACGAAACGGGGAAACGATGTAAATAACTGATGAAAATAAGAACGCTCCGATTACAGTAAAAGTTATGGCGACCACTCTCTCAATTCCTTTATAAAATAATAATAATCGTTGCTTTTGCAGATATATCTAAAACTTGACCTTCTAAATTTCCAGGTCAGATCTTATTTACATTTTTTCAAAATGATCGGGATTGTAAAAGGAAGCCCCTTGCTGGCTGCCCTAGGCCCTATGTTGACAAGCACGTTTTGTTGTTTGACCTACTGCCTTTGCTATAAACAAATTTCTATAAATCGTTCCATCTCTTTATCTCCTTGTACTCAATTCTACGAATCGCTAGTAATTTAGAGGGCAATTTATTGATTTTGTTATGAAAAACAAGAAATCTCTTAAGGACTCAAAAGTTCACACAACGTTGATTAAAAAATGAATCACCCGTTCTCCCTCTGAAGCAATGTAGCAACTTTATGTTGTCAAATTCAAGGATATTGCAGACTAGAATTAAGCAGCATCTAGTCTACATGCCCTCTACATAGCTAAGAAATCAACATAAGAGGTACGAAAATTAAGCTTTGAAGATGAGGGAACATGTTATAATATTGCGATGTCAATTCTGATATCTTCAAAGTGGTATTACATGTTCCTGATTTCTTACAAAGTTTCGTAAATGTAGCTTCCAGCTTCATATCATTTGTCTGTTTTTGCTTCTTGCTACCTACCCTGGAGTACCCATGGTACTTGCTACCTTGTTAGGCCGGACGATGAGTGTTCTATTCATAGGCAGGATAAACCTCAAATTTCCAGCTGAAGTAGCTACATAGCTTCAAGGAGGCCTTCTAGGTCAAAAGTTAGGAGAAACGATGAGATACAGATCAAGGAAGGAAGGAAGGCCCTAAAGAGTATTTTATTAGATTAACTAGGAAAAGAAAGATTACATCAAATGTTGCCACAAGAAGCGGCGATTCTACATCAAGAGGAAAGTACGAACTTGTGAAGGAAGCTGACTTAAATGTTCTCTTCTCTCTTCTGTCAATTGTTGTTTTGTTGCTACTGCTTTCAACAATTCATAACAATTCACAAAGGTCAAACTTTGAAAACGGACTGTTGGTACAGGATACGAGTTGAAAATCAGTCTGAGTTTTGCTTAGGCCTAGGTTAAACGTCGCTCTTCTCATGCGCCGAACCTAATACAATTAGGAGCGACTGTAGAGCGACGGTAGAGCGACACTGAATTATACGTCGCTCCTAATGTGTCGCTCCTAATATAAAGACAATTAAATTTCTGATATCATTTGTAGCCTAGCAACAAAATCATTAGAACAGGTCCTTCAGCTTTTGTTCTCAAAGTAACAACGAACAAAAGCATGTTGAAAAAACTGACGCAACCAATTTTGAGAAAGCAAAACACAACGAGCTCTGGGCAAGCAAAATAATGTTTAAACTTTGTCATGGACATAACTGTGCAGTGTTTTATCGTGTAAAACGAAGAATAATGAACAACATCTCAGTCATGAGTTATACCTGGTAGCGAGCCGGGGAC